>JBAMAX010003441.1:0-436355 GCA_037043745.1 Chymomyza amoena
GGTATTCTAGTGTAGAGGCATGAATTTGAGGTGTTTTTTCGGGTGCTATAATTAAAAAATAAAAAATATTTTTACCATCCATTTTTTAATAAGACATTTATTATTGTTTCGAAAATACATAAAAAAATTAAAAATCTCAAAATACCCAAAACTCAAAAAGCTATAAGTTGTTGAAGTGGGGGGTTGACAAAAAAATGGCGCGCCACTGTTGCCACGATTGCAAGCATTCTAATAATCTGAAACAAAAAAATAAAAAGATTATTAATCTTGATGAATGCTGCTATCGTACTAACTAAAAAAAAGTCGAAAAAAAAATTTTTTTTGGCCAAATTACGGGTGCCCGAAAAAGTGATAAATTTATTTACTACTTTTTGTTACTTTCCAAATTTTTAAAAATAGTAAAAAAAATTTTTTTTTTATAATAATAGTTAGTACGATAGATATATATATTGAGAAGACTTACACCAAATTTCAAGTAAATCAGTTAAGTAGAAGCAGAGAAATCAAGGCAACCATTTTGAAATATATAGTTTCGAGAAAAACGCGTTTAAAGTTTTGGGTGCAATTACGCCCTGTGACAACCATAAAATGACATTTTATACTTACATTTATTTAATCCGCGATTCCTGCTCCACACATTGGGCCTTCCTCTACTTCAAAAAATGCATTTTCTCTGTTTCTTTCTTCTAAAGGAGCAGTTCTGGCTTCTTTTGAGGCGTTAGATGTTCGAATTTCTGAGCGATTAATCCGGACATTATCTCGTCTGATGGCGAATTCGTAAGCTTCTGGACCAATGCTCATTCCCATAAGAGATACCATTTTTAGCAGAGGAATGAAACCTTCATTAAATATGCAAACTGCAATAAAAGTTGCAATTTCTATTACGTGTACGCCAGCATGTATATGTTTCGGCGCAAAAGTCCAAATTAAGGAATTCAGGGACTCATTATTATTTTGGGTCTCAGAACCTAAGCATCTAACAAGTAAATCTTCAGATGATAAACTCTCGTAGATCGGCTTTATAATTTTTAATACGTCATCACACAGAGGGGGGTTTTCGTGGTCGAATTCTTCAGACGAACCTTCATGTACAGCTTTCTGCCATTTACACCAGCTTTCTGGACCAGGTGGGCAATGCATGTGTTGCGGATGTTCATTCGTGGAACTATTATGATAAAAAGTAGCCCAAATTGCATTTCTCATGTGTTCAATAGAATTCGGATGCCGACGAATCGCTAATCCATAATATAAAGACAGTTTATTTATCACTTTATCAGTCAATTTCCCTGTCCCTTTTCCGCCAATTCCTTTTCCTTTATTTTCGTTTCTAGCTTTCCGTAATCTCGAACCCATTCTTTTTTGTATATGTCCCACGCACTCTTTTTTTCAACAACTGGGTCACCATCATAGGGATCTATGTCAAGTATGCCCTTGAAAGTCTTCGTATCGCCATCACCAATATATTTGACATATTTTACTTGGTGTTTTTGAGCTGATCTACTAAACATTTCAATAATACCATCGACTTCCATTTTTCCAGCACTTCCTTTATGATTGATCGTACAAGATTCTTCATGGTCTGCATACCATTCATTATACGCTTCAATATCAGAATTTTTTTTAGCTTTCCAGATATTACAGCCTTGACAAAAGCTAGATTTGACTACTGTATCTACAACTTTTTTGGAGTTTTTAGCTATGAGTGTGGTAACTCCAAATAGAGAACTAAAACCTCTTTTTTTCCAGGTCCCATCTCCAGAAACCGTGAAATAAGTCGGATTAGCATTCGGATCAGAAGCTAAAATTAAATCTTTCTCTTCATTGGCAGCTTTTGAAATAATCAAGTCATAAACTGCAGATGCAGCTGCATGCACGTTTTCAAGGCAACTGTAGAATGTGCCGATGGATATTCCTTGACAAATATCCATAAGACTGCAGAAGATATTGATTCCTTCTCTTCCAACTCCTAAAAGCCGCATAGCAAAAACAATTTTTCTATTTATTTCAAATGATTTGTTTACGAATGGAGAAGATGCTATATATTGTGCACTTTCACAACTACATTGTAATGCAATTTTAAATCCCAGTCCACGATGAGCTGTCCGAGAAAATTTAATTTCTTTTTTGCACGTAGCACACAAAACTAACGATGAAATAGCTGTAAAAACCGTGAAAAACTCCAAAATACAATAACCGTAATTGTTAGAAATGATCACTTCTTCATCACTAGATTTGCTTAATTTAGCTGCTGATGTACTTGTATAAATTGTATCTTCTTCTACAGTAAATCTATTGCCGTGGAATCGCCTTTTCTTTGATCGATTAGCACGAGGAGTACTTCCTTTTGCATGTTTTCGATCCATTTCAACGAAAGTTTAATAAAATAATTAAAATGATCACTATAATATTTCGCTTGACTCAGAGCACTTGTATCTGCGTTGCTTGAATGTTAGAATTTAACTATGCGTTGAATATTTTCAAAGCTCGTAAAAAACTCTCAACAAAAGACCGCGTTGCAAAAAGTGTCGTACAAAAGTGTTGGTCTGCAGCTGCAACACTATCAGAACTACAAGAATCGAACCAATCACCATAAACTTTGTGTTTGTTGCTTAGCAACGTCAACCAAAATCAGCGTCGCGACGTGCGACGCGTCGCACAGGTGTCCCGCACAAGCACACATACATACATACACACAAGACACTTATTCTGAAAGTCTCGCGAAAAAGTGTCATAGAAAAACCAAACCAAAAAGTTTAAAAGTCGCGTCACTAAAATAGCTATATCTCTGGATATAATTAAAATTTTAGCAAATCCTTTTAAGGACATATTTTTGAAAGGTTAAGCTTTGAGAATATTAAAAAAAAAAAATCAATTTTTTCAAATTTCTACACTAGAAAAGAAGTCGCGTCACTAAAATAGCTATATCTCTGGAAATAATTAAAATTTTAACAAATCCTTTTAAGGACATATTCTTGAAAGGTTAAGCTTTGAGAATATTAAAAAAAAAAAATCGATTTTTTCAAATTTCTACACTAGAATACCCCCTTAATGCAGGCAAGCAGCAACCCAAATTGCTTTACAGGATTTGCCTAGTGAAAGAGCATGGGAGAGAGGAGCAGAGCGTAAAAGTACAACAAATACAAAAAGATGAGCGCACAACAAAATACGAGTTACTGCTACGAAGAGTAAATACTCTTACACTCGTCGACATTTGAATAGAACAACTTAATTTTTTTTGTAAGGACTAATTTTTATAAAATGAATAATAACGCATCTGATAAATTTGTATAAAATATCTGAAAAGGTATGCAAATAAATTAAATAGCTTCTATACTGATCCGTCACTAAGACTACTGCCAATCAAGAGAATTGGCTTTGAAATATAAGGACAATTAGGTCACATCGTGTCTGTGAAACGGGCTAACCAAATTCCAAAATGTCAGTTTTCCGGATTAACGTCCGGATGGACTGCACAAAGATGACAGGTATCCGACAAGTTTAAGCGAAACCACGGCGGAGAATCGACTATGATTTTGGCAGCTTTTCGGTATGAGGGGAAGTAGCCATTGTGCTTTATTCTTACCAATACCATTTCAAACAAACTACTACCATTACAACCGGTATCGGTCTTGGCCGCAGAAATTATCAAGTATTGGCAATACCAAGAATACGAAGATCCTCTGTTGCCTGATCTTCCCATCGCAGAGGCAGGCGTCCCCGTCGTCGTCGACCTTCCAGTGATCCCCGGTCAAATACAATTGTAACAGGAGCAGCGCAGACCAATTTAGACATACTATAATTGGACTTTCCAACAAGACAAGGAAAGCCCAATCCTTGCAGCTCTCAAGGATCGTGAAAAACAACACTATTTGTCAAAAAATGCATTTTGTTTTTTAATAGATAAGTCAAACAATTTTTGAATGCGCATACACTTATTTCTATAAGATATACTATATAAATTCGTTGATTGGAAAAACTATCAAATATCTGAAATTTCGTTACTGGTTAACTCGATTAATATAGCAGACGTTCCGATACAATTTTTTATGTATTGTACATAACTTCTTCACGATACGAAAACCAAATTAACCCAACTTGATAAACGGACTAACAAAAGTTAAAATGTTAAAGACAAAATATGTTTATGGTTGTACTATTCAAGTGCCTAGGAGTGTATAAAAGACAAGCTTGTTCATTTACATATACACGTACATATACACACACTCTCTCTAACACACATACTTATGCTCACCCACTTAAGGCATTTGGGCAGCATGCCTCATATTGAAGCGTCAAATATTACCAACTTTTTTGGTATGTGCAACACCGGGGCAGCAACCACAGCAACCAGCAACCCACCAGCCCAAGGGGCAAACAACTGGCAGCTATTTGTTGTTGTTTTGGTACATTTGCATACATTAGCCGATTTCATTATTGTTGTTGTTGTTGCTGTTGGTGTTGTCGTTGTTGTATTTGTAATGGCTGCTGCTTTTGGCCGTAAAATGAGTATGTGCAAACTGTGTTTATGTTCATAATGTTTTGGCAATAAATTCAGCTTCATTAGCTACGAAAAATACGCCAAATAAGACGAGAGAGAAAATAAAAGCAATACAGAGAGAGCGAGAGAGAGCGAGAGAGAGACTAAAAGATACAAAACAACATTGAAGAATATATGTATGTATTATGGCTTTATTTTCAGCACACAAATAAATACAAACACACTCACACACTGACATGCACTCGCACATGCTCAGCATCTTAATTTGAATACCCTTTAGCCGCGAAGTGGCTATGTTGGTTTTCTGGAGATGTTTGTCAGAAATAGAGCTAGGACTGATTACATAAGTGATTTTATCGTTAGCAGACTTCAAATATTTTGATATAATAAAAGTAAGAATATTTATTAACCTATGAACTTGCGAACAATCTTTTTTTTTAACGAAAATTAAGCAAACCCGCAACACAAGCCAAGTCTGTAGGGTAAAGAAAACTTTATAAGTGTATAGCATATTCGATATTAGTCTCGCTTTTTCTTTTCTTAAGTTCGTGTTTCTGCCAAAGTGCACCTTACGTTTTACATGTTGTTTTTCTTTACCCATCTTCAAGTCATCAACTGAGTTAAGAGCAAAATGGAAATGTCGTATAAGCAAAAAATCAAAAACAAATGCAAATATTTTTTCTCATTTGACTTCTGTAAATAATCAGACGCCCAGGCAGCCGAACGACCTTGAGGAAATTCTCTGCTCAGATCTGTCTACGCATATTTTATTTGTTGGTTATTTGTTTTGCATACAAAACTTTTTACATTTTGTGTTGCTGTTGTTGTTGGTGTCGTCTCTGTATCCGTCAACAAATTGGCCAATGTCACAGTCAATTTGCAACATGGCCCAAAATAGCAACGAGATACTTTTTGAGCATGTGCAATGCAAATTTGTAACAACTAATTGAATTGGATAGCAAAAGTGTTGCTATATATTATGTACGTGTGTGCATTATATACACACGATATATATAACAGTCATATGAAAAAGCAGGCGCCGTATGTCTTGGCCGGATTTCAAAACTATTTAATGTGTATACATAACGACTTCAACTTTTTTATAATATGTTTGCGATTATTTTCATTTAAGTAATTATACCCTGTACCGTATGATACAAATGGTATATTAAGTTTGTGCAAGCCGAAAATGTATGTAACATAGAAGGAGACAGAAGGAGACGTCGGAGACACCACAAAAATTACCTAAAATATGATCAGGGTGAATAGAGAAGTCGATATACCCATGGCCGTCTGTCCGTTCGTCTGTCCGCTTGAACGCCTAGATCTCAGAGATGGTAAGAACTAGAGTAACCAAACTTTCACATTAGATCCCATATTATTCAATAGGAGACAAGTTTATTTTATTTTTTTGATATCAGGGATAAATTTTTTTTGAGACGACCTCGACAAAAAAAAAGGTTTGTTCATGAAGATATCGCAACCAAATTTGGTATTCGTAAGTTTTTATTGTTCCCAAGCACTGTGCCAAATTTGATCAAAATCGGTTGACTATATCATATAGCTCCCATAGGACCGATCGGCCAAAATAACTTTTTTTATACAAAATTCGGCATATTTAATTTTTTAATAAATATATCGTAATTAGATTTGGCATTCAGAAGTTTTTGAAAGTACCCAAGCATTGTACCAAATTTGAACAAAATCGGTTGACTATATCATATAGCTCCAATAGGACCAATCTTCCGAAAAAATCGATTTTTGAACAAAATTTGTTGTGTTTCGTTTGTTTGTTAAGATATTTGAACTAAATTCGGCATTCAGATCTTTTTTATGGTATTAAAGCAGTGTCAAATTTAATAGAAATCGGGTATATTATCAAATAGCTCCTATAGGAACGATCGGTAAAAAAAAAGTGTTTGCTGAAAAATTCTTCTGATTTTGGTTTTTTGCGAAGGAACCGGATTTTATTGCAAGCTAGTGGTACGTTCGCCAATTTTTTATACAAAATTCGCTATATTTAATTTTTTAATGTCTAAAATTGTAAATAGCAAGATAATGAGAAAATAAAATAAAATAATTAAAGCTTATACGGATTTTAATGAGCATTTTTTCTAGTAAAAAAGAACGTAGTATGTTTATTATTATTTGATACATTTTTGACGAAGTGATGAAGGATCTTGAGAAACATGCGCGACATGTTGGCTTAGAAGTGTTTATATTTTATGAAAACAATACTAACCTTTCTAATGTAATCAAATTTAATTGAATCTTTAAAAGTATTTTTTAAATTGAAAGCCTCTAATTCTTGAGGGTACGGACTACTGCACCCCACAGAAGCACTTTAAAACCACATTGAACCGGGCCCAGCTCGCTCAACTAAAATCTTTAAGGACGGTTTCAACTTAAACGACAACGTTAGCTGAGGCGTTTATATTGAGAAACACGTTAGAATATCTATTAGACTCCGAATCTTTCAATCTTTCAGGCAGTCCAGGAGGCTCTTTCAATAAAAAAAGCTTACCAATAGGTAGCAACAATATTTGTATTTACTCAAATAGGCAGGTGGCTATCCCTCGCCTCCTTTACATCTTACATGAAGTCAGTGAACAATTGTCGCTCATCTCTGGAGGAGATGGCAGAACAATTCTCGATATACCTTATCTGGGTTCCGGGACACTGGGATATTGAGGGTAAATGCATTACGGATAAACTGACAAGACGAGGAGCTACCATCAGCCTCCATACGGACTTACAACTTGCAATCAAATTCTTAATACGTCCAGGATCTCACGCAAGCTTGGCCGCAGGAAAAGAACAAAGTAACTTTGCTATCTAAATAGCTCAATGCTTTACTGTAATCTGAGCAATTACCGGATACTGGCTGGTGGAATGCCCATGCATTAAGGCTCACCGCACCTCATCACGACTTCTGTAGATGTTGTGGTGATGAAGAGGAGCTGCAGACGGGGAACAGTTTATCGATACCTTAAATCATACTTCATGAATTAATTATCCAAGCTCTCAGAGTGGTAGCCGACGGGCTTACTCTTTATCTAAAACTCAAAATTATTGTTCGATCCGTTTAAAGACTAATTTACTTATTTCTTTTTTTTTTTTGTATCTAGCGACAAGAACTTGCTTACGCCATCTAGCGGCCAAACTAAGCAGGACTATAAGTAATGGTAAAGAAGACGACTTTGAGAAAAAAATTAGAATTTTTGTGGTTTGTTAGAAGAACAAACGTGTATTAGTGGAGTTTGTACATGTTTCCCCTGAGTGCGAAGTTTCTCTTTACGGCCCTGTTGAAAACAAAAATAAATGTAGAGGCAATCATTTCTAATCGTAATATCCTTTCTTTAGTTTTGACATGGAAAAATTAATTTTTAAATTTATATAATGCATACAAAGATAAATTACAAAATTGCAATTCGGTTTCAGTTTCTTATCATTAAATTTACATAGTCATTGTAAAGCCCTATAAAGGTTTCCATCAAAAATATATTTTGATATTTTTGCTTTAAATAGTTAAATTTATGGCACAAATAGTAGATTCTGGTTAAATATTTCCATTATCTAAAATTTTTTTAGTTGCTTTTCATATTTTTGTTTGAGTAAAGTTTGAAACTGAAATTGCATGCATTTGTTGTTTGGAATATTCATAATAATTATGATAAATCCATATATATTAAATTTGTTTTTAATCAACGGCATATGAGCAGTATGCCAAATTATCTTGACCTCATTATTTAGCCCAGTTGGAATATAAGCTGTTGTCAATTAAAATTCAACTCAAGCATCTATAACTCTTTTTGGCAGTTGCCAACTCAATAAATCCCTATCAATTCAAGGTTCTATTGCCAAATAGATTAATAGCTGAAAATATGTTTGGCCATTTGGCTTATTTGAGAGTGGCACCCACAACAAACTGCGGCGATAAGACTGGTAATAAGTGGGCGCCATCCACATAAATTTCCATCCAGTATGAGCTTGGTTGGCTACTGCCTAAGATCCATAAGACTCAAGCTGACTCTAACCACAAGAGCTGCGTTATTTTGGCTAACAGCCAACGGGGGGCCCTGCGCAATAAAGTTCAAAGAAATCAAAATTTCAAGCACGCACATGAGATGAAACACAGCCAAAGCCTCCGAAATAAATGGCAGCCAATGGACAGGAGCAAAAGGTATTCACACTAGAGTGTTGGTAAGGAATTTGCAAGTGGTGCAGACAAGTTTTAGTCCCAGAAACAATGCCCATAATCAAATACCTAGACAAACGGAATGCTGGAGTTATCAACAAGCGAGTCACAGATGGTCTAATAAATTCACAACAAGTTTGGAATCTCATAGGAATGCCAGACACTCCATAAGATTTCCCACTTTAAAACTTGGCGAATATTTCATCATTTGTTTCTTGTGTAAAGCCAAAATGATCTATGTAGATAGTTTGTATGTGTGCGCGTTTTAACTGGGTCAATGACAAAATAAAATATGAGTTGTGTGCGAAACTTGTAAGCCGCTTAACTTGCTAGATGGCCAAAAAATAAATAAATATAAAATTTTTATAAATGTACACTGAAATAAAAAATGTGCCCATGTTGCAATACGGCATAAGAATAACTTATATATATGTTGAATCTATTCCTCAAAAAATTACCCTACCTAAAATCTATTCCTTGTGTTCTTCAATATAAAAATCCTGTTGACCACATTTACTTCAGTGCAGAAAAGTTCAAAGTATATAAAAGATATAGCATAAAATCGGTCTTATTAGGTTTTAACTATAAAATGCTTTTAACTTTGGGTGAATGCAAGTCCCAAATCCCAAAATATATTTTTTTAGCTTAAAAAAGTTCCACTCACTTATTTTCAGTGTATTTTTATGTGAAAACCCAAAGTAAATAAATATAAAATGAAACAAAATCGTATTTTTTTATAAGACTATTTGGAGCTGGTTTAGTAAAATGACTGCCAGCCAGCCGCCTTACAGCCTTGACTTGGAGCCAAAAATCAAGAAACACAAATAGAAATTTCTGTAGCATACATCCAGGCGAGCATCTAGTAGTAACTTGTATTGTAGGCGTGCAAGCATCTGACTTGCTCCTTGTATATACGGATTTATACACACACACACTCACACACAGACACATAATTAATTAAAATGACCTCATAATGTTTCGATTTTTCGCACTGGACTTGGACTTTTTGGCGCGCTCGTTTTTGGTTTTTTTTTCGAGACTCTTGGACTATGCGACTTTTGCCGCAGTCATTAATGTAAATGGTATACAATACGGTTGTTTGTGAGTGTGTGAGGATATATGAATGTATGTATTGGTGCCTTGGCCTTTAGTCGAAAAATATTTACAAATATCACGCATCGTGTTTCTTTTCTTTTTAGATTTCCTTTGGCCTTTGCTCTTTGGTCTTTACTTTTTCTACTTCGTCATCTTTTTGTTGCCATCGTTTGCATTTTATTGTTGAATTTCGTTTTATTTTTCTTTTCGTTTTTTTTGGGTTTCCCCAGATCTTGTTGCTTTTGCCGGCAGTTTCCACGCTTTGCTCTAAGCCAACATTCATTCATGGCTGTCGTCTTTCGGCCATCAAATTAAATGACAACTAAATTGGCGCACATTTTACGCCATTTGGCAGACTTTGTCGTCTTTGGGTGGGAAATTCCTTTACATAAGCACAGCACTTATTGCATTAGATGGCGGACAAAATAAACAGCTGATAATTGTTGATTATACAAGGCGTATAAGTAATCCAGCAATAAGTGTCGATTTCTTTCGACTGACCCACTGACCTACTCAGTAAATGGAGCGACTATTTTAGAGTTGTTTGTTGGCCAAAGTTCTTAAAGGGATTTGGCCTTAAAAAAAATTACAATTTGTTATGCATTGCCTTTTGCTGCAGATAAGAAAAGTAATTTTAAGAA
Organism: Chymomyza amoena; assembly: GCA_037043745.1. Lineage (NCBI taxonomy): Eukaryota > Metazoa > Arthropoda > Insecta > Diptera > Drosophilidae > Chymomyza > Chymomyza amoena. Next base: position 10,433 of record JBAMAX010003441.1, read on the forward strand.
TCTTTTAAGTAGAGTTTTAAGATATTCTGTTTTGGTTTAGAGGTTTGATGCTAGAGGGGAATCCCAATTTAAAATCAGTTTAAAATTTTATTTTTGAACGATTAAAACTCACTTAAGAATGGATACTTGCTAAGTTTCAGTAGAAACTTGCTATCATAGGCACTTATATTTTTTTATTGAGTATTACTTAGAAAATTTACTTTAATAATTTAATAAAGACTGATTGTAAAAAAAAATATGATATAAAATTTGGTATTTGACTGTTTTTATATGTTTACGATGATGCCAACAGTCTCTACAAAATCGGCTTATTTGATATGCCTCTACAGATAATCTTTCTTGATATATAATTTGGAAAGTGGGGAGTGCTTTGATGTGAAAATATCAGAAAAATTCGTGTTTTGGGGTTGCTCTCAGAACGTTTATTTGGAATTTTTTGAGGTACTGTTTACTGTCGCGAAAATGCGAGATCCATCTCAAAAATAAGCATAACATCTACAATTCTAGGCAAGGGCGCCCGCAGAATTTTTCGCCACTAGGGGCATGTCAAGTATATTATTAATATATTGGAAGCTGCGATTCTAAAAAAGTTTGGTTATTTAAGAATTTTAGGTTCTTGACAAAAATCCCATTAGGGGCCAATGCCCCTACTGGCTCATAATTCTAGGTGGTATAAAACTTGTATATACATACATAATTAAATATATACGAGGGTGGATTGATAAGTTTCCGGCCTGACCAAGAAAAACAACGTTTTTAAGAATTTTTTTTTTTAGCGGTGTTCTGGTCTAGTAATGGCATCTCTATAGACTGATTCGTCAAGCTCCTCAAAATACCCATTTACAGCTTCGATTACTTATTCATTGTCCGCAAATCTCTTACCGCCAAGCCATTTTTTGAGGTTAGGAAACAGATAATAGTCACTCGGGGCTAGGTCTGGAGAGTAGGGAGGGTGCGGCATCAATTCAAACTTCAGATCGTTGATTTTAGCCATCGCAACGATTGACTTGTGCGCTGGTGCGTTATCGTGATGAAACAAGATTCTTTTCTTCTCCAGATGAGGTCGTTTAATTTTCACCTCGTGGCTCAAACGTTGCAATAAGTCTGCGTAGTATTGACCAGTGATAGTTTTACCCTTTTCAATGTAATCAATGTATATAATACCTCTTGCATCCCAAAAAACAGTAGCCATAACCTTGTTCGCTGAAAAAATTGTTTTTGCCTTCTTTGGAGTTGGTTCCCTGGTCCAATCCACTGTTTAGACTGTTCTTTGGTTTCAGGAGTGTAGTGGTGGACCCAAGTTTCGTCAACGGCTATGAATCGACGCAAAAATTCGCTTGGATTACGCTTATACAACGTCAAATTGGCGGTAGAAATGTTTTTCGATTCAATTTTTGGTTTTCCATTTTCAAGAAAAACACAGAGGCGTCTTGTTCAGTGTGCTCTCAAATCTAAACTAACATGGCGATCGGGCTGAAACTATAGCTACAAGCTATCTAAGGATGGTACTATAGAACGCCACCTCAAGGTAGGCCTAGTGGCGCCATCTCTTGGTCAGGCCGGATAACTTATCAATCCACCCTCGTATTTATATATATATAAATTTGTATATATCAACAATGGAGCTATTCTCTGTTGGGGAATTATAACTTTTAAGAACTAACTTAAAAAAGTAATATCCTTTTTCTAAATCGACTAGTTGACAGTAATTTGAAAATCTGTATTTATCTGCTAAAAATTTAATTTTATCATATTTCAGGGGGCAAAGAAGGAGCTTACTAATAAGTAACTATGGTATAAGCTCAAGCAATGTTTAATTTGAATGTCGAATGGACTATTTTTATTTAGGTTTTTAGTGAAAATTGTAAATGATTTCTTATGTGATTTGATAAGTTTTTTGACCATTCAGCAGCCCGAAAGAATGTAAAAATACCTCGCGAAACTATCGGTCTCGAAGATTTTTTCTTTGCGTCTTTTAAGGTAAGGTTAGAACTCAATTCTATTTACGAATTTGAAATCAGCTCTTCAAAATTCATAAAAACTTATATGAATTGTCCTCAGAGCATGACTTTGTTTTATATCAATTTGTTAGAATAATTTAATAATAAATTTATACCTTCTACAACATTTTTTTTTTTAACTTTTACGCATGGACGCATATTTAAAGGTAAATTAATATTAAGATTTTTTTAAAAAACTTATCAAATCTCATGTATTATACGATAGTTTAGGCTTAGAATTCCGCTTGCAAACACCCCTTGCCCCTTAAACATCTCTCAAACTCTAATTACATTCAACCAAATCCCGAAGCCAAAAACGTGTTTTTCACATTTAGTTGTCAGTCTTAATTCACCTAAGAACTTAATACGAGATAAGAAATTAGAAAAAAGAAAAAACTCAGCCGGGTACCAACAGCCATGACTTAATTAGTAACTGCCACATTAGGCCACATCTGCTTTGTTGGTCTAACCCAAAAAACCAAAACTGTAACCTGCTTTCACACATTCATGTTGGATACACAACTCCCTGAGCACCAATATAAAGTTTTCAAAATAGATTAAATTTCTTGCACAAGCAGAAAATTTTCAGAAGAAAACCCACAAACACCGCCAACCAAGGCGGTTCCATCCCAGCAAGCTTGAGTAAAGCACGGAAAATTGCACAAAAGAAAAGCGAAAAATGGGAATCAGTTAGGTCAGTCTACAGCTGTGGAATACACTGTACACTTTTTCCCGTAGAAAAATGCTTTAATACACTTACATATCCTAACCAATATTTGCTAAGACCTTAAAGATTTTGTTTATTACTTTTGACTCCATTTAAGAAGGGATACTTTTTGGTAAAATTTAGTAACTCCAGCTTTTATGAATCCTTGAATGTAGTTATTCAGACATACAGACATACCCTCCGGGTACAGGGTATCAAAATTGGTAAAACGAATGGCTAAATTGAGTGCACATACAAAGTTCTCCATTTGGCAGGGCGGAGGCAGAGACGTAGATCTCGATGTGAATGTGGACCGCGGGCTGCAGCGCGTGGGCGCGGAATAAGTGCAGTTTCCGGATGCCCAAATATAAAGAAGCGCACACAAGCACATAAAGCCACAGCCAGATACACACGCATACACTGACACATTGTATGCCATTATGGCGGACAAAAAGCGCGACGCTTGGCATAGACAGCAGCGAACAAAAGTTGGCCAATAAGCGTGATGTTGAGGTCATACAGATGCTGAGATGTATCTACAGTCTTTTGTTGCAGTGTTAGTATGCATGCATGTATCTGTGTATCTGTGCAACTGTCTGCGTGTAATATGGCTTGCAGCAACAGGATATTTTTTTGTGGCTTGCATAAAATGTAAACAAAATGCCTGCCATTGTGCTCGACCATTTATGACAACAAACAGCTGGCCCCGAGGATCTACGCTTAGTTTGAGCCAACAGTCCGTCTCGTTTTCGTTTATCTTGCCTAGTTTTACAGTCAACATTTTGGTATTTGAGGCTAGCAACAAATTTCTTAAGGCACATTTTGTGCTAGCTTAGTGTAGTTTAGTTGCATGCTTGAATTTTCATGCTGCATGGGGCATGCATGCTATTTAGACACGGTATTTGGGTCGTTTTAGAAGTTCAAGTTTTCATTGCATACTTTTATGCGCTGCCCTTAAGCAATATTGCGCATACGTCACGTGCCGAATTAGTAGAATGGCAAGTATTTTAGCTCTTCGAATCATTTTAATTTCTTCAAGGGCAAAAGATTGATATTCTTTGGTACTTTGCTTAAGTTATAGATAGAAATAATCAGAAGCAGGCTAAAAAAGCTTTATTAGAAGTATATTAAAAAAGCAGAATAGTACCTTAAGACCTTAGTGTACTAAAAATAAAATACATTAAATCAAATAATAGAAAAACTTTTTAATTTGGTACATTATCAATCATAATCAAAATTAGCCGTATTTCCACTTTTCATAGCTAAGAATACTTATAAAAATAAGAGCCCAACGATGTGCCCCTATACGTCAATACAATACATATTTATATTATTAATAACACCCACAGTTCGAAAATAAATGTTTAATCATTTTTCAATTAATATGTCAAAAATAAAATAAAATATTTACATATTTACAAATTTGATGCAAGTCAAAATCAGTCCATCAATTATGCGAATTGCATTATTAAATGATAAATATTCAAATTTCATTTAACGCACAAAAAATATGCACTCATTATTTTATTACTCATGTATTCTCATAAATTATTACAGCCGTTTGTATTTATTATTAAATTTTTAAAATTGTTTTCAATGCATTCACAATAAATTATTTGTACTGCTGACAAACAATGGCAACCTTTGCATTATAATTATAACAGCTAAATAAATAGAAATAAACGAGCGTGCAATATATAGTAGTATATAATATACATATATAAATACATATCTCTGTAAAAAGCAATTCCATAGTTTAACGGCATAAAGGTTACATTCGAGTAATTTCAATTAGCTTTGTTCGCATTTTGAGCGATTTACCTGGAACTAAATATTTGAATAATGAAGAGAAATCGAAATAGTTTCTCGGTAACGATATAAACATTGAATGAGCTGCTGACAGTTGGCATTCAACCAAAAGGAAAAGGATTAAACAAAGTGAGTATACTCGAACTGGCATACACTTTAAAATAGCTCCAGTTAATACGAGGGTGGATTGATAAGTTTCCGGCCTGACCAAGAGATGGCGCCACTAGGCCTACCTTGAGGTGGCGTTCTATAGTAGCATACTTAGATCGCTTGTAGCTATAGTTTCAGCCCGATCGCCATGTTAGTTTAGATTTGAGAGCACACTGAACAAGACGCCTCTGTGTTTTTCTTGAAACAGTCGACCAAAAATTGATTCGAAAAAACATTTCTACCGCCAATTTGACGCTGTATAAGCGTAATCCAAGCGAATTTTTGTGTCGATTCATAACCGTTGATGACCACTACACTCCTGAAACCAAAGAACAGTCTAAACAGTGGATTGGACCAGGGGAACCAACTCCAAAGAAGGCAAAAACAATTTTTTCAGCGAACAAGGTTATGGCTACTGTTTTTTGGGATGCAAGAGGTATTATATACATTGATTACCTTGAAAAGGGTAAAACTATCACTGGTCAATACTACGCAGACTTATTGCAACGTTTGAGCCACGAGGTGAAAATTGAACGACCTCATCTGCCGAAAAAAAGAATCTTGTTTCATCACGATAACGCACCAGCGCACATGTCAATCGTTGCGATGGCTAAAATCAACGATCTGAAGTTTGAATTGACGCCGCACCCTCCCTACTCTCCAGACCTAGCCCCGAGTGACTATTATCTGTTTCCTAACATCAAAAAATGGCTTGGCGGTAAGAGATTTGCGGACAATGAAGAAGTAATCGAAGCTGTAAATGGGTATTTTGAGGAGCTTGACGAATCAGTCTATAGAGATGGCATTACTAAACTAGAACACCGCTATGAAAAATGTATCAGCCTTGGAGGAGATTATGTTGAGAAATAAAAAAAAATTCTTAAAAACGTTGTTTTTCTTGGTTAGGCCGGAAACTTATCAATCCACCCTCGTATATTCGTATATTTACCAACAAAATAAATCAATTTTTGCTATCGCATAAATAAGAAGTGTTTATTTTTTAAAATGTTGTAACAAAAATTAAATATATTTTTTAAAGAGTAGTGTGGTCAATTTAAATGTAAAAACTTAACTTTATTATACAAGATTTGGACATCTTATTGCATCTTCCGGTGCCTGCAGTCTATTTAGTCTTTGCTTTAGCCTTAGCCTAGGCTAGCGAATTTGGGTATATTTTAAAAAGTTCACCCATCGGTGATACTCCCTATTTTTCTTAAAGAGTTCCTCACAGAGAGGTGGGGCACTGCGACCAAAAGGTCTCTTGTACCATACCCTTAAGTTGAAGCAAAAGACTTTCCGCTTTCCACATGAATAGCAGGAGGTCTTTTGTTGGTATTGACCCGAGATGGAAGGGACTAATCCGTTCCTTTCTTATATGACAGCCTTCCATACCAGCGCTGGGAAGTCACAGAGCATATGTCTGGTGTTTTAATCGTCTTCTAGACAGAGCCAGCACTCTGAAGAGTCCGATAGGCCAATTTTCTGTAGATGGTATCTAACAGTACGATGGCCGGATAGGTAAGCTACCAGAAGCTTTAGGTTCGCTCTGCCAAGACCTTTTGTCTTGATCGCATCCAGAGGTTTTACAAGCACTTTAGCTTGACAAAGCCCCAGAAGGGTGAGCCAGTATCTCCTATGTTCTCCTGCGGCCCATTTGTTTATCATGGTTTTGATCGTGGACCAACCAATACCACAAAACGGCGCAGAAGATGTAGTCAGGGTGGAGGCACCCTGTCGTGCTAGATCGTCAGCGATCGCTTTACCATCCACTCCCGAGTGTCCAGGCACCCAACATAGCACGACTTTGTTCTAGGCGAACAGGGTTTGGAGGTAGTTATGGCATTCTTTAACCATCCTGGAGGAAATGCTTCAGGATGACAATGCCCCCCATAGCAGCGTGGCTATCTGAATAAATGTATATGTTTGCTCCCCTAGTTCCCTTGAGAAGTGTACTAAGGACGCAGATCTCTATGGCATGAATCTCCGCTTGAAACATTGCAGTAGAGATTCTGGTGTTGGGTCCAACGATTCCAACACCTACACCCTGCTCAGTTTTAGACCCATCCGTGAACCATTGTTGCCAACGGGGACTGCCATCAGCCTAAGTCTCCCGACTTGGGAAAAGAGATTTAAATTTCTTGTTCTTATCTAAATAAATTCAATTTTTGTACTATAAAATAATATCAACTGTTCTTAGTTGTACTCCTTTAATAAATAAATAAAAATAAAATAAAATAAAATGTTTAAGCTTTTATAAGGTGGTTTTTGTTTCCTATGAAAGTTATACCATGTCCTAAGAAGATTTCTGTTCTTGATATAACATGGGACATCTGCCATAAAGGTAAGAACTTAGTTTTGTAGTGTTTGGAGTTCCTGCAGATTTATGTGCATTGCTTTTCCCCAAATTTTAATGCCATACACACTATAAGTGGTAATATGGCAAGTTTTGGCCTGCATCTTAATGTTGCTCACTCAATGTGCTGGTCCCTGCTTAGCTTGCAGGTGAGTCCCAAGATGAAAACTTATGTGTCCCGCTTGAGTGTAAATAGCGCAAGGTTGGATATACCAATGGCTTACACACTTTTCTATTTTCCCCAAGTTCCATCTAAAGCTTCTTGGCCGTCGATGGCTCAGGATTGTAACGACTTGTTGTAAACGTAGATGACCTTGAGAATGCTCACATTGTTATTAGAGTATCTATAAGAGGAGAACTAGAACACTTCCTTTGCTACACCTCAGCTTATATTATTTTGCTTCTTGGATAGCTGCCTCTGAATCGAAACTGGAAAGTTATAGATGTTCAGATTCGGGCGAATGCCTGTTTTGCATTTATAAAAGCTCCAATGCAGTAAGGCTGTTGCTCGAATAAGTCGAGGACGCTCTGTATTATTAAATGGACGTGCTCCGGCGTTAAACAATAAAAAATGCATGGTATTTTCATCTTCTTGGCCGTGTTGTGTTGCTGCGGCACATAAAAGTATGCTACTCTTTAGGGTCGCACCGTTAACTGTAGACTAATAACTTGAATACTTTATTTAGTTTATTTAAAAGTGCATTTATGTCGCTTTTAAAAGCGCAAAGTTAATAAAAATTAAAAAAAAAAAAACCGTGCGTATGCGCAATTTTTGCCATTTACAAAAACTACATTTTTCCCATGCCACGGACAGGCGGATGTCAGCAATCAACTGCGACACAAATTACCATAATGAAAACCTAAATGAAATAATGCGCATAACTATGTCGAGCACATATATGTAAGTATATACAATTATATACAAGCACATCTTGTGCACACAGACGCCCATATATGCACACAACTACTTATATGTAAATGTATTTGTATTTGTATATAGTAAATGTTACATACAAAGGCAATGCGATGACTTACCTAATTAGCAACAGGATTTCCAGCGGCACGAACTTTTCAGCAGTTGGTTTGCATGCCAGCACGTAGCGCCACCTAGTGGTAGGCGTTTTAAGTTATACGCTGACGAACTGACTGACAGATTGACAGAGTGTTCAACTGACGTACTGACGTGGTCTCACTTGAAGCTGTGTGTTAGCCAAAGGCTATTGTAGTTGTTTCTTGTGTTAGTTGGCTTAATTTACACGCTTCGTGCGCGGCAATCTGGCAACGCTTTTGACAATGTCTTGCCACTTGTGCTTCAAAAAAAAATTGTTGCAACTTACGTGCAATTGCCGCTGGCTAACCGTGCGGAGAGAGTGAGAGTGAGTGAGAACTACACACACTTATATACATATACATATATATATATATATATATTTATATATGTAATGTATGTATAAAGTAGCATAGAGTGAGCAAACGAACGGCAGCTAACGCGTGAGGGCTAGTCAGCAGTTCAACCAAAAGTTGCAAGGACATGGCAACAAACGCGAGCAACGACACGCACACGCACACACACGCACACGCGACATTTGAAAATTTGTTCTTTATACCCTACATTCTGAGGATCAAGGGTATTTTGGATTTGTGCAATGTAAGCAACAGGCAGAAAGAGGCGTAGCGGACTATATGAATGTGATCTTGAATATCGGTTTATACGTTCGTTTCTTCCTGGACACTAAGATCTTGTGGATACATGTTAAGTTTGTCATTTTTTATTTATTGTTATCCTTTGGAGAATTTTGCTGACGATCAATGCGACAACCAAGCGGAAAGAGGGTACTAGTTTTATGGAGAGTTCAAGAAAGGATTTCGGATAATTTGTATCGGGCTGATGGAATTAGCTTTCGCCCTTTCCACATGCAATATACATAGTACTTTTGCTCCTTTTGGGATTCAGCTCTGGGATTAAGATCGGCATATAACTTCCAAATATATTAACCGAATTGGACTCAATTTATACTCCGCTCCTCTATAAACTGCAACAACATTTCGCGTTTGTCTTATTAATATATTATATTTATAACTAATAAACGTTAAAATATTCTCCCCCACTGCCTTGTTTCGATTAAAGTGTATGCCAGTGTCGGATACCTTTCCCGACTGAGTTAAATTTTATTTATTTTTTTTGTGTTTTTTATAGTTGTTATTGTTGCTTTCTCAATTTTCACACATGCACACAAACACGCACCACTTCAACAACGCGTTGAAGCATAGAGGGGAGGGGAGCTGTATGTAGAATATGACCAAAGCTCTGTTTTCTCCTGTTTTCTCCTGTTTTTCTTGTTTTTCTATTCATTTTTTATTTTATTTTATTTCATTTTATGTGCTTTTTGTTTCTTTTGCGCAACTTTTGTCGTTTCATGTTCCGTTGTGTGATTTTCTTGTTTTGTTTGTCGCTCGCTTTTCGCTGGTCTTTTAAATTCAACATTTTATTTGTGCTCTTTTTATGTTTTCATGTTTGTGTTTTTGCACATTTCTTTTGCTTTTTATATTTCGAGTCGTCGTTTACTTGAATTTTCGTGAATACAAATGCCTTAAATTATCTGCCAACAGGGGCACCGATCATTTCAAGCCGCGTTTCAATGGAAAATGGGCAAAAAGTTTTCTAAAGTTGCTTGACTTTGGCATGGGGACTAAGTGCCCCAAAAAGTTGATGCCACTAAATTGTTGCTACTTACGCTAAAAGCTGATAACACAGTGGGGAACAAAGAGTAAATATTCAAATTAGGTAATGGTGGGGCAGATTGTGAGTGTGAATTCGGTTTTTTTTTCGAAAGTTCTTGCCGTGACCTCTCTACAAACACACATTGTATCTGTCAGTACTGTTTTGGTCTCTGCAAATATGCGTGAAACTTTGAAGTGTAGCAATATAATGTGTCTATTGCTTGTCTTGTGGAGAAGGACTAGGACAAGCGAAAAGGGGAAAGACAACAATATGACAGAGAAATTTACTTTATCTCGTAACGAGCATAATAGAATAAACCAAAATGTTGATCGCAATAAACTGTAGAAAATTCTGATTATATGTATATACAGTCTGCTAAGTAAGAGCGTGTACGGCATTATCCGCAGTCGGTAAAAAATAGATCTCTAAAAATTCGTTTACGAGTAGACATAACCTTTGTCTTTGACGCACTAGTAAAAAAGTTCGATTGGAAGTCAAAACTTTGTCAGAAAAGTACGTTAGCAGAATGAGTACTGCATATGCAGAACGCTTCGAGGCAGTTTTTCTCTGCACCCATCCAAAAAGACCCAAAATGTCCTATGCAGCGGCGACAAAATATTTGAAAAAGTCGAAGACTTTTGTTCAGAAGTGGGTGCAACGCTACAAGGAGTCGAAAAACGTCGATGACCTTCCCGATCGTGGCTCAACAGGAAGCGTTATTAAGAAGGATGAAAAAATGATCGTTAGTTTGTTTTCACGGAATCCTGGCTTAAGTTTGCGTGCAGGGCAAGCAAAATTGAAAAAAAAGTATAGATATATTGCACATAATGATTCGAAATTATTTGCTTGCAAATGGCGAAGCACATTGGAGAAACCACTGTTGTCCGAAAAACACGTTGCAAAACGACTAGCTAGGACAACAGAAAACATTGATCGCGATTGGAGTAACGTACTTTTTTTCGACGAATCTTCTGTTTGGGGTTATTCTATTATATCACGGGCCTGGTCTTTGTCGTCAAGTAATTTTGTCCATCGCACCGTTATACACCCTATAAAAATTCATCTTTAGGGATGCTTCTCAAAAAAGGGTTTCGGCACTTTGCATCTCTTCACAGAGAACCTGAATGCTCTCAGGATGGTCGAAATTTATCGAAAAGCTTTATTACCGACTGTCAAAAGTCAATTTGTCAGCAATAGTGAAGATTGGATTCTGCAGGAAGATAATGACCTCGAACTCCGCAGTCGTCTCTGTACCGACGGCATGCGCGAAAAAGGCATCGTCATATTGGATTGGCCTTCACAGCTCCCTGATGCAAATCCCATCGAAAACTTCTGGGCCGTCATCAAGCAAAAGCTTCGAGGAAGACCCACATTTACTTTGAAACAGCTTTCCCGAGAAGTTCGAAGCAGTTGGGGAGCGCATCCCGTCGAAAATGCTGCAAAATTTGGTAGAAAGTATGCCGCGGAGATGCCAGGTGTATTGCCATATATACATAAACTAGTATTGTTGTTTATCAATGTTCGAGGTCCAACATCGTTTCAATCATTGAGAATAGTGAATTGCTCATTGTGTGCATCGTATCGAGAGGCATGTCAAAAATTTAATTTGTTGTAAAATGATTTGCACTGGGATCAAACTTCCATCAAATCCATCTAAGTTATGGAAAAATATCATGATTATATATCAGAAGATATTTTGTTTTGAGTACGTCAAGTAAAACGAAATCTAGTGATGGAATTTACGCCGGAGGTTTACAATGAATCTTTAATTCATATTGAAGATCTAAGCTTGGCGATGGCTGCTAAAGCAATAAGACAATTAGCAATGCCGTTTCCTAATCGATCAATGCATGATGCATTTCAATTGGAAGAAATGCAACCAATCAGATTAATTATCAATGTCCAGGAACGTGAAGATCGCAATGAGCGTGAAAGAATTCGATTAAGAAAGATCCGTGAAGCGCGACATTCGACTAATAATGGTGCAAGTTTGAATCGAGCTGCAACTAATTTAAAAATTTTATATTTTGCCAGATAAGCTAACTAGAGAATCTTAAGATGTTTATTCACTTTAAGAGTATTGAAAAAGTTTGGGCGGGACAATGTCTGCCCGGCTCACTAGTGATAAAATAAAATTATAAAACGTTAAGGATATCTGCCTAAAGTAAATTCAAGATGCCGCAACAGTCGCAGGAGTAAAGAAGAGAAACTAGAGTATTGGAACTAACCAATTAGACAAAGAATAAGCGATTTCATAATTTTTAATTTCAGATACAAATCTGCAACAAACAATATCTTTGTAAATAACACTTATAACATTTTCTATTAAATTCCCTTCTTGAGGAACTAAATGTAGTTCCAATTTACTTCAGTAGCCCTGATTAAAAAAGGTGAATTAAGATAGAACTTTTTGCCCTTTATTATTATTTATTAAGGCATAATTTATTCGTTGCTTCTCGTACAAAAAAGAATAATTTAATTTCCAAAAACAAAACTAACGAAATTATTTTAAATTGTTTTATAAAAACGAATTCGGTAGACAATGCATAAAGTATCCTATACTCATAATTACCAGTAGGAATAGTAAAAACAATTAATTTCTAAATTAAATATTTGTTTTAGTAGCTTATCTCTAGCATTTCTGCAGTCATACAATTAATATTAAAAACAAAATTAGTTTCTACATCCATAAACTAAATTGATGATGTGCAATACGCATTAAGTATGGCTACTTTAAAGTACTTTAAAATTATTAAATTAAGATCTATCTTTATATATCTACAACAATATCTGCTGTAACTAACTGGCGATTTGATATATTAAAATATTCTTAAAATAAAGTTTTTCTTTTCCACAAATTTCACACCATCCACTTCAATTCATTAATAAATTAACATTTATAACAAATATTCTAAATCAAGTGTACAACTAAAATTTCTTAAGATCTTTCTTCAATGAACTATTTTAAACTTTTATGTTGAATTTTTTTTATTATAGCTATTTCTAAGATTTTAATTTCGCATTTAACATCTTTGACTGCTTTTCGCTAGCACCAAAAATAAAAATAGATTGCTGCATATTTTGAAATTTATTTGCATTTCAAAAGTAATTTACCTTCTTGGCAATAAATATTAAAATGCTCAGACACTTGAAATACAATTTGGAAATTTATTAGCTGCAGTTGTGTTCAAGAAAACTACCTAATTTTATAACAAGTGCAAAATAATTTTAACAAAATGAAATAAAAATAATTTAGCACCGTTTTTATTTATTTATTTTTTTTTTTGGTTTCCCAGATTTTGTCAAAGTATCAGCTGTGTGTTCTTCAAATTCTCAAATGCTGTTAAAAATAAAGCAAAGCAAAGAAATGCGAAGCTGACGAGCAAAGCAAAACAATGTAAAAAAAAAGCAAAAAAAAGTGTTCAAATGGCGCAAACAAATTGGCCAAATTGCAAAGTGGCTAAAAACATCAACAGCACCGATTGCACAGTGGAAAACAACAAACAAAAATGGAACATTTGGTTGTCACCTAGTTAGAAAAACAAAAAAAAAATATTAACTTTTAAATATTTCATGGAACAAAGATTAACCTCTTTATAGACAGTCAAGCCGCTATCAAGGCTATTGTATCGCACTGTACATCCTCCTTCCACGTCCTCGAATGCCAGGCAGTCATCCAGAGATTAGCTGCGGCTCGTAAACTGCATATCTACTGGGTGCCTGGACATAAAGGCATAATGGGGAATGAAATGGTGGATGCAATTGCCAAAAGCGGTGTTGAGCTTCCGGAGGGACAAATACATGACGTACGCCGACCGATCAACATGAAGCGCAGAGCTGAAGCTAGATGGAAAAATCTACACAGCTGTCACACAGCGAAAATCATGCTGGCTCATTACGGCAGAAAACAAAGTATCTTTATAATGAAACTCTCACGCACTGAATGCAGGACCATCACGGGTGTGCTAACAGGACACTGCCTCTTAGCGAAGCATGCGCATAGCATGGGACTAACGGCAAGCGAATTATGCAGGATCTGCAGGGATCCGGAAGTCCCTGAGACCCTAGCACACGTACTCTGCGACTGCCCAGCCATCTCTAGACATCGTTTGACCACCCTAGGAGAACCAGCGTTTGTCGGTCTAGAAGAGGTGGCCAGGCTGCAAGTTGGGCGGCTACTTCATTTCGCTAAAAAACTTTGCGTAATAACCTCAAATCTGGCACAGCTAAGGACCAAAAGGTCTATGCTAGGCTGCACTCTGTTGTGGCCGGCCAGTGTAACCTAACCTAACCTAACCTAAATATTTCATGTGTGCGGGTCTTTTTAACTTTGAACTTTTTTGGCAGTTTAGCATCTACTTAATTCATAAATACTATATCATGTTATTAAAATATTAGGGTAAATAAAGAAATTGAAATACCCCACAAAAACTTCTGTTTCCAGGTCATCTGCAGCTGACGTATGTATATAGGGCATTAAAATTTGAATAAGTAATAAGTAGTCATATACAATCATTTTTATAAAAGCTTAAAAAAGCTTATCAAACACAAAATAAATCTATTTTAATTTGAAAAAGTTATGAACTTGACCCGTTTAATCCCGCTCCAAGGACTAACATTCTTTTCCTGTGAACACAAATATTTTAATACTTTTTTGCAATGTAAAAGAAATAAGAAATAAATCTCACAATTTTTTGTATGATAAATATAGAAGGTTGAGCTACAAAGGTTTTTTTGGGGGGAGCTCCGTACCAAAGTTCGAGACTTAGCTCATAGATTTAGTATGGTATTTACACGAATTTTGATGAACTTGCTTCGAGTTGGTCACCATCATGGACTAAAACTTTTGTCGACGCATATCTCATCATATATCATGCTCTAAGTCAAAATATTTAATGGCATTGCTAAAAAACGTGAAGTTCTACAAATTTGAAAGTCATCAGCTGCTTTTGAGTAAGTAGATCTTAAAAGATATCATTCGTATCGGTTGCAACATTTTTTGTATCTTCTGCTCTTGTGATCTCCCAGGACGTCTAGACTGTCACGTCACCTTCTATCTATCAAACACATTTGACAAATCTATTATAGTCGACCATTGACCCTATAGTTAAGGGTGTAAAAATAGCAAACAAAAATTGCTACATACTGAAAATACTTTAAAAGACAATTCAATTAAAATTTCGGAATTTCTGAGTTTTTCACCGCCAACATATATTCTAGAAAACACGAATTTTGTTTTTTAAAGCTACAAAGTACATATACACCATCGCCATTTTACATCTGTAAGTAATCTAGCGATCAAATTTCTTCTTAAATTATGAAAAATAAAAAATATGTTCCCAAAAACAGCGACTAATCCCACTGTGGAGAGGGTGAAAAGTTTGCCGTGGGAGAGGCTCAGTTGGGAACGTCATGTTACAAAGTATGTAAATTAAATTGAATCTTATTTAATGTTATTTTTGCATACTATGAGTATTTTTGTAGCCATTTTTTTTTTTTTACTTTTGTGTCTTTTATTGTTGTTCACTTGCTTAAATTTTATTTACTACATTACAATGGCTAAGACGAGGGCCAAAAATGTTTGAATGTCTACCCTTAACATTGAGCCAAAAACAAAGCATCGGAATGTCGAGGCACAAAGCGCATTTTTGTGTGTGAGCCAACAAGCCATGAGCAAACGTTTAAAGTGCCCCAAAATATGCAACATGTCGGGTGGTAAGTGCCCCAAAATGTGTGTGTGTGTGTGTGTGTGTGTGTGTGTGTGTGTGTTAGTATGTAACTATGTGTGTGTGTGTGTGGACCCAACCCACCGGCACGCAATGTAAGCGACAAGCTGACTCATAAGCTGCCCATCAGACAAAGGCTCTTTTCACTTACTTACTTGGCGGCGGTTGGCCTAATGATTGACTGGCTCTATAGCTCCGTTCTGTGTTACCCTAACCCAATCAGTTCTAGTGTTTGTGGGCGCTACGGAACCAAGTCCCTAACCTCTGTCAAGTTTTGTAGCGCTCTTCGCCTTACCTTGGCTTTGCGTGTAGTTTGTAATTTTCAAGTAATATGGGTCGCTAGTGTTACCTGTAAGTTGAGCCTTCTCTGTGTTTGTGTGTGTGCGCGCTTGCTATGTATTTTACTATATACTATATAGATACGACTTGCCACGCAAGAAACTTTCAACTTTCAGCTTTGTTGCCAACGCGATTTACTTTATTTTAACATGTCGAAGAAACCTTAGCACACGCCCGCTTCGCCCAACTCGGCTTGAGCCATAGCAGCCAGCTAATTGTCATTGATTCAGTCCAAAAGAAATAAATTCAATTTCTGTTCCTCAAACTGTCAAGTTTCTGACGTTTTCGTCATTTTCTTATTTTACAATTTTATAATTTTTTGTTTTTGTTTGTCGTCTTTTGGCTTTATTATTCTTTTTCTTGTCTTTTATTATTTTCGTCGCATGCTTTTTCTCGCCTAGTTCTTTGGCGCTTGTTCTTTACCCAATGCTTCTTCTTCTTCTTGCATGTTTCTTTTGTGCACACGCTGCACTGCCTCCGACTGCACCTTGACACTAATATCAAAAAAGTGCAACTAAAAATAGTAGCAGACATAAGAAAATTGATTCGTAGCAAAGAGGTTCTTCTATGGGCTAAGCACCTACTAGAGAACGAACTACTTATTTATGTGTTTGGGTTTGTGTATCTACTATATTTGTACTCATATTTGTATGCATGAGTACTTCTCGTCTAGGATTTGTGACTTTGAATGAGGCTTTTGTACATATGCTGACGTTGATTACGACGGATTAAGATCTTAAGCCGCTAGAGAAAACAGCATGATGAGGTTGCCGCTTAACCGCTGAGAGTAGTGTTATATGTTTAATTAAGTTTTGCCTATTTTCTTGAAATGGTTTCCGGCCGTGGTGTTGTTTTCCCACCGAATATTTATATGTACTAGATACTTCTTGGTATATGTACATATGTACTCTGCTCCACTTAGGAGTCCAGAATTCGTTGTACTAATATATGTATACCAAATTGTTCTGCTGTCGCTTATACTGGCGAGTACATCTGTGCCTAGTTTTTCCTTGGATCTTCACACTTCTATCTTGCATTAATTTTTTTAGAGGTTCACAACTTTGAATTGGCAACACTGTTTTGTTTCAAAACCATAGTTGCTTTTTGTAGAGTTTGGTTTCACATTTTATTAAGCATAGACTTTACACCAGAGGAACGCTTCCAAATTGTTGAAATTTTTGATCAAACTTATTTAAAATTTTGTTCTTCGATGAAGCCTATTTTCAGTTTAATAAATAAGCAGAATACTCGTATTTTAAGCGAAGATTATTCAAAAGCTTATGTCGAAACACCATTACGTCCACAGAAAATTGCTATAACTTGGCTAAGTCGATAAACCTGAGAATATTGAACACCTGGATATCAAATTTCGAAGAGTTATTGGCAAAGCAGCGGAAAATTTGTGAAAGTTTGTTGTCTGCGCCCGCATGGCCGAAATCATTTTTAAACATTAATGTCATACAATTTTCTAACTAATAAAACACGTTTCAATGATATTTAAAATATAATACCTTGTTTTATTATGATTTAATTTTGTGTAACTCTGAAAAAACACCCTGTATATATTCAGTTGAAGTTTGGTGAGTTATATCGGTAACTTAAAAAGGAATTAAATATTTTTGGAGGGTTTTTAAGATTTTTCCAAAAACTTGACAGATTGTATAGCAAACATAACATTAAAAAAATAAACTGATCAAAATGGTTTAAATTTCAACCCGCTAAGGGAATAAAATCTAAATTTGGCATTATTCAAGTGTCACAAAATTGAGAATGTAACATCATGTGGACCTAAAAAATACCAAAACAATTTTATTCAATGTAAAATATCTATATTTTCGATGAGCCTCTTCGCTTAACTATCGATCTGCGATCCGTTGATCCAAACTTAATGGTATAAATATACCATTAAAAATACTAGTGTACGCTTTTCTACTTTTGAATTAAATAGTCAAGATGCCTCAATAAAAATCAGGAATATTGTTTTATCCTGAAAAAAACGGTCAATGAGTCAACAACTTTTAATGGGCTACAATTATTGTTTAAAATCCGTCAAATTTTTTAATTTTTAATCTAAGAATTCTTTTTTGGATACGTTATTCTTGTGCACTGCCGCTTAATTAATTTATTATTTATAATTTTAAGCTTTAAAACTTATAAAATGTGTTTTTTAGGATTTTGTTGTTTAGTTTACAATAACAATTATTATTCATTTATAGTTTTATAAAATTTGTTTATTTAAGCGTTACATTCAGTTGAATTTATTTTTTATGTGTTTAATATTTCTTTTTTTAATATTATATTATTATTAAATTCGATTCGATTTGTTTTCTTACAAAAATATCGTAATTTCAGTTGATTATCCGAATCCTTATTTAAATTGCAAATTTAATTTACTGCGTATTTCTCACATTACTTATTATAATTTCATTAGTCATCACTCAGGATATAACTAGATCTTAATTGTTGGTTTTCTTTGGCACGCTTCAGTTGTAGTATTTTATTGTTGTTATGGACCCTGTTGTACTAGACCAGCACGCTTTACATAACTCTCTCACTCTGCACCTCCAAAAAAAAACCCCCAACACAATTGCATGAAGTTTTCAAACTAAACCAACAAACAACAACAGTGGAAAAAAACACAAAGTTCGCGTTAAAAATTCAAAACACATATATCATTCAATTTTTCATTTGACAATTTTTTGAATGCATTTTCAAAACTTTGTTCAACACATTTAAAAACTTTTAAACGTAAATATTTCTACTTCTTTTTATCTTTTTTGGAGTACACTGCAATGGCTTTATATTATATTTCTTCTTTTTTTTTTTGGGTTACCGTGTTTTCTCGCTTTTCGTATATAGTATGTAAAATATTACTTCACTGGTTTATTATAGTATTGCTATTGGCTTGTATGAAGAATAGCGTTGGTATTTTCTCCGTTCTCACTGTGCTGTTGAATTGCAAACCCGACACGAACTGAACACCGAAATGGCCAAGTTTTCCGTTTCATGCAGTTGGCACGCATTTTTTTCGGAAACTCACACATACACTTGCCCGACTAACGGCATTTGGCTTGTGGTGCGCCGCTTGCTTGTTGGCTCTTCCGTGTAGGCTAGCTTTTTCGGAGTAAAGCTCAAAAGTCCTCTCGCAAAAGCTTTGACTTTAAGCTCCCAAAGCTGCACAGCTGTTTACAGCAAAGTGCATGCGGCATTGCTCTCTTTTGTACTCACGTAAAATGCAAGTGTCAGAAACAGCTGATTTGCCATCCCTTGAATGGAAGCACATGGTGCAAGAATTATGTCATTTGGTTGTTGATGACGCACAGTGGGCCACATGCGCGGTAAACTAATCAAAAACTAAAGAATATTTTTGATTCCAAATTCATTTAATTCTGTTTTTTGTGAGGGATTTTTTTTGACGGGTTTTATTACGGCCTAGGAAAAAATAAATTTTTTTAATCGCAATTTCATTCGATTTAGCACGATTAACTAATTTTGGATTGAAATTTGTACAAAAATATTTTAATTATTAATTTTTTTCGATAACTTGCATTTTTATTTTCTATAAATTCGAAATTTTCCCTCATTTTTCGATAAATTCTTCTGATGTGTTGGCGCAAAATTTGCTTATTTTTGTTTGGTACAAAACAGCTGGCTTGGCTACCGCGTCTATTTATTACTATATTTTGGTTAAATTTTTATATATTTGATATTTGGACGTCAACCCTGACACCAAATATAAAGCCACAGATATCGTACCAGACAACTAAGACGCTATAAATACGATGGTGACCTTGAGAATTAATTTGATATTGGAAAACCAGTGGCAAACTTATTCTTCTAAGGCAATGGAATAAAATCTGCCTTAGATGGATTCCATGGTATATTTTCTGGAGCGTTGTAGCAAATGAAACCACTAATAGGGATTTCCACCAAATAGCTGCTAAGAGAAGAGGAGAAGTCCTGATGAGAAAGAGGTCGACATGGCTAACCAAAAACACTTCGATTCCAATCAATTAAATAAGGTTAAAAATAAATCCTTCGAACAGGATGACCTCTAAAATTGACTTTGCACAGACATTGGCTTAGTTGCATAGCCATAAGGCCAGCGGGGGAGCATATTAAATCGTAAGGGTCGCAGTGCAGTCAAAAGTAACACACGCACAAGTAAAAAGGAGAATTTATTTCCTTAAAGCGCTTAAACTCTATATCCAAAGGGTTAGAAGTGTATCGTAAATTAAAAAAATAAATTCCAATCGAAACTGGTCATGAATCCAGATTTTGATTTTCTTTGAATTTCGCTTTTTTTGGACCCTCTAGATTTTCATAGTTTAAAGCAAATGCTTGTTAAAATGGTATAGTTATTGAAATACAGTCTTGTATGATCCTAAACATAAATGTAAATTGATTTTACTTGTTAGAAACAACAATATCATCAAACCTTTCGACGTCGAAAATGTATTATTCAATATGAATTAGTAATCAGTTCGGTCCCAGACTGAAAATATCTGTTTTATCAGCAGATAAAATTAAAAATCCTTCAGATAAAAAAAAAAAAAAAAATCTGGTAACTCTAAATAGGACCCTTACCAAAGTATACCATTTCTGGCATTATGTTTGGGAGTAGCACAGTTTTCGAAGGTCCGCCGTGAATTCACTGACAGTATCTTCTTGGTCAGCAAAAGCTTAAAATTTCGGATCAACTCACGATGATATTTTAAGTGCATATTATATATGTATAATATAAATTTTAGGACGAAACATATTTGATTCTCTCTTATAGTTGTGACTTCCGAAGTAGGACTTCTTAAAAGCTTATTCGCACAGATGAGTTATTTGCTCCAATTCCACATTAGAATAAGGATCAAATCTTCTTAGCTTCTTCAAAATACGATTTTTCATAAAAAATCTAGCTAAGCTAGCACGTGACACGAAACACGCGTGAGCTCTTACTGTACGTTGAAAAAAAAGAAGCAACAAGGAATCACCCGATATGCCCCCTATATTATCAATTCAAATTTTTGTGCGTACGTCACCTTCCCGCTTAACTTCAAAGCTCGTGATAGATAAAAAGTTACACCAAAAACTGCTAATACGCCCACTGTATCTCGTTACCAAAAGTTTTTACGCAGACTTGTTTAAAAGTAGTTAGTATACAGTTTCCGCTATATGGTGCCAGCAGTTACGCTAGATGGCGCCAGAAGTAACAAAAAATGTTTTTTTAGTAATGCTTACACTAAACAGTGTAAAAAATAAATGTTAATAATAATTTATGTGTTGAATTTTATATTAAACGCTTTTAAAAATTTGTAATTTTTAAACAAAATCGAATTTAACACAACAAAATTTCGATAAATAAATTGAAATTTTTTCTTGTTCGTTAAAGTTTTTAGAATGCCACGAAGGGCTCGTTTAGTTTACAAGCTTGAATTCAGAACTAACAAAAATAAAAAATTATTCACTGAGCAAATGAGCTGACGGGTATATTCTACATAAGCAGATAAAACCCATGTTCGAGTTGTTACGATAATTTATCTTTAGAAGCTGCTTTCATTTTTAAGAAAATAGTCGTAATCCTTAATTACTAATTTTGTTCAAGTTTAGTATTTCAATAGCTTTTCTTTTTGTTCCCCTCCACTAGTAGTTAACAGATTTGGGGTACCTGCAAAAACTAAAATATGCCATTAGTTTACTTGAAATATTTATAATTTTATTTTTAAATTGCAATTACAATTTGTGTTTTGCTTCTCTCTTGTTCAGTTTTTTTGTTGCGAATTAATGCTAAATTTTATATATATATATATTTGTTTAGTTAATTAATGTATAATTCACACATTTTTGTTGCAAACAATATCAATAATTTTTTTAACCTAATAACAGATGCGCTTTTTGGATTATTTTCTTGTCGATTATTTATAATATTATTTATTATTTTGTGTTTTTTTATATTTTATGTTTATTTTTTTGCCTTAGCAGCATTTTTTCAGACACGTTTCCTCAAGCTTAACATAAGTTTTTGAACTTAGTTTTTTTTAATTTAATACAAATACAAAACAAAGCACACATTGCATACAACTTAGTTTAAACATTAGCAAAAATAATTATAAATATGTTTTTTTTTTTAAAGTTAAATTAAACATATTAAGCATCGTAGTAGAATACACAACATTAAACTCTAAATTTATATTTTAGTATGCAATTTGTTTTCATTAATAATGATTATTTTATTCAATATAAATGTAAACTTTGCATGTGAAATAAGCGCTTGTTTGGTGTATATAAGAATATATGTATGTATGTATATATAGGTACTATATATACTTTATATGTGAAATGTTATGTATAAATGGCATATCAAATTATGTTAGACTCAGCGTAAAAGTGGGCTTCATGCATTTGAGACAAAAAGCATTTAGTAAAATGAGCTAGGTTGTTTGGTTGATTATGTTTGAGAAGTTTGGTATTTTTAGTTTTTTTTAGTTTAATTTTTTAGCGCATGAAATGTTGAGGCATATTTGTGGGTATTGGCGCGTGATTTAAGGTAAAAGGTAGGCGTGGTATTATGCAGCGATTATTTGAAAATTTGTTGACTATTAATTTTTTATTGATTTACATACTTAATTAAAAGTACTCGTATTTAATTATTTATATAAAGCATTAGGTTTTTAGTATGCAGCTTTAAATGTTTGTTTGCTTAAAATGTAATTCGATTTGTCAAAAATATTTTTTTTAGTACTTTACAATTGAATACTTTTTGTTTTATTATATTACAAAAATTAACAATTTCCGTTTGGAATTTTTTTTTTTTTTTTGTATTTAGTATTAATTATAAAAGCATTTTTAACATCTTTGCATTTTGGTTTTTAGTTGCATATATTATGCGCTTTGTAAATATGTTTATTTTACGCACTTAAGTATGTATATATGTATGTATCTATATAATGTGGTGTATATAGATGCACATAAGTATATGTGTTTGTTTTTTATGTGGGACATGAGCTTGGGTTTTTGTATATGAAAGTAAATGCACAATACAATATATATGTAATATATATATAGTTTTATAAATAATTTTTAATGATCATGTTATGTATATTATGTGTATATGTTATGTATATAAGGGTATAATAAATATATGCAATGCCATTTGTTCAATTCGGTGAGCTTAATTTTGAATACATGTTTTATGGTTTTAGCGCCATTACAAGATGTTTCACTGTACTTTATGTCGTAATGATAATCATGTATGTATGAGTATGTATGTACGTCTGTGTTTATGTATTATGTATGTATGTATGCCTAAAAAGTAATTCAATTTCAATATTATTGCATGTTTTTTTTTGTGTTATTATTAACTATACAAATTGTTGAGTATTTTTTAGGTATATAAGAACTGTTTTTTTTAAGCATTTCGCTTTTATGGTTCACAAATTTGTTATTTATTAATTTCTTGAATAATTATATTCTTTAATCACCTTTACAGCGGCTATTTATTAACTATATAAAGTATATAATTTTTTGATATTGCTGTCATACACAATTTTGCCTTTATATATAATATTTATATTTAGCTCTCAATATACATAATCTTAAATTGTTTAAGCCGCCAAGTTGTGTGCAATTTTTTATTTTAACTGGAAAAATGGACGGTTTTGTTTGGATTTGCTTTGCTTTATATATTAATGTATTATTTTCTTAGTCTTTTAGTTGCAAAATATCGTATAAAAGTATGTCTTATAAATAATACACCAAATAGTTATGGGAAAGTTTTAGTTTTTCAAAAATATTTCAAACTCAATTAGTTATCATTAGAAATAAATAAACGGCAATATGAAGTTTGTATATTTGTGTAGGTTTGCTTTATTTTAGGCCATACAAAACATCAATTTAGTATTTTTTTAGGCTTTTTTAGTACAACTTGGCAATTTAAACAATTAACGTCACCTGCTACACTACAATATTCGCATATTTTAATTTATTTTTATCTTTATATATTCTTGGATCCATAATCTTTTATTTTCATGCAAAATATAATTTTAGTATTTTTTTTGTAATTCGAGTATGTATTTCGTATGCAATTTATTTATGTGTTCTGTACGCTGCGCCATTTTAAATACTTCTACTCTATATATAGTATATTATATACTTATGCACTTTGGGTATTTGTTATTGTTTAATCAACTATTAAACCGAGTCATTTATTCCCACAACACTTTTTGATCGTCCTGCATGCAAGTTGGATAGTTTATTTTGAAATGTGATACTTTTGCGTATTTATTTAGGAAAAATAGTTTACTCATCTTTTATTATTTTTGGTATTTTCTAGCAAAATATCTTGTTCAACGCTAAGTTTGTTGCAAAGGGTTTTGTATTGATTGTATGTAATCAAATTTCAGTGCATTTGGGACAATTATTTGTACACCCTATACAATCCAGTAAAGTTCTAAAGCGCATTATTTGCATAGCTAATACCAAGCCAAATTTTTTTAAGAAAAAATACTACAATTTCACTTAAGCTAGGGGCATATTCTATAAACGTTTTTTGGTAACATTTTCGTTTTGTTCTTTTTAATTTTTTGGTATTTTTACACGGTGTTCTTACTTGCAAGCTTTTTAGGCGCGGCGGCAACAATGTCCATAAAAAATCATAAAAAAAACCATATTACGAATTACGAAATATATAGCTTTACTTATAAAAATTGAGAGTATAGAAAACTGATTAAATATAAGCTGCAGCAGATAGAAAAATTCGCAGCAAATTCTTTCGTCTTGCCATTTCTTTGCAGAATAGCTGAGAGGCTGTAAATATTTAGTATTTTTGGTATTTTTTGTTTTTTTTTAATTCCACTATTATTGCTTTAATGGGAAATTAGTTTAGTGATTTCGTTTTATTTTTAAGTTGATATTGAAGTGGCAACAATACTGTTTGAGTATTTGCTTTAGTTGTAGAATTTAGTTGTTCTTTGAGTTACTTCAAAATAAATGTCCTTGAGAAAAATGTAACTAAATCAGAGAAATAATTCTCATGCTATTGCACTACCGGACATCGTTGTCGCCTGTCGCTCACTTTGGAGCTCGCGATTGCGTTCATGTTCAGCTGTTTCGGAGCTGTAATCAATTCAAATAAATTAATTCACGTCAAAATACAAGTTCATGAGCACTTACTTTGAACGCACAGCGATGGGACTACCAGGTATTTCCACAGGATTACCATTATTATTATTTGTCGCCGAAGAGCGACGTCCATTACCCGACTTATAAGAGAATATTGTGTCATTTTCCATATCATTTTCAATCTTAAAAAGAAGCTGCTTAAAAAAAGACTGCATTGCCTGCATAAATTCTTTAACATACCACTTGTCTTTTATAGGACAAACGTTCGCTGGACACTGAACCACATGAAGAACTCTCGGACACGGCTTGTGTTACTGAAGTTACGGTCGGAGGACTGCTGGGTCCTGGAAAACGTTTCGAGCAGACCTGCGACTGAATGTGCTCACAAATGCGACGAAAACGGCGAATGTTGCCTGCAATTATGTTTATTTTATTGTTAATCCTTATAGAGAGTATACAACAGCTTACCCGAGAGCAGAGTAAACGTTAAAGCGAATAGCATATCCGCAATATCACCTTGTTTGCATATAGCGCTTATGTCCACCTTGAAATATACAAAATTTTAAAAATTTTCTCAAATTTACAAGATAATTTGATTATGCCAACCTGAAATTTGACATGACGCTGGAACATAACCGGCCCATTTCCATTACGTTTGTACTCCACGCGAAACGAGGTGGGTGAGACAACGCTGTGCGATAATTCGGCCATCTACAAGAGAGTATGAAATCGTTTATTGCCTGGTATTTATTTTTTTAAGTCCAGTTTTATTTAAATCCAAGGGGAACTTCGTCATTTATAGTCAAAAATTACCATACATATGTCAGCACCTTCTTCTATCTGGTTAGCTGTTGACAGTAGGTGTCCAAATTAAGTGTTTGACCCAACGGAAGCAATTCATTGTTCCCCTTAGAGTCCCACCAAAAAAGCGGCAGAGCCTTCTTGACCTTTAATTAATCCTTTTTAGCTCTTATTTTACAATGTAGCTCTTTGCTATCGTCAGTCATTAATAAGGTCCACAATGTTATTTTACGTTAATTCAGTTCCTTGGATATGGCATAAGTTCTTACAACCTGTTCAACTCGATGATTTCCATAATTTTAGCCTATCCTTAACGTTCATAAAACCAGAACGGAATCGTTGGAACCACAGCTGTAGCAAGTTTTCTCTTTTTTACCTCCATTTTGAATTTAAGCTGGCTGTGGCGTTAAGCTGGCATCCCACAGACTTCTCCTTAAAGGTACTAGAGGTGCTAACATTTACTTATATAGAATAGCCAGGCCACTTGTCTTCGTGAAGAATTTGCTGGTTAGGGAATGCGTGAACTTAATACAATTCCTGTCCTCCATGACAGAGTCACATTCTGTTAGGTTCCGAGACATTCAGGAGTTCATGATGAGAGCCGATGAGATTATGAGACTGGGTTCCTCTGTGGCATTCAATTAAAACTATGGCCAACAAATGGGGCTTAGGTGAACAAAAGAGATATTGGTTCTCTTTACTGAAGTCAAGCTAAGTGCCTCGGACGCCAGCAGAACTAGTATAAGTCGTGACAGAGTGGTCCTAAGGTTGTGGTTAGCCAGCTTATCTGGGCATCATACTGTATCACTTACATAAAATGGGTCTATCGGACTATTTAGAATGCAGGTTTTATTTTGACGATGACAAAACGAGCAACCATATCTTCTGTGACTGTCCAGCAATAGTGCGGGACAGAGTCACACAGTTGGCAGCTGAACGGATTACCCCGTTCCAATGAAAGACTTACTGCTCTTCATAAGGAAGGCAAATGGTCACCAAAATTGGATAGGGTGCAAGAATTCTCAGGTTTTATTTGTGAGAGAACCCAAACATTAAAAAAAGTTGACATCACCAACCAAAAACTGGCCAAGATCTTTGTTTAATGAGACCATTAAATCGTGGTGTGTTGTAACATGCGATAGATACATCGTTACATACTTTACCCCGATTTCTTTTACCGGATATTGCCGAAATTATACCCTTATTGAAATTAAATAAAAACTTACGGATAAGAAGGCATGAATCAAATGCGCTTTGACTGTAGCAATGGGCTTGCCTTTGACCAATATGGTAAAGGTTTCATCCTTTTCTGTGGTTATCAAGTTACCAAACCAAGAACGCTTCGTCAATTCTGGCGATGATTCGGGCGTCAAATGCACTTCATCGGCAGAAACTATAAAGAAACAGCAAGTTATTCAAATTATGAAACTATTTTATTAAACTATTTTTAAGCAATCGTCCTACCCTGCAATTTTCTCCGATGGAAACGCGGACTGCCCAGAAAACTGTTTTTGATATTCGTCAGACGAGTCTTCCACAGTTGACCTCCAGGCGTATTGCACGGTGAGCCAGGCATGCCAGGATTGCTATTATTCAACAAAGGCGAGCCGTTAGGATTCACAACTGTAAGAGGAAAGAGCAAATAAATATAAAAGTTTAAGTTTAACTATTGCTGAGCAGTTGAAGAGGGATTGTACAAATTCTACGGTTCATGCACACACCACTATTTGAATCTGGATCGTGGAACATACTAATGGCAATGGTCGGACCTGAGTTGGCACGATGGTGCACCGAAGGCGAAGCTTGGCCCGAATGGCAGGAATTGCCACCGGGACTGCCAGGCGGTATTAAGTCACCACCGCGTTCCCGCTCCCTGATTGAGCTGCGCTCGTTACGTGTTGAATCACGACGTTCCAAACGTGGCTCTCGCACCAAGACAATATCGTTATTGGTGCCTTCAATGCTCTTCTGTGAGCTATGCGAGGGTGTACGACTGACCGATGGATGATGTATGGAGCCAGAACGCTCCCGATCTGCGTTGCTATATGTAGAGTGTCGTGTTGTGGCTGCCGGCGAGGAGGGACGCGAAATGGCATTGGCCTGTTGCTGCGCCGAGCTCATAGGCGAATTGCAACGCGTGGGACTGTGATATGATGAGCTGCGCACCGAAGATGAAACCGTAGTGGGTGAGCGTCGTTGATGATTGCGAGTGCTGCTGTAGGAGCGAAAACTGTCGGAAGAGAGATATCATTAGACATACATTTGAAAATCGTGAGGTAATGTGCAACTTACTTGAAGGCTTGTCGGCGTGGCGTCAGCGGGGAGCCTTCCGAAATTTGGCCATAGCTAGGCGCATTGGTTCCATTAATGCGACATGTATCAAGGCGTTTGCGTGGCGGATCAACCGCATCCAATTCGCTGCGTGACTTCTGTGCAATCTCTTCATCATCCTCAAGCGCGGGTCGCCTCCGCTTGCGTTCCAGCAGCAAAAAGTAAATTACCTTCTCAGTATTGTGGCTATTTGTTTAAAAGTAGAGAAGAAAAACGAGTACAATCCATTGAAGTTATTGCCATCATTTGCATAAATGTAATTACGGCAAATTAGCCACACGCCATGTCAACAAACACATATATATAAATCTAGCTAAGCACGTCCAATACTATCGTACTACTTACTTGGAGCTCAACAGCTCCTGTATGAGCTTATCCTTCTCTTTGAAGCAGCCCAGTGAACAAATCGCATTTAACACATCCGGATCTACAGCCGTCGCCGTAGGTATTACATGTGTTTGTACCACCTCCATCATGGGCAGCTCCAGTTCCAATTCACCTTTGCCGCCGGCAGTGACCCAAGGGTGGCGATTTATTTCGGCCAACTAACAAGACATCCCAAAAAAAAATTCAAAAAATAAAAAAAGGTTAGCATAAGAGAAAATAATGAACTAACTGCGGGGTAAGTTGCTTAGGGGGTAGACATTTGTTGTCACAACAAGCCAGTTGACCCAAAAAATGGAACTCATAAAGCCGGCCTATAAACATTTTTGGGGGTTGCTGTTTGGGCATGACTCACACACGCACACATACACACATCATTAACAGAATGTACAAACATTCAATTGTTTGACTGTTTGTTGCATTTGCCAACAGATACATTCATACATGGAGAATTGCCCAACCCCCAAAATAATGTTATGACTCACCGTTAGACGTCTGTCCGGATTCACTTCTATCATGCCACGCAACAAACTCTGGCAATCTGGGGGCACAAAGTGCGGTATATGAAAGACGCCTCGCTTTACTTTCTCCAACAGTTGCCGCAAATTGTCATCATCGAAGGGCAACGCACCCACCAAGAGGGCATACAGTATGACACCGCATGACCAGACGTCCGCCTTACGGCCATCATACTTCTCACCCTAGAAATATGAAAAAAAATACAAAACAAACAAACCAAAAGAAAATGTCAGAAATTGAGCAGATTTTTTAGTTTTTCTTATACTCTTTACCCAAACAGTCAAGGGTAATATAGATTTATGGGGAATGCGTAGGGCAATCTTGATACCAAGTCCGTACTCCTCGATTTCAAAGACTACATATATGGGTGGATACATTTTTTTCGGTATAAAGACTCTCAGCGAATTTGATTCTTTAGATTATTCTTAGCAAACAATGGTTACTTTTTCAAAATAGGTTTTTATCAAAATATTAAAAAATCGGCTTAAACTATCAAAAAAAAAAACGTTATTTTTCTATATCTATTTTTGACATTTATTTTAAATTTTGATCCCGGCCAGAGGGCGCTCCTATGTATTTTTTTTTTTTTTGAAAAGTAATTACAGAGTATCCCAATGTCGGACAGCGCCTCGACTGCTAATAATTTTTTTTTTTTTTGTTATGTGCATGTTTTCTTTTACTGTATTTCATTGTTTGCTTTTTGATTGTTTTCCCTTTTCTTTTTACCACATTGTGAAATTCGATTAGGAATTATGGCCAGTTTTGAATAAAGTTATCTGCCCTTCTGTTTGTTAACCCTTTGTTTTGTTGTTCGAATTGCCTGCCACTTGCCGCATATAGAGTATTGACTAATTTATAAACTTTTATTAACTTCTTGCTATTTTCAATCATGTCAATCAGCCATTCAACTCATACTGACCAACTCGAAATGTCTTCGGCAACTTGCTCGTACAAATTTCTAACCACATTTGACGTCCATTGACGTGTTGGCTATAACCGCCTGGGCGGTTATTGACTTTCCGGCTAAGAAGTAGAACAATGACTGCAAGTTACACGTAAATAGTTAAAGCTAACGAAATAGAACAAAAAATAATAAATAACTTCTAAGAATAAGTTTTGAAAAAGAATAGTTAAAACATTAAAAAAACTTTCGAATTGAATGCAATAGTAAAAAGGAATTAGTTCATAAAAATTAGAAGAAATTACCTTTAAAAGCTGCTACGCTTTTATGGCAAAGATTAGACTCGGATTAGAGTCGTTTCTGTAAGTCAAAAATCTGGGCTTGCACCCATTCGAGAATCAGCTTGAACACAAGAAAAATAGTAATTTAATGGTTTCTTATCCAAAAATGTAGTTTAGTTAAAAGGCTCTTTGTGGGTTAAGTGGAGAAATAAATTTTACAGAGTATGGGAATAAAAAAAATAAATGAACAAAATTAAAAATTAGACTTGTTGGGATAGATTTACAGGTAACGGCATTGTCGACCCATATTTTTTTCGAAATGAGCAAAAAGCGACCTACACAATGAATTGTGAATGCTATGATTATAGGTGCCAATCCTGGAAAGAAGCATTCAGCATAAAATCTCGGACGGTTGATTGTAAACCGGCTTATAAAAAGAAAACAAACGAAAATCGAACAATTGGCACGTAGTGAGCAAACAAAAGTAGCGATTGAGATGGAACTGGATTGGGCACACAGTAACACGCCCAAATAATAACATTGCCCGACATGTTTTAGACGTTCTGAGTTGCTAACTAGGACATGGAAGCGTACACTTGAAGCAATATGAAAAGCCAATTATACCTTGATTAGATTGAGTTAATTGTTGAGGCTCTATGCTCCACTTAGGAGTCAAGAATACATAGTAGTAGCAGAATGCTCAATAAACTTTTATTTCCAAAAACCATTGATCTTGACATCAGCGGTGATGATTTTGTCTCTCATAATTGACCTGTTTGATGGCCTCCAAGATCGTTGAACATTGGTGAACATAACCATGTATATATAGTATATATGGGGAGAAAATAATTTAAGCCCCTACCTCAGCTACGCTCCTGTTATAACTCGTACATTAATGAATATGACACCAGAAATTCTTCATCAAATGGTTTACAAACTTGACGGTCTATGTAACACCAAGTATAGTAAGAACTTATAATTGGGTGAAATCTGTTTCAATCGACATTGAAACCAATAGACGTTCCAATAGCCGTTTACGTTCTAGGAATTTTTTTAGCCTGTTGCTAAGTTTGGACCGCATTTCGATACCAAAAGATTTCTAACACTACAAGAAATATTATTTGTGCCAATTTATTAAAGCAGATTTCTGGCTTTTTTGTTTTTCCTTAGAGAAAACTCCGTACCCGGGGGAATAGAGTCAACCGTTTTTTATCAAATTTGGTAGAGTACTTCCGAACTTTAAAAACTTCCCTTTGTTCTTGATATTATAAACAAACGAATTATCTGTCAAAAGCTTCTGTAGGAGTTAAATATAATATGACGCATTATATGGGCATCAAACAAATAAAATAAACTTATCTTCAGAAACTTAATAAGAAAATTTGGTTCCTCAAACTCTTATCATACAGACGTTTATACAGACTGACAGACGAGAGGGTATATATGTAGAATCGTCTTATAGAACATTTTACATTGAAATACAATTATCTCAATGCTTTCTGGCAACTATGTCAGCCAAGGAACCTCTGACGACTGTTACGTAAAATTATTTTCCCTTAAAATGTTTATTATTAAAAAAAAAATAAAGCTTTAAAATCTTTTGGAAGAGAATAAAATCGCGTATCTTTTAACACCCATTTCAATTAATGCTCCAGAATACCACATCTTCCATGTCATCCACATCAATTAAGACAAAATTGCAATCACTGAAATCCTGTCACTGCACTTGCATCTGTTGAATATTTATAAATCCATCTAGCCAGCCAGTCAGTCATGCATGGCCAAAAAGCGTCTAGGACCAAACATCACGTAGTTGTTTGACATAGCACGACCAGAATTTATAGCCCCAGGAAACGTAAAGCTGTATGAAAATATTTTTAAATTCCCCTCACTCTTGAATTTATTATATGTGGCTCCAACTTCAGCTACTGCGTGAGTGAAATGAAGCATTCAGATCTCTGTGTGCTTCTAACCCTAAACCGGGGAACAGGAGTTTAGTTTGAGTTCAGTGGCAGTTCGGTTAGTTGTAGGACCCTATACAAGGATGTGTCTGCTCCTGATGGCAAATCATATGCGTACATGACTATGCAGTGACAACCATAACATCGTTCAGTGCCTCTGCAAGATATTTGCATTTACAAAATTTACATACACTGTAAAAAAAACTCGAAATATGTTATATTTAAATCTAAACGTATAAGTCCCAAATTGGTGGCCGTCGGTGGCGTAAGTGGTAGCGTACTCGCCTCTAAAACCGAAGGTTGGTGGTTCGAGTAGCACTGGTGCATTTGCCTAGCACTGGCACCGCTAGCTCAAAGACGCTATTTGCCATGAAAGTCTCTATTAATTAAAGACACCGCCGTTCGGATTCGGCTATAAACTGTAGGTCCCTGTTCTGTTCGAACAGTTATTAATAGAGATCCCCCATGCCCCTCCTCCAAGGGGTCTACCAGGGAATTATTTTATTTTTATAAGTCCCAAATTAATTCAGTAAATGGAAGTAACAAAATTGAGAAAATTGTACTTAGGACCTAACTCAATTTTCTTACATTTCCATACGTATTGTATTGGATTGAAATCTGTTTTTGACGTGACAACGTCTTAAATTAGGTTTGTATGGGAGGCACCATTGAAAAAGTATAACGATAACCGTAACGATAAGTCTAGCGATAAATAATCGTAACGATAAGTGGCATTTTTATTTTTGGTTTGCGCTCTGCTCTTATCTATAAACGAACCAGCGACTTTTTGTGAATCGCAGCAACAAGCAACGCACAGCGTCAGCCGCACCGCTTAGCGCTCAGCACCAAACCGGCACTTCTCACAGCGGTGGCTATTTTTAGTTTTGAGTGAGCGCAACTGATTAACGCCCAGCGGCGCATAGCCTCTGCGGTCTGCCGAAATACTGCATTACCTCCGCAGAAAACGTAATTGATTACAAGCGCTGCGTTTCGTTTGAGGGATTGTAAGCGGAGGCAAATAGAAAAGCAGTGATCTGCCGAAAATCTGCATTACAACTGCGGAAAAAGTAATGCACAAATAGAAACTCGCACTGCGCTACCTTAGCAACACAAAATTTTGTTATTTTGTTTGCATGCTAACAAGCATAGTTCGGCCTTTCTTCTGTCAAACCATTCGTTTATACCTTTTTATTTATTATCTACTGCCGAGAAAATTTTATTTTATTAAGAGATACGAAAACGTAAAGTCTGACAACTCGTTTCATAATTCCATGAAATATACGTATAATCTTGATTGCGTATCAAACGTTTCTAAGTCAACTACGTTAAAAGAAACAACCATCGACTTGACTTTCGCAAGACACATTACAGCAGAAACACTTCCTTTCATTTCCTATTTCTCCTATCATCGTCCTATCCTCAACAAAATCACTCAAATAGGAATTAGTTAAGTTTTAGTTTACATGTACGATGTTTTAGTAAAAAAAATATATTTCTATAGTTACAATTTGTGTAATTCTTATTTTCATTCAATTCCTTGTTCCTATTGTGCAATTTAATATTGTAATATTCATATCAATAAATATTCTACCGAGAAAAAGACGTTGTCACGTAAAATCTTCGCCCGTAAAACCGACTTTACAGGCACCAGTTTTTTTATACAACTTTTATAACGTCAAGACGATAGTTCGTGTGCTGGGGTAAATCTACACCAGGGTGGACTTACATGTAATTTCTAGACTGCTGAGACACTGGGCGGCTTAACAGTCACACTACACTGTTTGCCTATAAAGCCTAAACTCCTTAATATAATTTGGCAAGTGAGTTATTGTTGTAACATTTTTCTTATAGGCTATGTGACGTCACAATAAATTGATCACGACACCATTTGCATTTGCATTTGGAAAAAAAAAATACTTGAAGGAAAATAAAGATTTATGTAATTAAAGCTCTAAGTACCTGAATCCTACTCAACAGTATAAATACCTTATTTTTCAGTCTATGAGAAGCTTCATAAATAAGTATACTCTAGGTACAGTCTAATTAGCATTTATGCCTTTAAACCATTTCAACAACTTCAAGACTAAATAATTTATTCTTAAGTATTTCACTGATATATTTCGAACACTAGCTAGTTTGACTATAATTTTTACTGTACTTGTCATTTAAAAGTAGTTTTTTTTTGTAGTGTTTTAAACCTTATAGTATATGTATATATTCATTTGCATCCCACAGCTTATCCCAGTATCAGGCGCATACGAAAATGTGAGAAAAAGTTTGACTTGATTGACGTTTATTCGCAAAGGGAGTCCCGAAAAAAGGAATAAAACGAGTATCTTTTGCAAAGATTTGCAGCTGCTGTCTCTCTCGCTCCCTCAATCTCTCCCACTTTGTCTCTCTTTTCCTATTCATTTCTATGCAAATTGACAACAGCAGCAAATTTTATACCCATTTTTCACTTGTCCTTACCCGTATAACCTCTGGACACGCATAATGCGGTGAGCCACAAGAGGTCTCTAGCATGCTACCAGCTGGTTGCAATGATGCCATGCCAAAGTCCGCTATCTTAATGTTATTCTTTTCATCCAGCAGCAGATTTTCCGGCTTCAAGTCACGATGGCTGCAACATGTTAGATAAGTTTTAAGATTTATTGCATTTAAATATTTGACGCATGCTTACCATATGGAATGGGAGTGACAAAAATCCAAAGCAGATATTATTTGCCTAAAGAATTTTCTGGCCTCCTTGGGCGTAAGTCGTCCTTTCTTGACAAGATAATCAAACAGCTCGCCACCAGATACATGTTCCAATATTAAATACAAATATTTCTTATTCTCATATACATCACTCAGACCCAGGACGTGCGGATGATCGATTAGTTTCATTATGGCAATTTCACGTTCAACCTTGAATGGAGACAGCAAAAGAAAGAAACGATGACATTATGGGAAACATTAATGAGCAACAACTCAATTTGTTCACAAATGAGACTTTTCACGTAGTACATATGTGCATTACTACACTGTGCACAATGTACATATGTACAAGTACATATAGCACATTTTCAGGGCTGAACTCTTCTGCTCCGGTAATAATCATTAATATCATTTGCTGGTGATTATCGACAATATTGTTGCCGAGCTTACAAACACGCCATGGCAAACTCTTACTCACACTCTTGAGCACACTTCAACCCAGATATTATATCTTTTCCATACATCTACGCTTACAATGCATGTACAGAAATTTAAGTCAGATGGCACAAGCACTGACAGCGAAATACTCTGCATCCAATAATCCAAAACGAAAATTGGGAACTGTGGGTCAATATTCGACCAGATAGCATATATAGTGAAGTTCTGAATGGTACGATTTGATGACCCCCAACAGCAACTGAACAGACGCGCAGCAGAAAGAAGAAAAGTTCGTCAAGTCAGATATATCAGATCAACATAACCGATTATTTTACGGACACATACAATACTTGGTTCCAGCAAGCCCATAATATCTTTTAGACAATCCCTCCATAAGCATATTATCTGTCACGCATTCTTTGCCGGTAGTTCCCTTGAGCTTATGGGAGCAGGGTATAAAAAGCTTTCATGCATTCAGGTTTCCTTTTATGCTTCAAAATGTAAATGACGCTCCATTGTCATTACATGGTTTGGCCCTGCATTTGTGGCACTCTTTCGACACGTTGCCAACGTGCTTGCGTGTTTGGACGCTTGGACACGCAATCCCCGCCAGCTGTTTGTAAGACAGCCTATTCACCTTGCACTCGTTTGCCCTATATATGGGCCGACAGCGTTGAAGCCAAGTGTCACAGTTTTTGGAAGTTACTTTTTCATCGACTCGTTCTTTTCTTTGCGTCAGCATTTCCCTGTTCTGTTATGGCGGTAAAAGTGCAGCTATTGAGCAAATCACTTTGATAAAAATTGAATCTTGTATAATGAGTATCATAGCTACTCCTTAAGAACGCCTAAGTCAAAAGATTAAATGTGTTGATGTCTAGCATCTTTAAGATAGTTACAGGTTGCAACGCTTTTTTTTTCAACTATAAACAGAAGTTGGTCTTTAGATAACCATCCTTGCAGAAGGGGCAACTTTGCAGTTTTAGCCTGAGTGAAAAAAACAAAAATGATTGTTTGTTCATTGAATAGAGTGGTGCGCCTTCTAGAACAATGCAACTGGCTCTTAATATTCTCAGTCGAAGCTTCCGGCATCCTCGACTATCCTCTTACATATATCGGGTTTTCAATAGGGACGCTACAAAAGTAGACCGATAGGGACAGCAAAAGACGCTTTTTTTTCCCGCTCTCTTGACATTTCTCTTCAGTAAGGTTTGCCATACGATACAACAACGAGTCGAAATTATTAAAATTTACTACCGAAATTCGGATTCAATGGCCTCAACCTTAAGGGCCAATTTATGGTCGTCATAATTGTGCTGCCAGATCAACAATTGAGCGTCTAGTGGAAAAATTTGAATCCACAGGCACAGTACAAAATGTTCCCGTGCCAGTGAGACAAAAAAGTGCCCCTAGTATCCAGAATATTGCTGCCAAATCAGTCTCTCAAACATCGTTCTCAAGCGTTGGGCATCTCTGTGATGTCGTTGTGGCGAATTTTGCGAAAAGATCTTGACCTACATCCTTACGAGATCAAATTGACGCAAGAACTGAAGCCGCTTGACCACCAGAAGCCTCGTATGTTCGTGAATTGGGCAGAGCAACAACTTGAAAATGATCCGGATTTTCATCAAAAACTCATCTTCAACGATGAGCCTCATTTCTGGCTGAATGGCTGCGTCAATAAGCAAAATATGCGTTATTCGTCAGGCAGCAATCCACACGTACTCCATGAGTCACCATTGCATCCCGATAAAATTACGGTTTGGTGCGGTTTATGGGCCGGCGGTGTAATTAGGCCGTACTTCTTCCATGATGTTCAAGACCGGCACGTTACTGTGAATGGGAATCGCTACCGCTCAATGATAACCGATTATTTTTGACCGGAATTGGATGATATGCACTCGGACAATACGTGGTTTCAACAGGACGGCGCCACAAGCCGAAAAAACGAAGTTTGGTGAACGTGTTATCTCAAGAAATGGCACACTCAATTGGCCGCCATTCGAGTTCCATACATAATGACATCAAATGTACTTTCACAAGAATAAAGAATTTCATTGATATTCAAAACCGTTTTTATTTTATTTAAAAAACATTTCTTGTGCTCTTATTGAAAATCCTTTAGATATCATTCCATGAGTACCTGACGGCTTGTAATTCATGATCAATAGATCTCCGTCACGTTTCCGCTGGCACAACAAAGCGACGACATCTGCCGTGAGGGTTCCAACGAAGTGCCTGCCGACCTACGAGGTGTGTTCAAAAAATAATGTGACTTTTCAAATAACTTGCTGGGTATAGGGAGCACTCTTTAGCTTTGCCTTTCATAGGTATTTTTATCAGAATGCCCTCGTTCCATGAGGTTTGAAGAAGATCTTCTACCCACATTCTTTGCATGAATGAATGCCACAGTGATGCTGTTTCATCCACTTCGCATTAGAGCCTAGGGCCTTATAGCGCTGTAATAGCGTCTTTCACTTTGTATGGTATTGATGGAGTATTGACAATTAAATGAAATATAATATCATAATTAATGGCTTCATACACTTTTATCGGTGGAGTTCTCCCCATGGGGTTGTTGAGTATTGGCTTACAGTGTATTATGCCTCATACAATCTGCTCGTCAGGGTTCTTAAGAAGTATTCAGTTGTTATGTATTATGAGGCTATTTGTAAGTTTGTTTACCACACGGTGATCTTGATCTGCTCGCTGCTATTTCTGCTTAGATTGCTTAACTATCTATACACATTTTTTTATCCATTATAGCTGGTTTTTGATTTTGGACAGGGTACGATACTGTTCTGAGAGCTCTGAAGAGTTTTCGTCCAGAATTCTATTTTGCAGGATTTTAGGTTGCTAAACTAATTCCCAGGTCGGTTGTGTAACTTTCCTTTTCTTTTCTTTGTAGCCTAATATTCGTTGACCGGCTTCGATTTTACAAGACATCTCATTTATACTTACAACGTTGTGGTAACTATAATTGCTAACATCGTCTGCCACAAAAGCTCTACGCTGCTCTTCTGTCTCTAGTTTTTTCTTTCCGAGTCAAGAGATATCTATAAATATCCAATAGCGCCTAACAAGCTAAGCATTAAATCCTTAGCCCAATAGTCGTGGGCTTGTTACTCTCTGAGAGTTTTCCTCTTATTGTGCCTTCATTTACGGTAAAGAGGTTCACCTTCTTCGAGCTACTCTCGTTACTCCTCTTGAAACACAACTTCTGTTCAAACCAAAGCATCTCCCACTGCCCATGTCGCTGTTGCGAACAAATGAAAACTAAACTTTGCTAAATCCTCGTTAGTTCCATTTTCCACATTCCAACCACTATCCAACCCAATCCTATCCAATCACATCCCAACAAAGCTGAAAATCAGTTTGTTAGTAGCAAATTGCAAAACTTAAACAAACGAAGTGGAAAACTTTATCGAATTAATGTACTAAGCACAAGACAATTACAGGGTTTACTAGATGAGCTAACATATCGGGATAGCTTGTTACCGCCAGTTTAGCTAGTCAACAATCAACTTGGCTTAAAAGTTATTAAAATCCTTCAAAGCCAAAACGGACATATAAGTTTATTTGTCACAATTTTTATTGCTCTTTCTTATTTGCAAGGAAACAAGCAATATAATTCGGAGCTGCCATGTCAGAAGCCAACACTAAATGTCCTTGAACAATATATTATGAGTTCTTTCTTGTATTGTCTATTCGTTCCAAGAAGCATAACATCAATATCAACAAGGACTTACCTTCATTAGCACCGATTCGCTGAGTTTCTCGCGATTGATTATTTTAATGGCCACCTTTTTGCCAATCACACAATGCACGCCCAACTTAACAAGTCCTGCAAAGAATTGACAATAATCCTTAATGATTTGCAAACAATTGTTGGCTATAATACCATATATTTGGAAACTTACCCGTTTGACCCTTGCCCAGAGTTTTCTCCAAGCGATAAGGTCCCACAAATTGGCAGTTCTCTGCCGTCACATTGTTCTCCTTCTGCATTTTGTGGCCGTTGCCGTTGTCGTTGTCCCCTTACCAGACCCAGACCAGACCCCCGCGCCCGTTTCGGTTAGCTTCTTGTGGCAGCAGGCAACAGCAACAACAACAGCTGCAGCAGCTGGCTTCTGGCCATGCACAGGCGGCAAGTTTTTGGTGGGTGGTTCAAGACCCAGGCCACAATTGCCTCAGCACAGTCTTCGACGCATAGCGCTAAATAGAGTAGGACTCCCCCCTCCGTTCCCAGAGTGTACTTGTATGTGTGTTTATTTTGACTTTTAATTACTTTTGTTTAAACTTTTATTGCTATAGTTTCAAGTGTCGAGTATCTCTGTGGTCGAGGTTGAGTTTGAGGTTAAGTCTGCTGCCACGCCCGTATTTTTTTCCCAGGGCGCCTAGGTTTTTAGTAATTGGTTGCAGCCGAAATTGGCGCAC
The DNA here is from genome assembly GCA_037043745.1 of Chymomyza amoena. Taxonomy (NCBI): domain Eukaryota; kingdom Metazoa; phylum Arthropoda; class Insecta; order Diptera; family Drosophilidae; genus Chymomyza; species Chymomyza amoena. Next base: position 50,096 of record JBAMAX010003441.1, read on the forward strand.
ATTAATTAACTTTTCAGTACGGGCCGTATAGGGCTCCCTTCCTCTTGTTGTTGTTGTTGACTGCCTGCTAGCTATTATTTTCACTTGACTTCATTACAAAAACGAATTCTGTGGAAGAGAGTGAGTAAGAGATTGGAGTTATTTAGTGACTTTCTTTCGAACAAAATTTGTGATTAGTAATTAATAATTATGGCGCCTAACTTTTACAAAATTTTTAATTTAAGTTGATCCTAAATAGATATTGTTCCTAATTTACAAATGTTAGGAGCAACAAAAAAAAAAGAAATGGGTGTTCAAGCATCTTAATTAAAGTGAATGTGCCTTTTGGCAATAACATTTGGATTAGAGATAGGATAGGGCAGGGGCTTTTTATTAAGTATGTTATTTTTATATGTGTACGGACAAAAACTAGTTTAATTAAGTTTCATTTAGCAGAAGGTTTTGTGTGTAATGCATAAAAGAAACGAATAAAATGGATCAATGCTTAGGATTAATATTTCGATTGGTAAATTTTTGGAAATGTCATCCACCAGCCGTTTTCCGTAGAAAACTACAAATTATTAACTGCCGCTGTTTTCTCAACTATTCAAAATCCCACTTAAACTCCCAATCCGCAAATTATTTAACAACAATAATATTGTTCCTTCAAAAGGAAACCAGAATTATTGAGTATTTCCTAAATAATCGTTAAAAATAAAAACAAGTTGTATTTATAATTTAATACTTGGACTGGAGGCTAGCCTTCTCTGGGCACATAACAATGCACTGTGGGCCCGTGTGGCTAGATATTGCCAAAAGTCCCCCCCAAAAATTTGAACAAAATGAAATTTAGGTATGATTTTATTAAATTATAATTAGTGGTTTTAAAGTAATTGGCAATTAAGGTTGACAATTTGTATTTTAACAGTTTTTGTGATAATTTACAGAAAAAAAACTGCATTTAATTTGATAAATTTAGCCACGAAATCTACATTCATTTTATTATTTATAAATATTACATCAGAAAAAAAATAAAGTTGAGCTTAAAAACTCATTTGTTTTAAATATATTCAAGTATTTATGATGATCTTTTTGTTTTTTTTTATCATTTGCCTTCTTTGCTTTAAGGGTACCTCCTACTAGCAATAGATATTTGATCAAACAAGTTTTTGTAAATTTTTTCAGGGGTTGTACAACAAAATGTAAATCCTTCCGATTTTTCCAAATTTAATTTTATATGTAAAAGTTGCATTTTAAAAAATGAACCTAAGAATTAAACAATTTTTTTTAATTTCTTCGCTTCTTTAATAACACTTCCAATAACTTCCAATAGAATACCTTCAAATCTGCAGATCAAAAATGTAAACGTTATCAATTTTGGCGGAATAAGGTAAAAATTTAAATATGGGTTATTCAAATGGAGATGTAGTCTTTTTGTAAATTGCTTGCAAAGCAAAAACTGTTTCGGACTATTAGTCAAAACCCATTCAATATTTTGGGTATAGGCTATTCTTGCCTATCTTTGTATCTGGAGCTCCTATCTACCTCTATGCGTAATATGGTCCCATTCCAATAAACCTTTTTTTTATAAATTAATTTAAACAAATTGTTTTGATTTTTTTATCTTTTCTAATTTTGATCATTTTAATCATCACATTTTAAAAAAATCTGAGAAGGCTGAAACTTGTAGGGGGAACATGTGTGAAAATTTTCAACATTCTAAGAAAATTATTATGGAAATGACCGAGTTTTGACCAAAATATGGAAATCTGGTCCCACAGTGCAATGATGCAAAAATCAGTCCAATCCAAAATGAAAAATATTTTATAGTTGCTGGCCAGAAAATAGCTTGTCTTATTCAGTAAAGTTTGCAATTTGGAACTACGTAACTTTGCGCTTCTTACTAGAAATACTGGAAAAAATTGACCGATTCCTAAAAAAGGTGATGTGATCCAATTACATGCCGAGAAGTATGTGTGTGATAGGCAACCTTTCAGCATGTTGGAGGATGAGAGCGTACGTTATTTGTAAATGGACGCATATTTAAAAATTGGAAAGGATTCCAAATTTGAGCAGAAGAGGCTTGCTATTTACCATTTCCCAAAATATTCCTATCAGCTCCAAAACTGTCCGTGGATATTTGAGCAAGTTTTGTAGCACAGAAAAATCCTCAACGATTTGCATTATCATGTTTTCCAGAGCTGAGTAGCCCCGCCTTTAAAAAGCTGATGAAGCTTTAAGAAGACCCGAAAATGAGGCATCCAGCTCATCTGGATTTAAATCTATTAATGAGTGTAGGAGCAAAGCAAGGCCAAAAAGAAGTCCAATGTCAAAAGTGATAATGGAAGTACGTTAAATCGCTTTTTGGAGGAGGAATTAGTGGATTGGCTGCAAAACACATATTAGTTCCCGAACCTAATCAATATTGCATTAGAGAAATTGTGATGCTTAGGGTCCTCTGTGCCGCGTGAGCGCATTTTCTCCACGATTAATTGTAACGCATAGGAGGAACCGTTTGGAAGAAGAAAATTCAAATGATTTTGTTTCTTGGCACACGTTAAAGTCAGACGCGGACGAATTTGGGATACCTTTTACCACCTCATTGCAATCAAATCCAATATATTGCTTAAGGACTCAACAAAAAAATTGGTTGCCTCATTTAGTTACGATATTTGTGTAAACAAACAAAGACCTATCGAACTTTGAACCAAGCACGTTTTTCGACCGATAGTTCATATTGGGACTATAGGATATAGTCAACCGAATTTGATTAAAAAACACACGAAACACAACAAATTTTGCACCAAACATTCGATCCTATAGAAGCATTATGATATACTCAGCCGATTTAGATAAAATTTGAACAGTGTTGGAAAGATCTAAAGGACTTCTAAGCGCAAAGTTTGTTTTTTGAGATAGCTTCTAGAAACATTTGTAACGTCTGAAGTCCGAATGAAAGACGAGCAACGCTTCCATAATAATTCTAGTAAAAAAATTTTTGAATTCATGTCCCCCATTTCACAAAATCTATTTTCGAAATATCTTCAAATCCTAAGTTTTTTATATTTTAAATGTTAAATTAATCAATTTTTACACTAAAAACTAACTCTTCTTCAAAACCCACTCTAGATCTATAAAGCTAACTTAAAATTAAAATTATTAATTAATAGAGTAAACACAATATCCAGGATGCGGCTTATGAACTTGTTAGAGTAAATAATACTATAAAAAATAAATATATATAATAATATATAAGTATCGAAACAGTAAACACATTGGCCAAGTGTTGTTATTAATGTACTCCAAGGTGCTTTAGAAATTTATAATTGAAAACACCCGAAGCTTAGACTACCTAACAGGTGGGTCAATAAGTCTTTGGCCTAACTAAGAAAAACACAATTTTCTACAGTAATTCATATTTATCCATCAAAGTAGTTCCTTTTGGCAGAGATACAAGCATTAAACCGCTTCTCTAACTTTTCAATTGTAGGCCGAAGTTTCGAGGCCCCAAAATACGCTTCAGTTTCGGCGATCACCTCCTCATTAGAGCGAAATCTCCAGCCACAGACCATCTTTTTGAGCTGGGAGAAAAGGTGGTGATCGCTGAGGGCCAGATCTGGACTATACGGTGTGGAAGCAATTCGAAGCCCAATTCGCTGATTTTGTCCTCTCTGGGTAGTTTTCATTCGGTGTTGTTTTTCTTCTGGTTTGAGGAAGCGCGGCACCCACTTTGAAAACAGCTTTTTCATGCCCAAATGTTCGTGTATTATGGTGAAAATGGTACCTTTTGGTAACTTTATGGCATCAGCTACCTCTTTCAAGTTCACTTTGCGGTTGGAAAGTATCATTTGCTCGACTTTTTCGACGTTTTCTGCCGTAACTGCCTAATTTGGACGACCAGAGCGTTCAGCATCATCGGTGTCTGGACGACCGCGTATAAACTCAGCGAACCAGTATTTAACACTTGATTTTGAGCTGTGACGGTACTTTTTCCCATCAAAAAACAATGATAAATCAAAACACGAAATTGCTTTGAATCCATGATTTTTGTAAACACAAAAGTAGCGTCACTTGAACGTCTGTAACTTGGGTAATTATAAACAGATTGACTTGAAATTTTGACAGGATGCATTTGAAGGTTGGTAGTATCGAAAAATCATAAGGATAATCAACTGGAGTCGCCATCTCTATGTCAGGCCAAAGACTTTTTGACCCACCTGTTATATATTAGGTTGTCAAAAAAGTCTTGCGGTATTTTTAATGAATTTTCAATTGTTCATAAAATTGGTTATAATAATGCGATTTAAGTCAAATATGCGCCGTTTTGTTCGATGACGAGTTCCCAACGAGATGCCAACTTCATAATGCCCCTCTTATAGAAGCTCGCTTCCCTATTGTCAAAAAACTCGGAGAGCCAATTTTCACAGGACTCTCTTGTGGACAACTTCCGATTACCAAGCGCGTTCGTCATGGACAGAAATAGGTGGTAATCACTTGGTGCGAGATCCGGACTATACGGTGGATGCAAAAGAACCTCCCATCCGAGCTCCCGGAGCTTCTGGCGCGTCACCAAAAATGTGTGTGGCCTGGCGTTGTCCTGATGGAAGACAATTCGGCCTCTGTTGATCAAAGATGGCCTCTTCTGCATGAGTGCTGCATTCAAGCGGTCCAGTTGTTGGCAGTACAGGTCCGAATTGAGCGTTTGGCCATAGGGGAGCAGCTCATAGTGGATGATTCCTGCCAATCACACCAAACACACAGAAGAACCTTCCTGGCCGTCAATCCAGGCTTGGCCACCGTCTGGGCAGCTTCCCCGCTTTTCGACCACGACCGTTTACGCTTCACGTTGTCGTAAGTGACCCACTTTTCATCGCCAGTCACCATCCGCTTCAAAAACGGGTCGATTTTGTTGCGATTCAGAAGCGATTCGCATGCATCCATACGGTCAAAAATGTTTTTTTGCGTCAAGTCGTGTGGCACCCATACATCGAGCTTCTTTTTCAATCCAAGCTTCTTCAAATGGTTTATAACGGTTTGATGACTCATGCCCAGCTCTTGGCCGATGCTACGGCTGCTACTATGCCGGTCTCTTTCGATCAATTCAGCGATTTTATCGCAATTTTCGACAAGAGGCCTTCCGGACCGTGGCGCATCATCGATCACCTCTGCACCAGAACGAAAACGTTGAAACCATCGTTGTGCGGTGGAAATGGAAACTGTATCGGGTCCATAAACTGCACAAATTTTATTGGCAGCATGAGATGCATTTTTGCCTTTATCGTAGTAGTACTGAAAAATATGCCGTATTTTCTCTTTATTTTGCTCCATGTTTGCGACGCTATAACTCACGAACGACTAAAAGCAAACAACAATTAATCAAACACGTGTTAGCACGTGAAAGAGCTTTCCAAAAAGCTCTAGCGTGAACCGATGCGACGAATACAACTAGAACTACGCGCTTGCAAAGACAAGCTTGCGGAAATACCGCAAGACTTTTTTGACAATAATATGACTTTAATATATAATTTGCGTGTTTGTTTTCAATGCCCTGGCTTGATAAATCCTAAATTCAATTGTAAATTAATGGCATAATGCCCCTGGAGGTGCTGCAATTATATATGTAAAGTTTGTAGGCTAAACTATGTACATATATTAGTTAGGATCGAATTGCAAATTTGTGTGCACTTTCCACGTGCATTGAAAATTTGAGATAATTTATTGATTTTTAAGTGCTAAGCCATTTTGAATTTCATTTTCGATGCTGCAAGGACCGATTCCTTTGAAATTTTAAATATAAAGTTGAAACTTAATATATTTTTCCATCCGTTTAGATAATATACAACAAATGCATTTATTAGTTAACACCAATTTGTGGTGTTTAGTGCAATCTTTATCTCCTAAAGTCAGAATTAAAATAACGTTCAGAGCTCTGTTTATTTTAAGCTCGTTTACTTAAAATGAATATTTATTTAAGAGTATACATTGCGAACAGGTGCTATTATAGCGAAAATCTCACGGAAAATTTCTTATAGAAACTTTAAAGTGTTGTAAAGCGCGAAAAGCAAGAACCACAGAAACTTTTGCTGCCTTAAATACTTTGTGAAATTCTGTGCAAAGTTAAGTATATACGTTTACTGAGTACCCTTTGTATTTTGAATGCTCTTAATGTCTCCCTAAACATTATTTTAAACGGATTTTAAATAATTTTGTAAAGTCATAACTAACAAACACTCTATTATCTTTATATATGTACTGTATGGATTATACACTTAAATTTATTCGCGTTATACGTGGTAAAAGTTTGCTACGCGTAAAGGCTAAACGATGCCATGGTACGGTTCATATTGTACTGACCTGACTCTTGCGAACGGTCCTCCTTTTATTGAAATCAATCTCTTATCTAACTTATATAATAAGCCCTGTGGTAAACAGCATTGTACTTAATGTATTCGCTTGAACTATATTATTGCCTCTAAGGAAAAATCCCACGTGCCAGATGTGGCGTCTCATGTTTATGCCTGAACATCTACTATTACCATTTATTATTATATAAAAGCTCGTTTTTCTTATTAAGCCCTTTTTTAATAAATAGACAATCAAATATAACTACAAATTACAAACAATTTTCTTTGAATTTGTAATTCTCCAAAAAATGCATTAATAAAATCAATTTCATTAAAAAAAATGGCGTACGTAAAGTCGGGTGCGGACTACTAGCGATATGAAGACATCGTAACCAAATTTGGCACTCAAAAGTTTTTTATAGTTCCCAAGCACTGTAGCCTGTACTGTACTGTAAATTTGATGAAAATCGGTTGACTATATCATATAGCTACCATAGCACCGATCGGTCCGAAAAAACGTTTTTTATCATAATTTGTTGTGTTTCGTTTGTTTGTAAAGATATTTGAACCAAATCCGTCATTCAGATTTTCTTTAAGGTACCAAAGCACAGTGTCAAATTTGATCGAAATCGGTTGACTCCCATAGGAACGATCAATCCAAAAAAATTGTTGCTTAAAAATTCTTCTGTGTTTTTTTTTATAAGGGAACCTAATTTGGCAATCAAATGTAAATGATGTTTTTCAGCAATATACCGGATTTTATTGCAAGGTTCTGGTACAGGGTATCGCAAAGTCGTCCAAGACCTACTTTACGTACGCCATTTTAGCCTAAACCGTATGGAACAAAGGGTATATTAAGTTTGTGCAAGCCGAAAATGTATGTAACATATAAAAGGAGTCGTCGGAGACACCCCAAAGTTACCTAAAATATGATCATGGTGAATAGAGAAGTCGATATACCCCTATCCGTCTGTCCGTTTGAACGCCTAGATCTCAGAGATGGTAGGAGCTAGAGTAACCAAACTTTCACATTAGATCCTATATTATTACATAGGAGACAAGATTATTTTATTTTTTTGATATCAGGGATAAATTATATAGCTCCCATATGGGTGTTTGAGACGCCCTCGACAAAAACAAAGTGCTTTAGATGGATAATTCGTTTGTTCATAAAGATATCATAACCAAATTTGATATTTAAAAGTTTTTTATGGTTCCCAAGTACTTTACCAAATTTCATCAAAATCGGTTGACTATGTCATATAGCGCCCATAGGACCGATCGTCTAAAATAACTTTTTTAAATCAAAATTCGCTATATTTTGTTTTTTAATAAAGATATCGTAGCTAGAATTGACGTTTGGAAATGTTTTAGAGCACTTAAGCAATGTGTCAAATTTGAACAAAATCGGTTGACTATATCATATTATCATTATTATCATAAAATTTTTTGCTAAAAAATACTTCTGTTTTTGGTTTTTTGTGAAGGAACCGGATTTTATTGCAAGCTAGTGGTACAGGGTATCCCAAAGTCGTCCGCGCCCGACTAAACGTATGCCATTTTTATACTTTGACTGTTTTCCTAAACGAACAAAGATATTGACGCTAAAAAATGTTTTACTTTTTACGAAATTTTTTTTTTAAATTTAGGATATAATTTTTAAAATTTTATTTGTAACTTCTAGAATTGTAGAAGTAATGCTTATAGTTGTGGTGACACCTCTCAAGCTAGCCATATAATTTTGTATAGAATTAAATTATTTAATTTTAGAGTAAAATGTGATGATGGCATGTAGAGTTGTCATTCAAACTCATGTGTTGAGCGAAATTGGAAGCGAAAAGTAGCAAAATAATTTTAAATAATATACTACAAGTTATTGGCTACTCTAATCAAAAAATTTACTTATTTTGAATAACTATTGTATAGCTTAATAAGTGTCTAAATTTATTTACAACAAAAGCATTAACATTCGGAAAAAATTATCACATCAATTTAATCACTGAGATTTCTGCGGCACCTATGGCGTTATCTTGAGATTTGATTTCATACGGCGCCCAGCACCTCTAAAGATTTTTGTGGCACTAGCATGCTTCTTAAAAAATTTGTTTAAAGTAATGTTCGTATAAATACACCCAAATTTTGGTAGTTGTAAGAATTGCAAATACAGCGTGTTTTTTTTAGAGGCTCTCAATTTTGCGTTAGCAACATTGACAATAGATGATAGTTGCTTTTCGTTGAGTTTGGTAATTTCATTATGGATAGACTTACACCAGAGCAACGCTGGCAAAATGTGGAAATTTTTACCAAAATAATGGTTCCCTTCGTCAAATAAACAAACATAATTGTCGCATTTGGAGTGAGGATAATCCACTAGCTTTCGTCGATGTTTGGTGTGCTTTATGGGCTGGCTGGATGCTTTGGTCCGTATGTCTTTATAAACGATAGTGGTCAGAATACTGCTGTTTATAAAAATTGGTGTTCCACGTTGTACCTAGTATGCGCATCATATTGAAGCGTTGATGTCATTAAATTTTCTTTCCAAAAAATTCATTGATATTAAAACTAAATATCTTTATTTTATTATGAAACTCATTTTAGTCGGGGTCTTATAAGGGTCTGCCATTTCTAATACTTCATTGCTACAGCCTTTGCTTTGTTTTACTGGATCTAAAAAATAAAATTTGTAACTTACTTTAAAAAAAAAAGTGCAAAACCGATAAATTTTTACGATTTTCAAGCACGGTACATTTTCGAAGCGATTTAGTATGCAAAGTATCTTTAAACACTTAAGGCTGCAAATATAGGATGCAGCCAAGCGTAAGGCCTTACAAACCAGATGGCAATAACAACAACTAGAACTATGCGTAGCTGCTGGCGCACACATCTCGACTTGGATCATGTTGTTGTTGATTCTGATGATGCTGCAGCAAACTAAATCTTTACGCAAGTGGAAATGTGTGCCTGGGTTGGCATCTATAATGTCAGACATATCAACTGCAAGCACACAAGATTGAAATATAAATGCGCTTCAAAATGAAACACAACATTTACAAGTAGTGAGTGGGATAGTGTTGCGGGACGAGGGTCGGGGAAGTGCCGGCTAAAAAAAAATGGCTAACCCGGTAAGGGCAGCATCAGCTGCGGAAACTGACTGGAAGGAAATGTAGGAAGGAAGTCAGCTAACAAGCCCAAACAATGTCGGGTGAAATTTGTATGTAAAAAATGAAAGAAACTTTCGCCTGTCGAGCTCGTCGTTGTTACATAGATGGCGGAGTCCTTGTCTGCCGCTCGGCTAACCTAATTTGAAAAATGCGCCAAAAGTTTAAAACTGACAGTCTTTGGCGCCGACTGCGCAGCTGACTGCGACAGTGACAGCGACTTTGGCAGCTCAGACAGTCGTCAGTCGTGTAAAAAAAATGAAAATACCCAAAAAGCAGTTGCTTTTGTTGTTGTTGCTTTGGAAAAATCGCTCATCAAAGGCGGCAGCAGCATAGACTGAATGAAACAAACTAAGTGCTTATATACATATGTACGAGTATATGTGGTATATAGTATATAGTATGTGTATACAAAGGATACACTCACATAGGCTCATACGCAAATGAGCACAGTTTAACATATGTGCCATGAGGCGTGGCTTTTCTTTTGCCATAAACAAGTCATCGTTGTGCCCCTAAAATGCTGCTCTGGTGCACTTAATGCTGCGGCAAAATGTCTAAAGAGATGCCTACACGACTTGAGCACACAAACAAACACATGGGCGCATCCAGGGGCGTTGTTAAATTTTTTACTAAGGAGCTTAAGAGCTTCTACCCCAACCACAACCGAAATTAAAAGCTCCATCCCAACCGAAAAGTGTAATATTAGCCATTAAAAATATTTGAATGATATAAATGTTAAAGATTTCTAAGCTTTCCCTACAATTTGTGGATAAAGATTATTTATCAGAAGATATTTTGTTTCAAGTACGTGAAGCAAAACGTAGTCCAGTGATGGAATTAACGCCGGAAGTTTACAATAAAGCTTTAATTCATATTGAAGATCTATGATTGGCGATGGGTAATAAAGTATTAGACAATTGGGAATGCCGTCTCCTAATCGATCAATGCATGATGCATTTCAATTGGAAGAAATGCAACAAATCAAATTAATTATCAATCTAATCGTACTGCCCAGGAACGTGAAGATCGCAATGAACGTGAAAGAATTCGGTTAAGAAAGATCCGTGAAGCGCGACATTCGACTAATAATGGTGCAAGTTTGAATCGAGCTGCAAACTAATCTAAAAATCTTATATTTTTCCAGATAAGCCAACTAGAGAATCTTACGATGTTTATTCACTTTAAGAGTATTCAAAAAGTTTGGGCAGGACAACGTCTGCCGGGCTAACTAGTATTGTATATTTTGAAGAGTATCTTATTATTCTTAAATAGTATCATAATCTTTTTAGCAAGATATTTTATAAAATTGACCTTGAAGCCAATATTTATGTTTTGAGTTAAGTAAATTGTTTAAAAAACGTTATTACGGCGTGCTCTGTAACAAATTCGTTGTCGTTTTTCGTTCACCCAATTTCACATTTTTTTCTATTGGTATCTTCTGATATTTTCTTTACTGTTTATTAGCACAGATCTAAACATATTAATTACTGCATACCTTTGACAGTTTTGTTTGATTAAAATATATATTTCTAGTAATTTATTATTTTATTTAAACAAATATTTTCATTTAAAATGGGAACAGCTTGAACTTATTTTGCAAATTTATTTTAATTTCTCTTGCAACAAAGCAATCGTATACAAACCTAAAAAAAAAAATTCGTTTTGGTAAAATTGGCAACCGTCGCTGTTATATATTCCAGAATTAGGCAACTTGAAATATCTCACATCGGGCATCATAAAGCCAATAAAAAAAAAGGAAATTGTAAAAGCATAACTATTTTTTTAGCTTCTTAAAGGGAAGATGACCCTAAACCTCCCCAACTACGCCACTGTCACTTCACATGAGCACGCACACACACAGCATATATTTTTATGTATGAGTGGCTGTCATGTGTGTGCAATAAAAATCATAAGAAGAGCGTTTGGCGTTGATTTTAGCGGGCAAGGAATTTCACGATTTTAGGTCATATGTCTATAGGAAATGTGACTAAGGGAAGTTATTACTGCAATCTCAAAATCATAAAGAACTAGTCGTTATAATCGTACCACACAAATTTGTCAACAATCAATAAAAAAGTTAAGAGGATGAATATATAATAAATGTTATAGATATACCTATATAACAGAATGTTAATGAATAATATTACATAATTTTTTGCCAAAAGCCTTTAATTAATTAAATCTAATAATAGAATTAATTAACATTATGTGCAGCCATTTCTATTCTTTCATATTAAACATGACTTTTCGGCAAGTCGAATGCGTTTCCGAGTCGAAAAACTTTATATTACAGAATGCTGGGGGAAGAGAGAGAAACTTTGGCGTTACAATAAACCAATAAACGGAATTCAGATCCGATTACTTTATAATCACAAACTACAAATCGTGGAAAATTCCATGGAATGTGGCTTTCAAATTGGACCGCTTCTCTTATTGTAAACGCAAAATATTATGGCCTGTAATTAAAGCAAGCAACCAATTTTAAAGTTAACAAATTACAAGTTAACTACAACCGTTGCTCATTTTGTTGCATAAAATCTTAAAGAGTATCATAACAGCTAAACCGATAAGAATATTCTTAAAAACAGTTTGATTCCTTTTTCTTTACATCCTTAATTACTTTCAGCATGACAGGACCAAAAAAAAAACAAAAGCTGCCCCAAAGTCAAAATGAAACTTGAAAAGTTTCAAATGCTGCTTCTTTCTCTCTACATCAAAGATCTTAAACTTTGCTAACAAATTTTTTTTTTTCAATGAGTATTTTAACACCCAAAAGCAATTCTTCATTAGAGAGTCCATGAGAGAGATGCCTTAAAGCATTCTACGAATTTTTCTAACAAAAAGCAGCAGGACTTTGATTTTTGTCTGCTTAAGAGCGTTTACATAGTAGTATGTATGTTCGTGTAGTATATACTATGTACTATACATATTTACATGTAACGAGCTTCAGGCTATGGCAGTGGCAACAATTCCCTGCCTCCCCACATAAGTATGCGTATGGCATGAAAATACACGCGTCATGCTACAAAATTGGCTCTTGAAAATGTAAAAAAGTTAAACTAAGTGCCTCTGGGCCAGGAACAAGTTGTTCGTCCTCCGTCCTTCGTTTGCTCTCACTCAACGACGACTGTTGTTGTTGTTGTGACCGTCAACAGTGGGCGCAAAAACCAGAAAAACTCAATTTCAAAACGGCAATGGCAGTAAATAAACTCAAACATTGTCACACTTACACGCACACGCACATACGAGGGCAGCTTGAAAAGTAATTGGTCGGACAAGAGGAGCAATTATGATTTCAACATTGAATATCCGCCATTTATTTCGTTTACACTGTTATTATTCATTATTATGCATAATTCACCAATTTTACTACCAATTTTTAAAAAAGTATTCCTATATACATATATAAATTATATTTAATTATGTTTTCGTTTTCAATTTTGCATACTTTATTTATTAAATATATTTTTTTTCAATTAAGTTGAACGACGTGAATTAGACCAAGAGCACTTGTTATCTGCCAAGCCCGCCTTGTTCTCTTTCGGTATCGATTTCTCAATGTTCTTTGCTACTCCTTAAACTCAGGGTACTACATATGATGAACGTTTACTTTTCGGTCTGCCTTCGTCCTACAACAGAACAGAAAATGGCAAACAACAAAGAAAAGAGAAGAATAAAGCAGAGTAGCAGTAACGAAAATGTATGCCAGGCAAAAAACTGAGATTACTGTTGCGGCTTGAGTTGGGCCAACGTGGCGTATGAGTGCTGGCTGCTTCTGCTGGGACTGGTGCCGGCTTTTAAAGTGCAATCAATAAATGCTTTTGAATTGTGAAAATTGTGCGTAAGTACCTTTTCATCAGCCGTAACATAACAAGCAAAACATACACACACAAACAAACACACATACACGTACTTAGTGACTTGGCCAAAGAGGTAACAGTAAAAGGGCGTAACCAATATGGCTTACTGTGCACTGACATGGCTTTAATAACTAACATTGATGGCTGCTCACACAGCTCATTGGATACTTTTTGTAGTAGTAGTTGTTGTTGTTGTTCTTCTTCTTAAAAACCAATATAAGCTTGGTTTGTTCGGCTCTGATAAAACTCAGTATAGGAGTAGGCGTAAAGATTAACCCCAATTTTCGATAACACAACGAAAAGTCTTATGAAGAATCACAATCGAATAAAATGCAATAGGTGGGTGATGCATCAATTCATGTCAAGTTGTGATCAGAGATACAAGATTTAGCAATTTAACCTCAAAAATATGAATGAAAGTGAAAAACACGTTTATAGGTATCAAAAGAAAAGCTTAAATAGGAGAGGATACCTAATGCAACAGGATAATAAATGAAATTATATTATATAATTAATTATTACTAGTTATAGTTCAAGGCGAAATAAGATGTTTAAACATGATCGCTTATCGTGCAAAAAAAAAAAGATGAAGCGGATGGAAGTGGAAAGTGCTAAATGAAACAACTAAGTAAAGAAATGAATTATTCGCACGGTGGTCTTCTGTTTGATAGTAGCGTATTGGTCTTCAAATTCTATATCTATCTGTGCATCTATTCATTTAACCATCTATCCATCAATCCTTCTATCCATTTGTCTATTTATCCACATATCCAACTACCCATCAATCCTTCTATCCATCTGTCCTTTTAACCACCTATCCATCTATTGTCTACCCATCTATTCATCTATCCATATAATCATCTATCCATATATTTATTTATCCATCTATTCATCTATCCATTTATCTATATATTCGTCTAAGTCAATATTTTATAGCAGGTAATCATTCTCAACCTATTTTATTTGCCCCAACGCCTTATGAATTCTCCCTTTGATGTTATCGACTTAGGTAAAGCACTGAACTTATTCTTTTGCCTAAATTAAATTTGTTATCGACATTATATTGGGGATATCTGAAATTAAACCTATGTGTTTTCGATATTTTACAATTATGGTTATCCGCTATTTGAATAAAAATGGAACGATAACCATCAAACAACCACCGACTTCACCTGAATTTTTCCTTTTAGTTGGACTCCAGCTACTGCAGAACGCGTTACAGAATCCGCGATATGAAAACAAAAATGGAAAAATCGAAGATAGCTCTGATAACCATACCGCAAACTTTTATAAAAAATGTTTCGGGAAAAATAAAAATTGAAAGTCTATAATAGAAATGACAAATTCAGAAAAAATAAAAGGCATAAATTTGGGTAATGAGAGCGTCTCATGGTGATGATTCCGGTAAATTATTGATTTAGGTTGTACAACTCTCAAGCAATTTCAAATTTTTAGCACAATCTTTATGCTCAATCTTTTTTAACATGTAGTCTGATATTTAGCTGTATTCTATATATATGAAAGAAACTAATGTTTTACATGTTACGGATGTTCTCATGAACGCGTCAATTAATTTCAAATCTGTATTTGAGGTTGTCAATACGGCGGTTTTAGGCCTATTGCGGTGTATTTGTGTGTATTAGTTCGAGAGAATAGTATGCCGTGGGGTATGAATTTATTAGAGATACGAGCTCTCTTAAGAATACTTAAGTTCGTCCATCAACTAATCCAAAATAATTACGATTGTCTAGATAAGCTAACTAGAGAATCTTACGATGTTTATACACTTTAAGAGTATTCAAAAAGTTTGGGCAGGACAACGTCTGCTGGGCTCACTTGTCTTCTTACATATATAACTAACCAACTAACCGAGTTGTTGATGGTATTATTGATTTCATTTAACATGTGTCAGAAACAACTGTCACCAATCCATAACTAATTATAATTATATGAACAATTAAAATCGTTATTGTTGTTTCATTTCAGCAGCACCACCATCAGTTGTCAGATGCAATTTTAATTTGATTTTCAATCACAATTTGATTTGTCAGAAAGAGTCAAATTCGTCTGGGGAGTATTTAGTTGAACGACGCTGAATAGATTTGTCAGCAACCTGAATGGTAAATATTTGTAGCATACTTTTTGGGGCAGCTAAATCCGTTTTTATATTTAATACCCTGCAGTAGTTGTACGTCTGTCAACTAACTAAAAAACTTTTTTTACTTTTATTTTAAATGTCATTCATTTAGACTTTTCGCCTTTTTTCTTTGTATGGATTTTTTACAAAGTGGTGTGGCACATCAATCAGAAGATCTTCTGTACTCCTTGATGAGATTTTAAGTTCGTGGTAAAACTTCATCAACTGTATAAAATGCAAGAAAATTGCTTTGCGTAAACTTTATGTAGATAGATTAAAATTTTAGCTACAACTTTTAAATTATCATTTGAGCTTAGTAAAAGAAACAAAACTTTTTCTTAAAAAAAAAATCCGATTAAAGCATCGAATATAAAACTTGGCTCAGTTAACGCAGGATATCCGACTGTCGTCTAATTCAAATTTATATTAATGCAAATCATAGCAAATAGGCTGTAGCTAACAGCCAACATAGAATTAAGTTAACAAGCTGACAGCTTCGACCCACGCATAGCAACGTCAAACAAAATGGCGACTTAATTACGGTCCAATTCAAGTCAGTGTAAACGTCAGCAGAACGACAAGCCAACATTCGGTGATTAATAAGTAAGGAGGTAGGCAACAAACAAACAAGCTAACTAGTTAACTTTCCGGCCAGCCAACAAGTGCTTTTAATTTAAATCAGCTAATAAACCGCTTAAACCCACTCGTTGAATTTTCAAAAGGAGCAAAACAAGTCAACATGCTGCCAACTTCTTGGCATTTTTAAACTGCTTACAGCAGCAGCCAAACCCATAAAACAAAAAAAAAACGACGAACTGGCAAAACTTTCGATTAAAACAGACTTTTATCCAGTGAGGCTAAAGTGTCCTGCACGACCTACCTCCTACCAACTATTAGTGCAAATAATGGCCAAAAAGGCAGCAGGCACATGTTGACTCTCTTGCCCACTAAAACAAAAAGCTGCATTTGACCCTAGGCGACTTGAAAGATACTCTATAAGTCCTTCCTAATAACGATGAAAAGTCATATTAGAGAGTATATTAAAGTTGGTATTTCGCATTTCTTGCTCACCTCTGTTTTGCCATTTTGCCACAGAGTAATGCCACTTGTTATCGCTGCAACAGATTTTTGCATTTTTATCCCGATGATAATTAACCTGAAAGCTAACTAACGATTCGCAGCCATGGCCTAAATGACTAACGTGACCGGAAGCTAACAAGATGAAATGATTAAAAGCGCAATTACAGTGCAAACGGACCATCCAGCCTACCCAACCAACTAACTCCGCCATATTGACGTGGCTTCTAAGCGAGAGTTAAGGGAACGGGCAATAGATAATGG
The DNA here is from genome assembly GCA_037043745.1 of Chymomyza amoena. Taxonomy (NCBI): domain Eukaryota; kingdom Metazoa; phylum Arthropoda; class Insecta; order Diptera; family Drosophilidae; genus Chymomyza; species Chymomyza amoena. The sequence goes on from JBAMAX010003441.1 coordinate 66,918, forward strand.
GCGGTTGGAGCTCAGCCGTGAAAACGATGGAACCAAATTGAGCCACGTGAAAAAATTCAATTACGTAGTACATTTTCCCAACGACAATATCGTGATGAAATGTGCGAGGCACAGTGTAACAAGAGCTGTGGTAAATGTTAAAAAAAAAAACAAAAGGTATTTTAAATTTTTCTTAAAAATTTTAATTTTTTTAAAGAAATATGGAAAAGTGTAACCCAAACAAAAACTAAAAATTGCTTTAAACCAACTTTCCAATTTATTTTTAAATTCAAATTATCTCGTCAAACAATTTTAAGTTCAATAATAAAGTTTTTCTCCTAAGAAAAAGTGACCGGATTTTGAGTTCCAACTGTTCCGGAAATGGAAATCAGAAAATCTCTTGGTTTCACTTAAAATTCAGTTGGCCTCACTATCTATGATAAACATCGAAAACAATTCACTATATTTTACATTAAATAAGCTTGCAACAAAATGATTTTAAATTAAATTTTTTCTATTTCATCCCACTGTGCTTGGTAAGGAAGAAACAAAGTGCTCGTCAGTAGCTGCTGCTGCTGCTGCATGTTGACTCGATATGAAATTCAAGTTTAGTTATACAAATAATCCTCACAAAAAAAAAAATACATAACAAAAAGAGGCAAAAGGAAAATAAACAAAAGCAACAATAACATCCGCTTAAAGAAGCAGCAACTGGGGGTTGCACGGGCGTGTACATGCAACATATATACATATATATGGGAAGGTAATGGCACTAGCAGAATTTTCAATTTTCTCCTGTTTGTGTGTGTGTGTGTGTGTGTTTATGTATACCTATGCCAGGGTCTCATTTGTTTGCTAGAGCCGGCGGAGCTTTGGTAGCTACCGTGCGTATATTTGCTTTTGAATTCAATTACGGGAAACGTGTTGGGGGTCAGGATCAGCGCCACGTATACTTTGTGGCATGCAGCCGCACTTAATTCAATTTTCATTTACAATGCATATATGTGTTACTTTAGTGTGTGTGTGTGTGTGTGTGTGTGAGCTGTAATGTCCTTCCGGTTGCAGTCTATATAAAGCGAATGCTGCCAATTTCAGCTGTGGCTTTCGCGTCTGCCGTTGCTGCTTTTTCCTGCGTCACCTTGACACTGTTTTCCTCATATTTTTTGCTCTGGCTGTCTTTGCAGTTACAGCAGCCGCATCTTTTCTTCACTGTTTAATTTATTTTATAGCGCATCGCATGCTTCATTTTGATACCCTGTAGTCAGATCACAAAAAGGTATCTTAAGTTAGTGGAATAGAATTTTGTCTGTAAGCATCACCTAAACGCAAAAAATAGTAGGACGCAAAGGCATTAAATTGTGCTTTAAAGAGTTTTGAATTGGTATAAGCCGTACAGGGGGCTCGGAAACTCGTTGAAAACGACCAGCGATGATTACCGAAGATTTGGCCAGCCGAAAGGTGTACGCCAATTTTATATGCTGCTTGGGAGTATTTCTCGTTAAGCACAATGTTGACACGTTAGACTACTTAGCCATTTTCTCTGTTTTTGTGAGAAAAAAAATTATTGTAATAAAATCTATGGAGAATAGATTTGAATAGATAAGTAGAGAGACGTGATATTTTCCTTATTTGCACAATTTTATAATTTTTTACCGCCTAACATGATGCTGTGGCGTCATGTTACGTATACGCAACGCTGTACTGTAGTCCTTTATCAAATTAGGCATAAAAACAGTATGGTACCAAGGGTATATTAAGTTTGTGCAAGCCGAAAATGTATGTTACATATAGAAGGAGACGTCGGAGACACCCCAAAGTTACCTAATATATGATCAGGGTGAATAGAGAAGTCGATATACCCATGTCCGTCTGTCCGTCCGTCCGTCCGTGTGAACGCCTAGATCTCAGAGATGGTAAGAGCTAGAGTTACCAAACTTTCACATTAGATCCCATATTAATCCATAGGAGACAAGCTTATTTTATTTTTTTGATATCGGGGATAAATTATATAGCTCCCATGGGGGTGTTTGAGACGACCTCGACAAAAAAAAGCGTTTTAGATGAATAATTCGTTTGTTTATGAAGACATCGTAACCAAATTTGGTATTCGAAAGTTTTTTATAGTTCCCAATCACTGTACCAAATTTGATCAAAATCGGTTGACCATATCATATAGCTCCCATAGGACCGATCGGCCAAAATAACTTTTTAAAGAAAATAATATCGGTTGACTATATCATATAGCTCCCATAGGTCCGATCTTCCAAAAAATCGATTTTTTAACAAAATTTGTTGTGTTTCGTTTGTTTGTTAAGATATTGGGACCAAATTTGACATTCGTGATTATTTTATAGTTCATAAGCACTGTACTTAATTTAATCCAAATCGTTTGACTAGATCATATAGCTCCCATAGGACCAATCGGTCCAAAAACACGTTTTTTTTTAAAAAATTCGATGTGTTTTGTTTGTTTGTAAAGATATTTGAAATAAATTTGGCATTCATATCTTTTTTAAGGTATTTAAGCACTGCGTCAAATTTTATTGAAATCGGTTGACTATATCATATAGATCCCATAGGAACGATTGGTCGTCCGAGCCCGACTTTACGTACGCCATTTTTTTTTTCTATCTAAACCAAATTTTATATCAAAAAATAAGATAGAAACTTATGTTTTACATATTACGAAGATTCTCATGAACGCGTCGATGAATTTCAAATCTTTCAATACGGAGGTTTTAAGCCTATTTCGATGTGTTTTTGTGTATTGGTTCGTGAGATATACGCATTTTTGTGAAAATCGGTTTTTGTATGTATATTACCATACTATTCATCCATATCAAATACGTGTTCTATTTTCGATTAATTTGGCAACATGTTTTCCATCAAATCCACTTGAATTGAGGAAAAAATATCAAGATCAGAAGATATTTTGTTTCGAGTACGTCAAGTAAAGCGTAATCTAGTAATAAAATTCACGCCGGAAGTTTACAATGAAGCTTTAGTTCATATAGAAGATCTATGCTTGGCGATGGTTAATAAAGCATTAAGACAATTAGAAATGCCGTTTCCTAATCGATCATGGCATGATGTATGTCAATTGGAAGAAGTGCAACGCATCAAATTAATTATTAATCTAATCGTACTGCCCAGGAACGTGAAGATCGCAATGAACGTGAAAGAATTCGGTTGACAGACCCGTGAAGCGCGACATTCGACTAATAATGGTGCAAGTTTGAATCGAGCTGCAAACTAATCTAAAAATCTTATATTTTTCCAGATAAGCTAAGTAGAGAATCTTACGATGTTTATTCACTTTAAGAGTATTCAAAATGTTTGAGCAGGGCAACGTCTGCCGGGCTCACTTGTATCATATAGATGCCATCTGGTCCAAAATCGGTTTTGGCCATATCTCCGCCAAACATCAACCCATGTCCTTCAAATTTGATCTGAGTTAATATTTAAATATGATGAGTTTTCTTGTAATCGGTTGCAGGTATTAAACAGCTGATATCTGTAGCGCACCATGCTTAAAATCAGTGTACTTGCAACCCGACATAGTGCCTAAAAAATCATATATTTCTTAAGGTTGCAAGTTTTAGCAGGAAAATTAAATTTAATTTAAATGAACACGACAGTCGAAAAAATGATACAAAGACACTTAACCAAGGTTGGTTTTTATTTAATTTGCAAGCTAAGTTTGCTAGAGAATTGTATCATTCATAAAGATCTATTTAACAAGGATTTCAACATATTTTCATCTCGAAAAGACAAAGAGTTTACATTCATTCGTTCCAAAAACGGTTTGTCCACAGACGAGGGTGTTGTCAGGGTGTCATTAATAGCTGGTTGGAATACGGAGAGGAAGAAAACCCGAATATATATATACCATTAAGACAAAACTAATATTTTAGCGATAACTCACACATAAGGCACATAAAAAATTTTGAAAATAATGACTTGTGTGTTCGCAATAGATGCAAGAAACTTGTTGCTGTTTGTTTCTACCCTGTAGAAAAGTTAGCCCCACTTCCTGATGCAAGCAAGATGAGTCTAATGGTCAACTACTTTACATTCATCCTGGTTTTTTAATGGACCCCTCTTTTCCGTAATTAGCTCTTGTAGCTTGCTCCCTAAGTTAAGAAATTAATCTTTCTCAGCGAATACTTTAAAATGCGTAAAAATTTTAGGGTAATGCCAAAATTAATAATATTACAGGGCATACTATAGTCGAGACGTCACAATTGTAACCAGCGGTTTCTGCGTTTCTGTTTTAATGCAATCTTCTGACCGCAATGGCAACTGCTCCCTTAGCTGTCATCATTGCTGATGTTTTTACTTTTGTTGTAATGGACACTTTCGGGAGCCCCCGAGACCGGTAGATGGCAATACTTGGTCTGGAGGGTTCCTGCGTCGACTCTGAAATGAAGAGCCGATTGCCGTGAGAGTTGTTGTTGTAGCTGTCCTTGCAGCTCTTCAACTTGGCAAATATGTTTAATTGCCTGTCAGAGGCATTGGAAAAGCAGCAGCCGCCGACAAAACTTTTCAATTACAATTAATGATGTTAGACAAGAGCAGCAAAACGAGAAAAGAAAATCAAAGAAGCTACAGTAGATAATGTCCAACTATTAGGTACCCTTTTGGGAATCGGTGGTTATTATAATTACAAATAACTAAAGTTTGACGGAAATTGAGGAAGGATAGCGTTTTGTTTTTTTTTAGTAAAACACCTTGTCAAGGTCATAGGCAGATAGATTAAAATTCGTTAAATTTACTATGGAAGGAAAGCTTCAGAAGCGTCAGTTTACGACAATCTTAGTCCGTAGGATTAAGGACTAGCGATATTTTGACAAGGTTCTCAATAATTAGCATTTGGACAGTTTAGTAATACTCCGAGACAATTTTACATTCCAAGTCTAGTCTTTCTGTATATACAATTTTAGATCTTAAAGAGTTAGTCGTTGATTTCAGTGAAACTTGGATTAATAATCTGAACTACTTAAACTTTACAAGTGTTTATTGAATTTTGAGAAATTCAAGATCAAATAATAATCTTTAATTAAAATATTAACGTAGTCAAATACTGCAATAATAGCGAAATTCAAGTATTATAAATCGCTAAGACGACAAACTACTTTGAATGCCTTAAAATACTATAGAAAGTATTTTCAAAGAATTTCAACCGCAAAATTCTATTTGCCACAAACTTAATATGCCTCGCATTTTTCTTTGACTAAAGTGTATTAAAAGACACCAAAGGATAAAATAAAAATATAAAAAGAAAATCATGAGTAGCCAGTAAAATGGTTAAAACTTGCAACGCTCTTGTGGGCGATGCGGCTAAAAATTATTATACCAATTATAACTACAATTTTTACTGTTGTTCCAGAGCTCAAAAGGATGGCTAGGAAGAACGAAGGACGTCAACCTGGGACTTGCAGGACATGCCAGTAAATGCAGCGAGACGTACAAATTATAAATATGTATGCAGGAATAAAAAACCAAAGGAAACATGGGAATTTAATTTATTTCTGTACGCAGCTTGACGTGTCTGTGCTTTGTAGGACATGCAATGAAAATTATAAATTTTTGCTGCATACTTTTGGGATTCGCATTAAATAATTATGTTTTAACAGGATACGCCATGTGCATATGTTACATGTAAAATACCTCAATTAGCATACTTTTTTACAAAGCGAAAATTTAATTTACATATAATTTAATATAATTTTTAATATATTAACTATCATACACTGCGGTGTCCACGGTGTTAAATTTACTATTGGTTTGTACAATATGTCTGAATGGTAGAAAAGTGTGCAAATTATGCAGATCGAATTGAAACTACAAGAGAGAAGTAGAGTAGAGAACTTAGCACTTAGTACTTTAACCATTTGATAAATTGCACAGCGAAAAGTTTAGTTAACCGCGCTGGCTATAAAACTATCCCTAGGCTAGATTTATTTGCAATCTTGCTGTATATAACATAATACTAATAATGTTAACTTAATTAGTTCATAACAATTTTAAATATCAATTTTTCTTAGCTAAAAAAATAATTCCCTGTTTGACCCCTTAGCGAGCGGCATAAGGGATCTCTATTAATAACTGTTCGAACAGAGCAGGGACCTACAATTTTTGCCGAATCCGAACGGCGGTTTCTTTAATTAATTGAGACTTTAATGGCAAATAGCGTCTTTGAGCTAGCGATGACAGTGCTAGGCAAATGCACCAGTGCTACTGCGGGTAATCGAACCCGAGGCGAGTACGCATTTACGCCACCGACGGCAATAAGATCCATTATTTCTTAACAAAGCGCTTATCTTATTTACTTATTTCGACGCGGGATTCGTTTGTTGCCTGAAAGATGGGCCAAAGTAGTGGAAAGTGACGGACAATACTTTGAAACATAAATAAGATACCATTTTTAGTATACAATTTTTAAAATAAAAAAAAAACCGGCGGGAGCAAAGTTGTAGACCTAATAGCTTAATTAGTAATAATAGCTTTATTAGTAAATTGTTGTTATTATTTTTGTTAATTGTTTAAAAATATATATTTAAGAAAACTTCATCATTAGTTTTTGGAAAATTTAAGCAATATGGGAGGAATTCGCATTTAAGTGTAAAATCGCCTGCTGTACTATGACTTTAGTGGCACACTGTATAACATTATTCTTACAAGCGCAATATCTCGGGAATGGTAGGTCTTAGAAAAAAATCATTGCCACCATTTTATAGAGAATTTTAGGATCTACAATTTTGCCCTGAATACTTTTTTGATAAAACTTACGGTTTTCGAGAAAAATCCAAAAAACCGAAAATTTTGACCTTTGACCCCGAATAACTTTTTTAGCTCACATGGGATCGATGGGGACTTTTGACACTTTGTTCGTCATGGTAAAACTAAGGCATATGCAAAGATTTAGCTTTCCGGGAATTTTCTGTATTTAATCACTTTTTTATGTCTAAATTGACCGGACTAAAAGTAAAAAATTTTAATTTTATGGTAGAAAATTGTTAGGATTTTCATGACAAAAGAACAGGCAAGGCCTTAAAAAGACCCGTTGATATAATAAACATAAAGCAATCTATTTCGCATGTTTGGTACATAATTCTGCAAAATAAACAGAATCCCATACTTTACACCATATCTGGTACTGAAAATAATAGATATAATCTAATATACAAACTATATTATATGCTTTTGGATTAATTCTTCTGTTGATGCTTATAATTCACATCTTGTTTAAGCAGGCTTTAAGTGTAATTAATTTATTGCTGCTTACAATCCACAACATGTTAAAGCAGCGAGTGCACTAAAAGGCAAATTTTGGTAGTGTTATTTCTTAAATCGTGTATCATAGGATGATCGGTTCAATCGATTATATACAATATACCGCTTCGCGCACCCCCTCTCATATACTTGATCGGTTCAACTGATCATACATAATATACCGCGTCACGCACCCCCTCATACACCCTCTGATGGTACCCCTATCACTCTAAGGTTTAGAACCGTAAAGGTTGGCAACCAAATAGGAGGGGGGTTTTTAGTCGGTAGGCGCAGAATGCGAATCCGACACTACCCTCCCCGGGTGTCTTTCTGAAGATTTCCCCCTCCTACTATCCAATAAAAAGAAAAAAAAAAAAGTGTTATTTTTAGAGTATATATTTATGGTATTTAGCTTTTAAAGTTTTTTATGTAGCTTATTCATTGTTGCCCTGGCAAAAAAAATTAACAGAGTGTATGAATTGTGAAGAATTTGGACTTTCGTTTTCTGGAGTATGTAATATCATATGGACAAGTTTTAACTAAAAAAATTCAAACACATTCCGCCTAATAACGCTTTTTCCGCAGGCTTTTAGTGTAATTAATTTATTGCTGCTTACAATCCACAACATGTTAAAGCAGCGAATGCACTAAAAGGCAAATTTTGGTTGTGTCAATTATATAGTAGTACATATTTATGATATTTAGTTTTTAAAGTTGGTAGATTACATAGTACGCTTCTATTAGCCGTGGGCGACTGCAGTTCGACCATAATTATGGCACACTGGCCGTGCTTGAAAAACGTCCCGAAGTGATGATGCCCTAACTTCCCCATGTCGCGTACAATAAAATTTATTGAGCCTCTGTTGGTTTTGAAAGAGATGGTACTAACGTCTCAAGCGGATGTAGGCATGTGAACCTCATTTAATTGTCCGGATACATGGCGCTTAACAAATGAAGTTTTGCCTGTGCCGCTGTCGCCGATTATAATTTAATAATTATTAAACACTTGAATATGATTGGAACGCTCTTGTTACACATGTTGAAACCTCTTTGAGCTGTCTTCAAAAACCATTTACCACATGAAAACACAATAATTGTCCGATGACAATAAAATTTAAAAGGTTTTCCAAGATTATGTTATATCATTGTTCTTTCGGAACTCTAAACTAAATTTCATTTTTTTCATATCTACTTTATTTATTGAATCTTCTCGAAAAGAGACTAATAATAAGTGATCAAATCTTATTATAATAGCTTAACTAACAGTCTGGCGTGCATGTATTTAGGTTACAGGGCCTTGAGGATTTATTGCTGGGTTGGAAGATCATTTCGGGTTGAGTCGGGTTCGGCTACTAACTCTGGTTAAGCTTCTTGCCAGAAGGCGTCGAGAGTTTAATGTTGCAGTTTGCTTTTCTTTTTTATTTTCAACGGATACAATATTAAGATCATTGTGGATGTGCTCGTTTCAAATATGCCATGGTGCCCCATTGATAGTTCTCAAGATCTTGGATTGAGCTTGCTGTATGATATCTATGTTGCTGCTGCTTGCGTTTCCCCATAGCTGAAAGCCATAGGTCCAGATTGGCATTATAGTTGAATTGTAGAGTAAGACCTTATAGTTCAGAGAAAGGGGAGATCGAATACATAATAGCCAATGGAGGCTGCTAGCTCAATATGCTTTCGCCAAGTAAGTCGCCTATCGAGTTGGGCGCCAAGATAAGTTACTTCAACAGCTTGTGGAATTTGAGTGTTGTTCAGTACCAAAGGCGGGCAAGTAAGTCTGTTTAGAGTGAACGCTATTTGTTTGAATTGTTGTTCATTTATTCCGATACTCCAATCTGATAGCCATTTCTCTTCTCTATGACCTCCAGATTAACAGAAAGATTTGCAGTTGCTTGCAATGGGCATTTGGGTCGACTAAGAATCGCAGTATCATCGGCAAATGTGGAAGTTGTCAGTCGCTGGCTTGTGGGAATGTCTGCAGTGTATAAAACGTATAATATTGTAAAATGTTTCTAAAGTAATTTATTCCTTTGAGATAATTGGTTATTCCAAGACCCGGAACGGAAACTGGAACGTATGGTATATAGGCCAGAAATTCAATGGCCAGTTCATGAATTTTGCCTTTCAGAAATCGCGACACCAATAGCTTCCAAAAATATGGTAATACCCCATATATGTTATTTAAAATAACTTTTTTGACATATTAGGTCTCTTTTTCCAAAAGATGGCGCTAGTAGCCAGTAATAGTTCAAATAAATAAATCACAGCTGTTTTCCATCAGTTTTGACATCGATAAATATAACTTTACATCGATATTAGTTAATTTTTGTTCGCGTCATATAGTTACACTTAGTTAAATATGTCAACTTATAAACCGAATTCACGTCATTTGCGGGAGATTTTACTTTTTCATTTCAACATGAAAAAATCGGCGGCTGAGGCTCATCGGGTTATTTCAAGTACTTATGGTGATGATACTATTAGTGAAAGAACGTGTCGCGAGTGGTTCCAGCGCTTTAAAAGCGGTGATTTTGTTGTTGAAGATCGGTATAGCGGTGGCAGAGAAAAAACTTTTGAAGATGATGAACTGGAGGCTTTTCTTAATGAAGACTCGTGCCAAACTCAAGAACAGCTAGCAAAATCATTAGCAGTAACTCAGCAAGCAGTATTAAAACGCCTGGAACAGCTGGGGATGATCCAAAAACAAGGATACTGGGTACCGTATCAGTTGAAACCAAGAGATGGTGAGCGACGATTATTTGCTTGTGAACAGCTGCTTGAAAGACAAAAACGAAAAGGAATTCTTCATCGTATTGTTACTGGGGACGAAAAATGGGTGCACTACGACAACCCTAAGCGACGCACATCATGGGGATTGCCCGGCCACACTCCTACGGCGACACCTCGACAGAATATTCACGGATCCAAGGTCATGTTGTGTATTTGGTGGGATCAGCTTGGCGTAATTTATTATGAGCTGCTAAAACCTTCTGAAAAAATTACTGGTGCACTTTATCGAACGCAATTAATGCGTGACCTCATGTGCCGAAAGTAGTCAAGACGTACCTCGAAACACTGAAATGGGAAGTTCTACCTCAGCCGCCATACTCTCCAGTTGTTGCTCCATCTGATTACCATTTATTTAGGTCGATGGCACACGGCCTGGCGGGCCAGTGCTTCGATTCTTTTGAAAAAGTGAAAGAATGGATCGATTCTTGGATCTTATCAAAGGATGAAGAATGTTTCCCACGCGGGATTCGTTTGTTGCCTGAAAGATGGGCCAAAGTAGTGTAAAGTGACGGACAATACTTTGAAACATAAATAAGATACCATTTTTTTTTATATAATTTTTAAAATTAAAAAAAAACGGCGGGAGCAAAGTTGTAGGCCTAATAATTTTCGATTCTCATAAAGATTTAAATATCATTCTACACAAAAAAACCCATATGGAATATGTTAAAAGGGACTATGCAGAAATCATTTTTTTTTGAGAAATAAGGTTTTTGTAATAATCTAAAAACCAAGCTCAACCGAATCGAATTTTCAACCTACGTTCACCACTCCCATAACTTTTGGACTAAAGAAAAATAAAAACCATTGTAATAAAAAAAAATTATTCAGGAATAAATATATTTTAATGACAGGATTAAAAACTACTGGCTTTATATTCACCAAACTAAAGTGTAAACGATATAAATTATTTGAAGAGTGCAAAGTAGGGTGGCCATTTTTGCAACATCTTACGATTTTAACATCCCTAAAACCTAAAAATGTATTTTTTATCTGCATATAGGACCTGTAAAATTTGAAGACGATCCCAAAGTTTTTGATGGATACGCGCTTATTTCAAATTGACATTTTAGTCCAAGAGCCTTAATAAATCAGACAGACCAGCAAACAAACCCGAAAATAAAAATGGATGTACGTATTGTAGGTGTAACGAAAACATCTACACAAAAAACAGTAAAAATATACCAAAAATACTTTTCCACTTAATAAAGTATCTAAATTATTCTGTTTGTATAGTAAGCCTTAAAGTGAATGACAAATCCAAAGTAAATCATGTGCAATACTCACAGACCCCTACAAACTTAAATGCCTTAATGGACTTTATTGTCAAGACTTTATGTTTTACTGTTGACTTTGGGTTTTGGTCTCTTTTGTGTCATTTGACTGACAAATTTCTGTTGTGCCACGGAAGGGGCATATTAGATATTTACCTATGCCCATAGGTTACCAAGAACAACAACAACAACAACGAGTACATATTACTCAGACGTATAAATATTGTATAATAATATAATGTATGCACGTACACGGCTCTCTAGAGAGGGGATAGAGCTTATAATTAGAGAATTGATGGAAATAGGATTTAGGTTCTTGTGAAAAATTAAAGAGCAAAACATGTGTTGAATAAACAAAAATAAGGAAAGCTTTAAAATATTGATTTAAGTTCCTATAAAGTTTGTATTATTTAAGTGAACTGATTAATGTCGTAATCCCAGCACTAAGTAAGCAATGAGTATGGAATAGGAACAACAAACTATATGATTGTTAGTGAAAAGTGTTATGCTCATAACTGAACTTAAATGAACCATCCCATTTTTAAAACTTTAAGAGACTTTAATAAATAAAGTAAATAACCGATTTTAAATGCAGATGTATAAATTAAATAACAGTTGCACTATGGGCAAATAAAAATTCATCATGTTTTATCCTCGAAAGAAGCGGAGGGAAAACATGAATTGCGTAAAAGAAATTGGCTGACAGCTTTTATAAATCAACCTTTTTTTTTGCATTTTCCTCGAATTTTTATACGAAAATTTGTTTACGATTTACTATGATTTCTCTGGTGAAATGTAAAACATATGCACTGGGCCACCGTACAATAGAGCAGCGTGGACTTGTTATTTCGCATTTTAAGAATGGTCATGCACACCGAAAAATGGCGGAAATGGTTAATCTTCCCAACTCCACCGTTCAGCATATTATAATATGTTTTTTTCATAACAACAGAGTGCATAAAAAATGCTGAAAGTCCCCAAACAAAATTTTGTGGCAAACGGAGAAAAGGATTTTTGTCCGCAAAATGAAAAATAACCAACAAATTTTGGCTCCAAAAATTGCTACTAAGCTGCTTAAAGATTTGGCAATACAGTGCAGCCCACAGCCGGTACCCAGAATACTATAATGATAAAATCAAAAACAAAGCATAGTGCAATCCTGGTTGATCTGGAGTAAACCTAACGTTATGGCACTGCCCTTCCAATCGCCAGAAGTTACATGCAATTTAAAATTAATTGGTGATTTCAAATGGTATATTTATTAAGTACTGGGTGTAAAATGTACTGTGACCCAAGTGGATCTATTGTCCCCCCTCTCTCCCAAAAGTTCGAGGGCCTGCATGTATTCCGGATCTTGTTTGGACTAAGGGTAACAACGATCTCCGGTAGAAGAAAGTACCTGCTCCGCAACTTGTGTATTTAACGGACTCGCCAGTAATTCACGAAGTGATTTCTCCATGCTAGAGAAGCGACATAGTCCACTATCGGCTATGCCAATTTTATTTAAGTGGCGGCGGAACCTACAATTAAAGATAAATCAAAATATTTCATCCGAAATGGCTGTGTTTTCGTCTAATAAATACATCATCGATTGACTTATTCAACTGCTGTCTAAAGTTTGTTTGCAACCAATTATGAATACAACAGCCCATATGGAATTTCAATCTAGAATATGCCATTTCAAGACAAGTTACTCAACATGCATAACCAGTCAATATCCACAAAGAAAAATGTTTTCCCTATACAAGGCAAGGCCAAACCAACAGAGGAATACCAAAATTTATGCGCCTACATAACTAAATTTGACTTTAAGCTGCAAAGTCAAGCAGCTGGCGCCATAGCAAAACTTCAATAGCAAGAAATTCGATTTGTTTGCGAACTTGGCCAGGCAGCATGTGAATTCCCTTAAGATTTCAGAGAAAAAGAAAAAACAGTGGAAAATTCCGAATCCAATGCTTGATGAAATAAAACACAAAAACGTAGAGAAGAGAAAAAACAAAGTGTAAACTACGTAAAAAAAAAACTTGCATATGCTTTAATCAAAAGGGAAATGACGTACGGGAATGTAGGGAACCATTTCATTCTTAAATAAGTAGAAAGTGGGCACAGCGGCTAAGAGAGAGCATGTGAGAGAGAGTGAGCGGAAGCGCATGCAAAATTGTTGACGACAAAGCCGCAAACACACACACGCACACACACGCACGAGGTGGATTTTTTTAAGGTTGCCCACGCAGGCGCAAGGGTTATATCAAAGAGAGAGAGAGAGAGAGAGCACCATGTGTACAACTGAGCGCCAGAGAGCGGCATAGTGGCGCACACGCCCAATGGGTGGTTGTTGTTTGACAGCCAACATTTACTCGCTGGGGGTTGCTTTTGACATTTAATAGTCCATGTGTCGTGACGTTGTCTGCTTGTTTCCTCGCCCAACCCCTCCTTGGACCAACCCGTTTACGGTATTTGACTACGCAACAGCCCGATTTGAAGACCCCAACACAATACCATGCCTCGTAAAGCCCCCTTCTGCAAACTTGCTAGCCTTTCATTTCTTAGTAGTCAAATAGTTGCCGCTCATTGCTTTTTAATTATAGTTCAGGAGAAACGATTTTGTTGTTGTAGCGATAATTCAATTAGAGAAAGCTTTCCAGATTGTGTGCTGTCTTGTCTGCAGGCTTGGGACGCATGCATCTGAAGAATATGTTGTACATATTTAGTGTATTTGTAGCTATACTTAGTTGTTAGTGTTCGAACAGACGTAAGTTTGGTTTAGCCTGCAGCGTTATCGTCACCAAAGCCGTTGACGTCGTCGTCGTCAACGTTCTCGTTGTCGTTGTCTACCGGCATAATCCCCGGGGTCATTAAGGCGTCTACGTGTCTGCGTCGCAGCGCTGCAGCATAGCATCTCTGCTGCTCCTCTGCTGCCTGATTGTTCCATGTTTTATTCAGTTCAGCGACGACGACAATAACCTTCTTGGCGGCAGGTTGTAAATATTGAACAACAACAACAACATCATACTTTGTAGCAGCAAAGTCAGCAGTTCCAAGATGATAACAAAACTAGCAAAAAGTATGGGACACCTTACGGAAGTTAGGAGCTCATATTTTACTTTATGTTGAATTTTTGATGTGAAACGCCATTTCTCTTTTTATTGGCCAAGACAGGCAAGTGACTGCTGACGATGCCTTAATTGTTTGGACTGTTAGTTGACGGATAATCCCTATCCAGCCGGCCGGAACCCCTACCCCCCCAGACTACCCAGACTGTCACTTGAATCTGAGACATTGCAGCAAGCAAAAAGTTCAAGTGCATCTTTTATGGCGCATAGCAGCGTGTAAAAGTTTTTTGAGTAGCCATTAAGTTGAAACATTGTTGGCAAAACATCTTCGAAATATTTTTTAGAATTGAAATAAAATTTGGTAACTGTTTTCTAAAACAATAAACTAATTTTAATATCATAAGCAAACACTGTACTTAAAGGTATCAGAATATTGCTGTCGAGTTGATTTCATCTTCTAGTGAGAGAATTTCAATGTTTACAATCACACTATTACAAAGTCCGATCTAGAAATACTTATTTTTTATATAGAAAAATATATATTAACCTTGTATAGTTACATATGTTGTTGTTCACCAGTGCAAAATGTCCATTAACAGCTCTCCCTAAAAAAAGAGGATATTCACGCCTATCTACATAAAACAGGATGTTCTTGTCTAGAAAATTTTTGCAAGTTATTATATCCGTTATTTAGGCCAAACCCCTAATAGCTCACTCCAAATATTATTTTAGCGAAAACAATATGATTCTAAGTTGCAGAATAAATGCACCCAAGTTCATCAATATCTTCTTCTGGACAACAAAAATCTGCAAAAGGTAGGGAAGGCAACTAACTTATTGCCGATGCCTTTAATCAATTCAATCTAACGAAAACTTTCCATTGCTCTCTAAGGGCATTTTTCTCACAAAACTTTTCTTAACAAAACAATAATAAGACACTTGTAAAAAAACTGAATGTTGTTGATAACCTTCATATCTGGCTTTTAAGGTTGCCCACTTCCTTACTCGGGCATTTTGGCATTAAGGCTTTTATGTCCGAAAAATTGAGCTCCACAAACATGTCTTACGCTTGAACCAAACGTTTTGTATGTTAATTTAATTGAGATAATTTTTCCTAAGCCAGCCCTTCCCATTCGCCCAATCTTCACAACTCATTCTCCACTGGTATATATTAATTTTAATAGACTGTACCAGATGCGGATCTAGGATTTAGTGTTGAGGAGTTCTTCACTTCACTTCTGATATACTCTATATATCAGAGCTCACAAAAGAGTGGTTTGAACTTTTTCATCTTTATGGGGATGGGGTCGGAATCGGAAAACCCCCACCGCAATGTACATATTTCTTCTTTACCAAAAATTAGCGAAATACGCAATAAATAAAATTTGTATTTGCAACAAAGAACTTGATCAATTGACAAATTTGCATTTAACAAATAAATAATTTTACTTTTAGTGTATGAACAAGCAGGAGTCATAAATAAACTTGTCAACTGCTTGAAAATAAATGTTTCTTAATTGACAAACGCAATTTCTTACTCTTACTTACGAAAATGCATTGTATATAAACCCCAAGCACAACTAGTTCCAGCGACAATATGAAAATACTGTAAATTAAAAGTACATTATGGCAATTCCCACGAAGACCTGTGTTGCTTAACCTTTAGTTCACAAGGCCCCTGGGCTTTCGCAAGTGCTAAATAAAAGACTTTGTAAACCTAACGTATAATCTAGAAAAACTTAAGTGACTGGGACACTTGTCATATATGTCTGGTAAGGATTTTGCAAAGGCAAAAGCAAGTCGAACCACCCTTCAATTGCGACGGAAATGAACCAACAATGTACAAAATTGATTTCTATTGATAGGAAAAAATTTGTATGCTTATAATTCTGCGAAAAACGAATAATTTTTGCGGTTTAGTCTTGAGATCTCATGCTTGGTGCTCTCAATTTGACCAAAACTAATTTTTTACATCAAAAGTAGTACACATTTTCTATTTTAAACTGAAATAATTTTTAAAATAAACTTTATAATTCTTAAATTATTGGATATTTGTTGTAATTTATTGATTTTTCTAATTCAATTGTTAATTTTAATCGAAACAGAGAGTAAGAGAGATATAAGTAGATAACGACAGAAAAAAATGGGGATTTGACAGCACCAAAAACTAAAACAAACCAAATTTTGTATTCGTTTTGGATTTGAATTTCCTGGAATAGAAATACATGCAAATGGGATTATCAATAATTTTGTTAATATACATTTTCCTATAGTCTAAAATTCATTTGATTCAGATTTTTGGATAAATGTATATATTAGATATACAGCTTTTTTCAGATACATTAATTTCTGAAATTGCAATTATATTTATCCAAACAGTCTCAAGATCTCAAATTTTTTAAACTTATTACAAAGTATAAGGATCAGTTTTGAGGCACAATGTACAACCTATAATAATCAAAAAAGATTAAAAAATTAAATTTTACTTGTCTGTTATGATATTTAGTATCAATTGAAAGATTTATTTCCAATTATCTATGCTCTACCATACAAAAATTAAAAAGGGAAAATGTGTAGACCAACCAATTAAAAGTAAAAAAAATCATGGCTTAACTGCGAATCGAAAAGCCAGATTTGAAACCTTTTACAATCATTTTTTTATTCTCCTTACGTTTCTCTTAAGCTGGGACATATAAGTACTTATACTATTATTTCGTTACGGGATGAATTTTTACCACTTCCTTTTCAGCTCCTTAAAAAGCTTCGATACAAAAAATAATTAAATCTAGCTGGTCATTTAAAATACCAAATGTGTTTGTGATAACTTCTTCTAGATGTAAAGCATAAAGATTTTAGATTAGAGAGGATTGCCGGCCTGACTCGATAGTTCTAAAATTAAGTGATATATTTATTTTTGATATTTCTATGTAAAAGCATGTCACAAAGAAGATGACGATCAAACTGCCATCGAAATTGTCATAAAAATTGTTATTTCTGCCAAATGTACTAGGTTTGATGCAAAAAGGCGAGGGGCTTAGATTAGGTTATAGTGGTTGCCTGTCCTGAAACAGCCCAGACGCACTTAAGCGCATCAGTGTGTGATATCGCAGGTAATGCTGGCCGAGAGCTGACAAGAGATCTCTTTATATCTGCGTATATAGGCATTAATTTGACACATAAGATGGAAAACAGTTTTGTCCTTCTCTTCGGATCCGCAGCCGCAGCAGAAATCGTTGAAAGGAGCGCGCATTTTTTATGCATGCCTACCTAAAAAAAAATGTCCCGAAATAGACAAAACAGCTTTAACGTGAGCCACTACCAAGTTTTGTTGCCGTCAATATTTGGTAAGATTTGAAGTGCGACAAGAATCTAAGCATTGCGGACAAATCCCAGATATTTTTGTTTGATGGCTAGTTTGACTGTGGCGGGAAGGGGTGTACCGATGTCTATACAGTTGTGGATGACGGAAAGGGTGTTTGGCACACAGTTTCCCGGTTTGTCCCTATGTCCGGGTACTCAAACGAAGTGCACTCTAGATAGCAGGGATAACTGGATTTGGCCGAATTGGCAAACATAAACAATCTTAGAGATACCAATGAGGGATTTAAATGCAGCTTGACTATCCGAAAAAAAGGGTTATGTTAGTTGCCAAGCTTTCGCCCTCCTGTAGTGATTTTGCTGTATACCATTAACTTTCGGATCCGTCTGTATATATCTCGGTGGAACACTCTAAGGGCTTCATTCCACCACTACTCGGGATAGACAAGTCAAAACGTTCATGACATAGTCAATAGAATTGGAAACATGTGGGTTCTTATTAAGGATAGTGGCGTGGTCACAAAGAAAAAGTTAAGTTACTGAATGGAGTTGCTTAGTACAAAAAACAAAATTTTGCAGGACGTATACTCCCAAAAGCAGACTACCCAATTTCCAAAAATTAATTTCTTCCAAAAGCGTTACAATACCACATAATATACTTCAAACTAACGCGTTCATTTACCCAGACAAACTGGTAGTTCATTAAACTAAGGCAACTCGCCAACAAAATTAATAAACTGCTTCTGATCCGATTCTAGCTGATATGTTCTTAAGCCATATCAATGGTCCAGACCAGACGACAAAGGTTGTGATGAAAGGATGAACAAAAAAATGTTTAACTTTTATGAAAACGCAAACTGCTTGGGTGTTTTAGACCTAAAAGTGTATGATCTTAATTGTCTATATGCACATTGTAACCAAATTGTATCCTTCTAAGTTTTGCCTAATATTTATATATGTATGTATATTCATCAGGTCCCTCCCCTGTTGTGTATCTATTAAGAGACAACCTTTTAATTCTTGTCTCAGCCATAGTAACACACTTGGCCAAGTCTTTGTTAGGCCCTACCTTTTAGAGCTTACTAACACACTGGACTAAGTCTTGGAAAGCCCTACCTATATATAGGATATATATATATATATAAGTGATTAAGCTATATCGGACAGCAGTAAATGTTTGCATTCGATGTTGGTTGGTTTGTAGCTCGTGCGGGTCGTAAAACTCAAAAAGCCACATCCGCCATATTAAATTCTACAGTTCAACTTTCGTTTTGTACATAAAACTGTCTATAAATACAGTTGAATAAGTATCTATGTGTGCGTGTGTGAGTGTGTGTGTGTGTGTGTGTGTGAATGAGTTTGTGAAGCTAACTGTAAGTGGTAATGCGGTTATACGCGTGCCCCTTGTTTATATGTTTGTAGCTACATATGTATGTATGTATGTATTGATGTTGGTCGGCTGTTCGTACATAACATGCCATGTTTTTGTTTCCTAGTTCTTGTTCTTGCTCTTGTTGTTGCCGTATTTCGTGTTATCGTCTGCGCTGTAGAAAGTTTCTGTTTTTTCCGTTTTTATTTCGTAGAAAATCGATATATAACAAAAATCCATAAGCGGAAACAAATAACTTTTGCTGCTTACCGCAATGTCTGCTAAGAAGATGTATAGCCCACAATTTCCATATACTACGCGTACTTCACTTTTATTTGTATAAAAAAATAAACTTGTATATACGGCGTGAAATTTGTGCGTTTTTACGCCTTATACAAATCACTTCCGGTTGCCCAGCAGCAGCAGCTGCAACGCGACACAAACACACACAGGCGCAGAAACGTTGCAGCTTGCCAATAAGTAAAAGACGCACACACGCATACACAAACACTTGACAGCTACACCTTCACATATGTACACACACACATGTGATTTATGTGCTAGCAACTTTTTATTTTTTATTTTTGTGTGTAAGCTTTTGGTATGTGTTTAATTTTTGCACTAATTTTGCAACTTGTGCGTTTATATAATTATATAATATAATTATATTTTATGCATTTTAGCCATTATGTGCACATATTTTAGCACTATTTGCATAAACATTTTAGTGATTTTCTACACAGACAAACACACACACACATGGGCACACACGCAAACGTATGCGCTATGCAGAGAGACACTTTTTGCTTATTATATATATACATATATATATATATGTATTTTTTTATTTTTTTGTTACTCTATCGCGTTATATACTATTTTGCCCGCGTGTTTTGGCCCAACGTCCGCGCAGTTCCGCATACGGCAAGCGTCTACAAAGTTAGCAAGTGGCCTGTATATGTAACTGACAAGTAAAAAAAGCCAGTCCTGCGTGAGAGCGCTTCGCGTGCACGCAGCGAGAGAGAGCAGTGAGAACGCGACACGTTTAGAGAGCGGCTAAATGTTTTTTTTTATTTTCTCCTTTTATTCGCCTTGTGCCGCACAAAGCTCTTCGCATTGACATTTAATTTGGTTTTTATACAAATGTAGTGTGTGTGTGTGTGTGTGTATGTGTGTAGGCTGTTATCAAAAGCGTGGTCTAATTTTTGGGGTTGTTGACAGGGCGTCAATCATATGCAATGACACCGTGTGCACCCTGTGCTTATTCAAAAGCGCATGCGCATTACAAAGGTTTGTGTCTAGGCTGTGGTAAGTATTAAATGAGGTGAGTTTGTATAAATCTATCTTAAGTTGAAAGAGTTTCAAACTGTTTGGCGCGCAAATTGAAAAATAACCTTCGAAATTTTTGTTAAAAAACAGCCTGCATGAAATGAGCTATTATTTTCATAATAATGTAAGTATTCACTAGAATGTTGGGGAAGTATAAAAGACGGCACTCGGGTTTTTCTGCCTTTCTCTTTGCAACATAGTTATAATGCAAAAACAGCAGCAGACCAATTATTTTTAAAAGATCAAAATATTATAATGAAAAAAGTGCAAAAGTAAGACTTATGACTTGAACCGTCTTAATTAGCTTCGAATTATGAGTGGTTAAAAGTGAAACACTACAACATACCACAGGGTGTTTTTTTAAAAGTTACACAAGTTTAAATCATAGTAAAACAAAGAAATATATTTTTAATATAAAAAAACTAACTTTATTGGGTAGAATATTTTTGACATTAATGTTTAAATATGGTTTAGGCCATGAGGCCGTATTTCGTCTCTACTTTATCGACGTAGACAAGTGACAGTAATATTCTATGATTGTTGTGATGATTCGTCAAGAGTTTGTGGATTATCGAATATAACAAAAACCATCCATTTATCAACTGATAAATGGGTTGTCAGATAAAGCAGTAATGTCAATTAGAAGTTGTGAACCTCTAAAAACTACACCCTGTAATAACATTTTTCGAAAGCCAAGGCTCAAAATGGAAAAAATTATGACGGCAGAGTTTAAAAGTTATCGACTGCACCAAGATCGCATAATCAACCAAAAGTGGTGAAATGGCGAAAAACAAATCTTAAAATAATATATGCAATTCAATCTATGAAAACTTGGCTTCTACCATGACCTCAGTACAAGCTTGGATGCAGAAATTGTTTAAAGCCCTAGATAAGAAATACAAAAAATCACCTCAGTCAAAAAACTCAAAAACAACTCGCATCAAGACATAATCGTAAAATAAATTAATAAGTCAAAAACTATTTTGGACATTTTTTGGATTTAAAACGTTACCATTGCGGCAAATTGAGTTTATAACCTCAGTATTACGAAGTTTAAGAATATAATTTTCTTAATGAATAGAGTATCTTCAAAAATGTAGATCCGTAAGAACAAAAGTTATTTTAGTCTTGTACATTCGCTTAGAATAAAAATTTTGTTATCTAAATTTCTTAGACTAATAAAAAAACAGTTTTAAAATTTTTAGACTGTGTGGTAATAACGGGTGATTCATTAATACCTTTTTTTAATGATTTGGCAAATCCAAGTTTTAAAGGAATGATGGGATCTTTATTTATGATTTCGAAAGGATATTTTATGGCATTTATTTATTAAAAATAATCTCGTTCAAATGTTGGCCGCAACTGCGTTTAAATGGTCCATCCTGAAGGTCCAATTTTCCATGACTCGTTCAAGCATTTCCACTGGTATTTGGCCAATAGCACGAGTAATGTTGGCTTCCAAGGCCTCAATCGTTGCTGGTTTGTCCACGTAAACCTTTGACTTTACGTAACCCCAAAGAAAAAGTCGAGCGGTGTGATATCGCACGATCTTGGCGGCCAAGGTACCGTACGTGAAATTAATCTCTCACCAAATTGACCTCGCAATAGAGCCATTGTTTCATTGGCAATGTGAACCGGAGCGTCATCCTGTTGGAACCAAATGTCGTCGAGATCACGGGCAACAATTTCAGACAGCAAAAAGTCTGTTAACATGGTCCGATAACGTGCGCCATTGATGGTAACGTTCGCACCTTGCTCATTTTTAAAAAATACGGACAATCATTGGCCACCAGTCCACAGAGCGCACCAAGCCGTTGGTTTTCTTGGATATAATGGCAGCTGGTGAACCCAAATACGGCGATTTGCTTATTCACGAAACCGTGGAGTCAAAAGTGGGCCTCGTCACTGATCAAAATCCTGGTCGAGAACATTGAAGCCCAGTCGCTAGAGCGTCAACGTGTGGACGATCACCACGGCGTTCCATGACGATTCGCCAATGAATACTGAACAACTTAGCCTTTGGCAGCTATCACGGATCACGCGTGATCATACGAAAATCGTATTGAAGAATAGGTCTTCGTGAATGACTCTTCATTTTCATCCGTATATTAGATGGGTTACCCGATAGTGCAGGAACTTTCAGATACGTCGACGTTCATAATTTTCTAACAGCTTGTAACGCGTGTGATTGCATTCTTCTTGATGTCGTTCCCGAGGGTGCTATTAGCTTTTTTTAGCGAAGAAGTGCGCGCAATTTTGTTTACATTTGTTTGTTTGGCGCCCTTTTTATATGGAGTCCACAAAGAGCATTTCCGTCATATTCTATATGATTTCCGTAAAGGAAAACGCAGGAGTTTGCTAAAAGCTACGTGATGTGCATGACGACCAACCCTCAAGAGAATGACGTATCAAATTGGCCCTTGCAAATTCACGCTCTAAAGATTTTTCACTTAGTGATGAGTCACGTTCAGGTCGGCAATGAAGTTATGTGACCAAATCAAAGCATTAATCGAATTGGATCGTCATGTAACTGAGCGTGAAATAGGAGAGAAGTTAAATATACCAAAATCAACCGTTCATTATCACATAAAAAGTCTTCGACTGGTGAAAAAGCTTGATATTTGGGGTACCACATGAATTGAAAGAAATTCATTTAACAAGACCGAGTGCAACAGCTTGTGATATGCATCTTAAACGCAATGAATTCGATGGCCGTTTTGAACCAGCTCAAACCACTTCAAAGGCTGATATCCACCAAAAGAAGGTTATGCTGTCTGTTTGGTGGGATTGGAAGAGTGTGGTATATTTTGAGTTGCTTACAAGGAACCAAACGATTAATTCGGATGTTTACTGTCAACAACTAGACAAATTGAATGCAGCCATCAACGAGAAACGGCCAGAATTGATCAATCGTAAAGGTGTCTTATTCCATCAGGACAACGCCAAGAACCACTACACAGCTTTGAAGACCCGGCAACAACTGAGAGAACTTGACTGGGAAGTTTTGATGCATCCACCATATAGCCCTGACCATGCATCATCAGACTACCATTTATTTCGAATCTTTGACAGAACTCCTTAAATGGTAAAACTTTACGGCAATGTATGGAGGCTATGAGAAATCGTCACCTAGTTCAGATTTTTGCAGATAAAGGTCAGAAGTTCTATAAGCGTGGAATACAAAACTTTGCCGGGAAGATGGCAACAGGTTATCGAACAAAATGGAAATAATATATTTGATTAAAGTTCATTCTATAGTTTTATTAAAAATGCATTTGCTTTCTGTTAAAAAATCCGCAAGTTACTGTTTGCGGCAACCCGTATTATAGTATTCTAAAAAAATTTATAAAGGGTATTTTGGTTTAAACAATGTAGTCATTATTATATAACATTATTTTAATTTTATTATTTTTTATTATTTTACGTATACAAAAAATGTTTAACAAATTGAAATGATTTATAAAACGTCAATAAATTTAAATAAACAATCTTGTTCAACTTTAAACAGATTCTTAAAATGCAACCAAAAGTGCTAAGAAACCAATAAAAAATAAAATTTATGTTGTATAATAAAAATTATATAAAAACAAAAGCTTAAATAAGTATATAGAGCATATAAAAATAAAAATATTTAAGAAAACAAATTCTGCGTATACCCACAAGTCATCATAATAAAAAATTAAATAACACTAAAATAAAATCCTATTAATGCTATGTAATATTAAACAAAATAAAAATACTTATGTCGTATTTAAGTGTATATAGTCCAAAGAGAAAACATATAGTATATATATGTATTGCAGTATATAACATAAGAGTGACATGAGTAGATCAAATAGAATTAACGATATACATATCTAAAGGACTGACACGTTTGCGTCTAACTAATCCCAAGACAATGTATAATCCCAAATAAAGGGTGCTTTTTTTTAAGCTAAAGAACTTGAAACGACTAAATCAATTGCTTTGCAAAAGATGGCATACGTAAAAGACCGTGACAAACGACTTTGGGATGCCCTGTACCAGCCACCACATTGCAAGAAAATCCGGTTTAATGCTTCAGAATTTTAAAAGACATATATTTCCCTTTGGTTATGATGTCTTCATAATCACGTTTTTTTGACCAAACATTTTGAATAGCGTTCCTCACTCAAATTGGAAAAAATTTGCTTTTATCCGGAATTGGCTTTGGCCGAGATGAACAGTCTACGTTGATGATAGTTAGGTAACTTCGATTTTTGCATATTTAAAATCAATCGTAATGTGGCGATGATGAATCTTCCTATACGCTAAACAGATCTCTCAATGATTTTACTGTAATCTATTTATTTTTTAAATTTAAAATCAATTAAATTCTTATGGAATTTTAGATACGGACTGAGTTCTTCAAACGTGCTGATGGTTGGCGACCTTTTCTTTACAACATTTGCCTTGATGGATGTGATATCTAGTAAATCCCAAGAATGCCCTCAAAATCTTCCCACGAGCCTTGATATTGTTGATGGTCTTTCCGATAAATACAGAAATAATAAATACATGCAACCAAAGTATTCACAAAGAAAAAGAAAATTCAATAGCATTTTTAAATTTTATGTGCATGTTAAAATTGAATAAGTAATAGCTTTTAAAAATAATAATTATAAAAAAAAATATATTACAATATAAGAATACAAATTAAAGTATTGATACCAAATGGTGCATAAGCAAGGATTAACCACCATCATTAGAATATAACCATAAATAATAAAGTCTTGATGCAAAAGATAACGCAAAAAATGGTTTAACCAGTTGTGAATTATAACGAATTGAAACGAAAGTAATAAAAGCAGCGTAAAAAATAAAAAAAGTTTGTTCTTGTATTGAACATGAATTTTTTTTAGAAAATGTGTTGGTTAAAAAAAAATTAAAATATTTTGTAAATAGTTCTGTTGCTGACGTAGTTTAAAAAAATTAGTTTAAAAATATTCATTCATTAATAAAAATTTTTGTTGGATGCGAAGAATGGCATTGCACAGAACTACAAAATATTCGATTGTGGATTCTGGCAGTGCTCTGAGGATTGTGCCATCTATTTTGTCGTGTCCCGGGGCTTTTTTAGCTTTTATATTTTTAATTAATTCCAGGACCTCATCCTTGGTGCATGCTCTGATCGTGATGCCTCCTTCGCTTGGTGAGATCTCGTTTTCCTCAATTTCCTCGATGTTTAGCGATTCGGCTGTCAACAGTGGACTGAATTGTTCCTGGAGGTGATCTGCAAAAGCTTCAGCCTGCGCTTCATCTCCCATGAGCCATGCGCCAGATGAGCTGCGGATGGGATGTTGACCCAAAGGTTGCCTCTTAAGTTTTCGTGTGAATCTCCAAAGTCGGAATTCAGCACAGGCTGGTGAGTCCGCTTGTTTTAAGGCATCGCTGATGCGTTCATTTTGTAGATCCGCTAGAAGATAATTGAGTTGCCTAGAGGCCTCATTGTATAATCTTTTGGTACTTGCCGTGCTTCCCAGCCTGCTGGAAACGTGCTATGATTGTGATGATTCCAAAGCCAGGCAAACCCGCTGGAGAAATTGCCTCGTACAGACCAATTAGCTTGTTATCAGTACTATCCAAGGTATTTGACAGAGTACTTTTGCGACGAGTGCTTGGACAGCTGGATCTAAGAGCGTCAATACCAGACCACCAATTTGGATTTAGGAGTCAGCATGGAACCCCGGAACAAATACACAGAGTTGCTCATCGACATATTGGGTTCTTTTGAAAAAAGGGAATACTGTTCTGCAGTCTTTCTAGATGTCAAACAGGCCTTTGATCGCGTCTGGCATGTGGGACTCCTGAGCAAGGTAAGAGCTGCTCTCCACAATACTACAAACTGCTAGCCTCGTACCTGAAAGGAAGAAGCTTTGAAGTCGCAAAAGGACAAGCTATATCAACGATTCGGCAAGTAAGAGCAGGTGTTCCTCAAGGAAGTATTCTCGGCCCCAAACTATATACCTTGTACACGGCAGACATGCCGCTGCCTCACCTAACACTGGATTGCTAATAGCAACATACGCAGACGATACGGCAATACTGAGCAGCAGTCCATCTGAGCTTGAAGCATCAGAACTACTACAGGCATATTTAGACGAGTTCAAGAGCTGGACGGAACGCTGGTGTATAACCATTAAGACACTAAAATCAGTGCACATCACCTTTGCCACCAGAAGAGGGGACTGCCCTGAGGTCACACTGGGATCTCCGATACCAAGAGCCACCAAAGTAAAATATCTGGGAGTCACATTTGACAGACGACTGACATACGGCCCACATATCACTCAGACAGTCAAAAGCTGCAAATTAAAGTTAAAAAAATTGGACTGGATGCTGAAAAGTTCTAGCAAATTGTCGCTTCGTAGCAAAAGAACAATTTACAATGCTATTGTAGCACCAGTCTTCACATACGCAATACCGCTCTGGGGAACTGCTGCGAGGACCCATATAAAACGACTGCAAACGATGCAAAACAAGGCCCTGAGAAGATGGACTGGAGCAGAATGGTTTGTTAGAAACGAAGTCTTGCATAATGACCTCAACATCCCTACCATAGCTGAACTAATCGGACGACACAGCTCAAGATACAGGGATAGGCTTACTACTCATCCAAAATAACTTGCAACAAGCCTAGCCACAAATACAAATAGGCGAAGGCTCAAAAGACGGCACCCATTAGACTCTCGAAATGATTTAATCCTTTAAAAACTTTAAATTGTAAATAGTCATAAATTTTAAGTTATAAATAAGTTAGATACTTATAGTTACAAAGGCAGTTCGCCAACTCATTGTTAAGGTTACTTAGTCATAAATGCGCTATAGAGTCATTAGACAAAAAGCTGCATCAAAAAAATGAAATTAATCAATAAAAATAAAAGTTTTCAATCTACACGTAGCCTGGCGAAAGGATACAAATGATTCGGATCATTTTCGTTCGAGATTTTCTATCGATAATGGTGAATAGAAGGTCTGGCTAACGCTTGGTATACACAATAATCCTATATTTATAGTAGAATCCACAGAAATATTTTTAGATTATAAGCAACAATAAATTATAAGCATTGTGATATTTCCGTGCTGAAATCAATGGTATATGAGTTTCTTTTTTTATCATTATAACACAAACATTTATAAAAAAATAAAATATAGTAATAGATTCGCAACTAAGTTCTCGCTATTCGTCAATAGATGGCTTTAGCAGTAAGTGTTGGTCGATTTGGATATATCCAAAACTTCATGATTCACGCTAAGACATATGCTTGATATATAAGTAATTTTGCGCCAAACAATTGTCTCTTACGGGAACTGGGGATTGTTCCGTTGAAGCACATCGAAAGCTCCAAAAACTGTACGGAGACGACAACAGTTTGTTTTAGCACCAGGAGTTACCCGCCAAGCCACTTCCAAGTGAGTGCTTTGGGAATGATTTAAAAGCAAGGAACTTGGTATCGCTTTTGGACAACTGTTCCAGCAGCAAAGAAGGCATATTTTTCTTGATCGCATCGTAGCGGTTGATGAAAAATGGATTTATTACAATAGCCTAAAGAGGCAAAAAATTTTGGGGACCACCCAGTCAAGCCACCGAATATTCACGCTGAGAATGTTATGCTGCGTATTTGTTGGGACTAGATCGGTGTGATTCATTATGAGTTGTTGAAAGCGAGCGAAACAATCACTGGGAAACAGTATCGGTCTTAATTGATGCGATTGAGTCGATCACTGCGAGAAAAACGGCCACAATATGAACAGAGTGTAAAATATCCTTAAAGTGGGGCGCGGACAATATAGAATACTTTGTAACACTACTTTGCAATCGAACAGACCGACAGAAGTTTATGAGTACTCGACTTCTCTAGTTAAAGCGATCAAACTTTAGCTACTTTTGGGTGTCTCCGAAGTCTCCTCTATGTTACCCTTTGTACATTAAGTACAAGGTATAATTGTTGTCAGCTGAGGACAGGGATCATTTGATGGCAAAAATTAAAAACCTTTTTAAAATTTATTGAGTCTTGCTAGTTCTTTAATTAGACCGTTTTTTTAAGGCCTTATAGCCCTGCACATGGAGCATATCAGCGCAATAAAGTTGGACAGTCAAACAAAATGTGGTCTATACGAGCGGGGTCCAAATTCGGATCGGTCTGAAATTTATCTCTGTTCCTGTTTATGTCATTACATCTAGTTGTGGCAAATTTCAGGTCTTTAACTTAATTTTTCCAATTTATGCCCAATGGGCCATATAATAATAATAATTTCCCTGACTATTTTGTCTTCGCCCCAAGGTGGAGAATGGGCCATATAGTAAGTAAGAATAAATTCACTTTTTTGTTGCATTTATATCTAAATTCGGGATTTTATTTTCGAACAAGTTGAAAGATGCTCTGCGTGACTTAGGAACAAATTAAAATCCTGCATAATAGATATTTACTTCCAATATGAAATTCAAAGGAGCATGTCTTCGTTAATTTAACTCACTTATCTATGCAAAAGAAGGAAAAGGGAAGGATGGCAGTGCATGCTGTTTTTAGTTTCTAGTTTTCTTTTTGACTTGGTTATTAGGGGAAACCACCAGAACCTTTGAATTCATGATAAAAGCAATGAAGACAACATTGGACTTCCCTTTGATTAGAATAAAAAAAGACGGCGTACATTAAAGTCGAAAGCGGAAGACTTTTTAATATCCTTTATCGCCAAATTGCAATTAAACACGGTATATTGCTTAAGATCTCAAAAATACTTTTTTGGTAGCGATACCTTCATAAGCAAAAGAATAATCTACCTAAAGCTTTTTTTCGAGGTCCTCTTAACACTATATAGCATTAGTCCGATTTGAAAAAACAATCAAACCTAAAAGTTTGGTTGTGCTAGCTCTAACCATCTCTCAGGGCTAGATTTACATACGGACAGACAGAAAGACGGAATGGGTAATGATGCTAGGTAACTTTGGGGAGCCGACGTCTCTGTCTATATGTGACTTACATTTACGATATGTACAATTATTTCCATAATATAATGAATTGTAGCGATGTTTTTACAAAATGAGTAAAAAGTACGAAATAGGTCAATTGATTTTGGTATGGATAACGCTGCGGCTCGAGTTATTATTTTTACGAAGGCGATCTTCTGATTCACAGTTAGAAAGAATTTCACTGTTTGCTGCTTACAATTTGCAACTAGTTAAAACTATACAAACCGTAAGTTCAACATTAGTTGTAGCCATTTTATTTATTTATATGATTTTAAGAGTTGTAGTTTATGCATTTGTTTAATTGATTCAATCGATCATTGAAACTGGGGTATTCGCTATTAGCCACATTCTGTCCTTAGAGGAACAAAGGGCCATATACTTTTGAAATAAGTCAAATATTAGAGTTTGGTAAATCTAGTTCATTTCACTGAACAAACTCTATCGTTCTTTTTTTCAGTGAACAAAGTCGTTCTTTTCGTTCACTTGTTCTTTTTTATACCGCTGCTCGTTCTTAACCATATTATATGTCTGTTTGAAAAAAAAATTTAATGTGATTTAATTGTCATTTTGTTTCACTCAAAATTTTTTTTTTATAATGTTAAAATTAATAAATTGTTTTCAGTTGTACTGGGCAAATAAAAGCCTTTATACGAGGTGTGTTCAAAAAGTAAGGTGACTTTGTATTTTTAAGAAAAAATATTTATTTATTCATCAATATTTATGTTGTCCCCTTCAAAGTAATCCCCCTCAGATACAATACACGTATGCCAACGGTTTCCAATCCTCAAAGCACTTCTCATAAGCACTTTTCGGTATAGCCTTGAGCTCTTCCAGCGATGCAGTCTTTATCTCTTCAATCGTTGCAAATCTCCGTTCTTTCATAGGTCTGTTTAGTTTTGAAAACAAGAAAAAGTCACATGGGGCCAAAGCCGGTGAATATGGTGGCTGAGGCATGATTGTGGTGTTGTTTTTGGGCAAAAAATCTCTCACAAGCAAAGATGAGTGAGCAGGGGCATTATCGTGATGCAAAAGCCCTGAATTGTTTTTCCACAATTCTGAACGTTTTCTTCGTATTGCTTCTCGCAAACGACGCATAACTTCCAGATAATACTGTTTATTGACCGTACGATGTACCACGGCTCAATTGAGTCATCGGATAAAAGCAGAAGAACTTGCATCGTCGCTTTCTGCTTCACCAACTCGCAATCGGCCTTGTCATTACTGCTCTCTATTTTTACGAATACCCTCGGCAGATTCGGATTGCTAGCTTTGAATAGCTGCATGATTTTGTCAGGCTCCGCTGGGGCAGTAGGTATCCACATTCTAGCCATGGGCCTGGAGGGGATGCTTTTTATCCACCACTTCCAGTTTCGCTCCAGGGTAGACCTCACCGACTCTTAAGATGGCGTTCTTGTACAGTGAAGCCGATCTCTCATCGTCACATGCTACGACCACCCCGCGTCTATGCTGCAGATTACGTCCATAGCAACATCGGAAAGTGCCCGCTGTACCCATTTCCATTGGGCCTTAGGGATCCTTCCTTCTGGGTCCTTTTGGTCTAGCACGCCTATAATCACCCGCTCGCGCGTAACCTCTGTGAAGGATTTATACGGGTTTACCCCCGCGTCTTCGCTTTCTTGGCAGTCTATTTGCTTTCTTTTACCGACCTCTGCCTTTGCATGCTGCTACCATTAGTTGCTCGAGGGAGAACTCTGGTATTATAGCATTTGCCCATTCGATGGCTGCAACCAGGTCTTTTGTCTTCTTCCCTTGCGTTGGCGGTTCTGTGTGCACTCGCTTAAGTAGCCTAACGGCAATTCGCTGGATCTGTTAGTTTAATGGATAGCCCACAGCACCCTCCTTGGCAGTACCTTTATCATCATGCTGGATGGTCGCATTACGCTTACCACTGACGCTACTGGTTCCGGTTGACTCAGGGGTTGCTGTTCCATTAGACACCGGCTTATCCGTATGCCTAATGGGAGCACTAAATGGCGCCACACCACTTGGGATGTTTAAAGCCGTTGTGGAGGCGGGGGCATGGTTCGAAACTCCTGAAAGTTATGGCTGTGTTGAGGAGGAGCCAGTCTCCTTAAAGTTTTTTTCTTCTTTGTTGTGTAGTTAGATTCATTTTTGGGCACACGAGTGTAGTAGAGAGGACGCCTGCGCATAGCTACCTTTACGCAGGTAAGGCAAAACATTACGGAGGGCGCCAGGTATCCGTAAGCTCACGGTAACGACTGGGCTATTTAGAGGCCCCCTGCCAGCCTGATCTTCGGCACGTGTCGCATGATACAGCCCCTTACACACTCTCCACCATGATAAAATTGTAGGATACTATGCTGTACTATCGAAGCGTAACGAACACAGAATAATGCCCTTCTAACTTAGCTAGGTGCCTTTTGCCTATAGAGATAGACTGAGAACTGTGGCACCTATTACCGGGCGGCACCCTCGTGGAGGGTTCAGTTGAAGATTTTGCCACCCAAGTGCGACAAAATTCTAATACTTACAAAAAAGGTATTTCAAAATGTTTACCAGAAATGTTTTAGTCATGATATTGTAAAGAAGAGATCCTTTTAAAATGGCATCTTAACAAGTGAAAAACAGTGTCTATTTTACAATCAGCAATAACAAAAAAAAAATGTCCTTTGTTTAACCATAGAAGAGCAATATAGTAGAGCAGATTATAAGGCTACTTTTACTGAACATCCTTTCTCTTGAAGCAGTGGTAGCAGGGCTGCATAAATATGTTTTGACTAGGTTTTGCTGTCCAACACAGTCCTGAAAAAATATAGGTATTAGTTAAGTTTTTTAATTTTTTATACTAACCTTCCAAAAGCTTAATTTTGGACAAAAAAATAATTTTGGACTTGGTAACTCTAAAATCGGCGAATAGAAGTGTTCCCCACTGATTTTGTACTTGAATTCAGAAGCAATTTCAATATTGTCCAATATTCCTATTGTTTATCAAAATATCAATGACTAAACATTTAGGTAGAATTTCGGTTAACAAGACAAATCTCGTAAACGAATAAAGTTATTACAATAATAATTTTATTATTGAAAGATAAAACTAAACTGAAGTTTTTTAACAACTTTATTTTGCTAAAGCGATTCTAAAAAAACTGGATCACAAAAAATAATACATATTCTCTGAAGTTTTTTGCATTTATTGAGAACTTCAAATGTATTGTCTTCCAATAAGCCTACAGGAACTGTTGAAGCCTCAAAAATTCCCCGAATCGCCCTACTTTGCCTTATTTACATCCAAACTCATTAAGGTCCACAATTCTTTTACTACCTTACCTAGATAGGTAAGGAGTCTTCATTACTTCGTTTTCTCAAATTTTGACTAAACAGCATTTCAGTAAACCACTCGATGAGCAATAATTTAATCAAATTCTTTTTTGAAGCTGTCGGAAAGATAATTTTGATCCATTGGATGCAAAATATAAAAATAGAAAACACCATCAAATGAAATTTCTATCACTTTTTTTATTCAACGTTTTACGTTAATTTAATTTTGTTTTTAAATTATAATGATAAATTAGGCAACAATCAATATGTGCTAGGGAGGGGGCGGGAGGGGAGCTCATACTTATTTAGCAGTTACAACTTTTGCTCTCTGAACTTTAAACAATTAAATATAATGATATTTATTATCATAATTATATAGATGTGGCACGCTAGACATACCATTAACGTATTTTCTAGGTGTATAATTAAAATTAAATATAGGCCTATTGTTTTTATATAAATTATAATAAATAATCGTAATAATATGTAGATATAAATAAGTAGATCTTTCAATGCACCAGCTTGCTTTAATTTTTGCATTTAATCTTTGCAAATTACTCAACACAGCATTTAAACACTAATTTTTAGTATAAATAATGAATGTTGTTGCTTGACGTTTGCCAGCACTGCAAATGAAATATACTCCTCAGGTTTAAATATTACTATGTTCCATTTTTGTTTGTTTTAATTTTATTATTTAATATATATTTCTTATTGCTGTACTCTTTATTTTCAGAAGTCATTAAACAACTGCATATCTCTTTGGTCTACTGCTTTGGCGGGCTTCCAATCCTGCTCGGGATAATCATCGAAATTCTTTGTATCGCCATCGTGATGCACATCGGGTATAATGGGAGGCTATAAAAAGAAAATAAATAAACAGAAATAAAACCATTCATTAGTAACATTTTAACGCAAAATGCTAAGTACTATCTATTTTTGCAATAAAATCCAAAAATTTAAAACCATGACGCAACAAGTTCACCCAGAAATTCATGACTAAGTGAACCCGGCCTTTTATTACATTTTATATACTCGAGATTTATGCTAACAACCAAAATAGCCCCTGGGGGTCATTAACTAATAGCATAGCTAATTTCCAAAATTAATTTGTTTATACGCTTTTAATTACGTACATGTATATGAATATATTTAGTATATAATTCACTGGGCTCTATGGAGATGGCAACAAATTAGCCACGCGCGTGATGCAAAAACTACTATTGGCCATAATTGCGATTCATAATATTTCTACGAAGCAATTTTTGCATACTCTTGACATCTAAAATCTAAGCCACACCGAAAAATAATAAACTTTGTAATTACAGTTTTCTACAGAACACACTTACTCATGAGCTTCTTCTGATAATTCGAAACTAGTTTCGAACTAGATCTTTTTGGTACCAAGGGTATATTAAGTTTGTGCAAGCCGAAAATGTATGTAACATATAGAAGAAGACGTCGGAGACACCCCAAAGTTACCTAATATATGATCAGGGTGAATAGAGAAGTCGATATACCCATGTCCGTCTGTCCGTCCGTCTGTCTGTCTGTCTGTCCGTCTGTCCGTGTGAACGCCTAAATCTCAGAGATGGTAAGAGCTAGAGTTACCAAACTTTCACATTAGATCCCATATTAATCCATATGAGACAAGTTTATTTTATATTTTTGATATCGGGGATAAATTATATAGCTCCCATGGGGATGTTTGAGACGACCTCGACAAAAAAAAAGCGTTTTAGATGAATAATTCGTTTGTTTATGAAGATATCGTAACCAAATTTGGTATTCGAAAGTTTTTATAGTTCCCAAGTACTGTACCAAATTATGATCGAAATCGGTTGACACTATATTATATAGCTCCCATAGGACCGATCGTCCAAAATATCTTTTTTAAAGAAAAATTCGCTATATTTCGTTTTATAATAAAGATATCGTAACCAGATTTGGCGTTTGGAAATTTTTTAGACCACTTAAGCAATGTGCCAAAATTGAATAATATCGGTTGACTATATCATATAGCTCCCATAGGTCCGATCTTCCAAAAAATCGATTTTTTAACAAAATTTGTTGTGTTTCGTTTGTTTGTTAAGATATTGGGACCAAATTTGACATTCGTGATTATTTTATAGTTCATAAGCACTGCACTTAATTTAATCCAAATCGATTGACTAGATCATATAGCTCCCATAGGACCAATCGGTCCAAAAACACGTTTTTTTTTACAAAATTCGATGTGTTTTGTTTGTTTGTAAAGATATTTGAAATAAATTTGGCATTCAGATCTTTTTTAAGGTATTTAAGCACTGCGTCAAATTTTATTGAAATCGGTTGAATATATCATATAGCTCACATAGGAACGGTCGGTCAAAAAAAATTTAATTTTTGCTTAAAAATTCTTCTGTTTTTGGTATTTTTGTGAAGAAATCGGACTTTATTACAAGCTAGTGGTACAGGGTATCCTAAAGTCGTCGGCGCCCGACTTTACGTACGCCAATTTTGTTTCTTTTTTTTCACACTGTTTATGTAAAGTATCAAAATTCCAGGCTGGGCGTGTGATTTTTAAAGTTTAGATTAAATTTTCGTAGAATGTCATACAAAAAACTTTTAAAAATGGAAAATGGTTAGTCGAGGGAATGGTATTTGGTATTAAACAATAGGTGGCATGAGGCAGGGATCGGAACTCTCATAACTCTAGGTTACAAATTTTTAAAAATGTTGTTAATCTCAATATTCCGTAGTAAAATGGCTGGTTAAAACCGAAAATAAAGTTAATAATAATGTTGTCATGGAACGGATTTCGAATTATTTTGATTTACGAATTTTAAAAATAAGTATTTTTACTTAAAAGCAAATACCTTTTAATTTTAAAACTTATAAAAAAGTAGAAATTATACAACTTGAATTTTTTCTTATTGTTATAAAAATTAAAAAATTACATTTTCTCGATTTCTAGATTAAAATTATATGTTTCTTTTTTATAAGTAAAAAATAAAAAAATATCCTTTTTGGCCAGCCCTTTCAAAAACTTAATGTATTGTAACTTTCACTCGATTTAATTTTTGTAATTTCATAGATATTGCTTTTGAATCAGTGTGCAATGGTTTCCACAATTTTTATTTAATAAAAAAATGTTTCCTTATGTATAAAAATATGATTCTTAATATAGCGAAGCCTGACCAAAGTCTAGAAATATACGAACCTCAGACCACTGTAGCCAAATCAACAAATCGTTAGGTGTATAAATTATTTACTATAACTCAGCCCTCTTATTTTCCTAGTTAATACTGCCAACTCAGATAGTGTATAAATAAATGAAAAAAAACTCACCTTTAGCTTCTTGCTGTAGACGTCATTCCAATTCAAGTGCTTGAACCAACGATGCCTCTTAACGTCATCAGGCCCGTTCTATATGTACGAGTATTAAGAAAAATAGACAAGGGAAAAATAAAAAATAATTATAAATATTTATAATAAATTTTGGTATATTGCTAGTGCTTTGTTGTTGGCTCGTGTTGCAAAATGACTGCGACATGCTATTAAAAAATTGTTCGTGCAAAATTGAACGCATACGAGTATTTATAGAGTACTGTATAATTTGTATACCCTGTAACGTATGGTATAAAGGGTATATTAAGTTTGTGCAAGTCGAAAATGTATGTAACATATAGAAGGAGTCGTCGGACATTCGCCAAAGTTACCTAAAGTATGATCAGGGGGACTAGAGAAGGCTATATACCGTGCGTCCGTATGAACGCCTATATCTTAGAGATGGTAAGAGCTAATGTAACCAAACTTTCAGAATATATCCCTCGAAAAAAAACACAAGTTTTAGCTAAATAATTCGTTTGTAAGTACCATATTTGGTATGTACTTAGAAATTTTTATCTTGCCTTCACTGATACTGATGACTGACTTTTATCAAATCGTTTGACTATACCCCATAGAACCTAAAAAGCCTATTTTGTCTGAAATTCGACTTTTTTTGTTTATAAAAATATTGTATCGATTCTTTGGCAAAGAAATATGCTTCGGAGTTCATAAGCAATATATCGGATTTGAATGCAATATGATTGTACAGGGCATCCCGAAATCGACCGTGCCCGATTTCAACGTACGCCATCTTTATTTTTGAAAAATTAGTTGTTCATAAATTTTCTAGATAAGTGACATTAAACGCCCGACCATATAATCAAGAATCAGTCAAAATTCTGTCCGCTTGCTAAACAATTACAATATACAATATATCATAAATAAACAATTAATTGTTATTATTGAAAAAATCAAATGTTGCCAAAATGTGACAAGCATAAACAACTGCGGGACTGAATTTTCCGTATACAGAAACTTTTGGCAAATACTCGTATATTATTATTATTTATAATTTGTATATTTAAATCTGTTTCTTTGTGGCATATATTATGAACTCATGCAATATCGCCGGGCGCCTAATTTCAAATTTTAGACAAAGATTGTTGCCAAAAAAAAATATATGCGGCCCAATAGAGAGGTCCAATACATTGTATGCTCTAGGGTGGACGTCGCTAATAACGCCAATCCGGCAAATCTAAAGTTTATTTCGTAATAAAAAAGCTGAAATGCATCCATTTCGTAGAAAAAAGGAAAAGCATTCAAAATTGCCATTCGGAAAAAAGGATTTAAGTCGATGTTACAAAAATGTCATTCTATAGCACATGGATAGATTGAAATTCTATTGAAGGAAATACCAAGAAAGCAAATAAATTTAGTTTTTGCCGATTTAGAAATCGTCTGTTTCGATATATGTATAATTTTCATTAATTTCAAAATTTGTCTGCTTTCTTTATGGGGCTGATATTATGAGCTGAACAACAAGTAGTTATAAATTAATTAAAATCTTAATTAATCTTTATTTCTTTGATTAAAGAAAAAGATCCAATTATGCAAAACCAGTGGACACTATACATGTAGCTTTAAGACAGCTTCATTATATTCCATACTAACTTTGTTTCAATTACCTAAATTATAAATATTTCAAAAAAATGCCAACAGTTGTCACTATCGTTCAAAGCCCAAAACATTTGCCCATCTCTATTGGCCAGAATAGAAATTTATATCGCATGTGCATTTCGTGTGGGCGACAGACAAAGCCAAAATAGTTTTAGATTGAACAGGTGCAAGCCAAGTCAAAAAAGTGTTGGCCAAATTTATTCACAATATGGAAACTTACCTTCATATTACCCAGTCGCTTGGTTCTATCATTCACCAATAGCTTCTTTATCAAGTCTTTTGCAATGGGATCCATATGGCGTTCCCACTCAATTTTGCCACTCAGTATTTTTTCATAAATGCCAAAGGGTTGCTCGTCATAGAATGGAGGATAACCCACTAGCATTTCATAAATCAATACACCTGTTATATACAAAAGATTTCAATCCAGCTTTAAGTTTTTAATCTTTTAGAGAAACTCACCTAAGGCCCACCAGTCTACGGCTTTGTTGTGGCCCTTGGATTGTATAATCTCGGGAGCTATATATTCCGGAGTGCCACATAATGTCCAGGTACGATCACGTAGCTTTTTGGCAAAACCAAAATCTGTTATCTTCAGATGGCCATCTCGATTGATAAGCAAATTTTCGGGTTTTAAATCACGATAGACAATTTGTAAAGAGTGCAGGTATTCCAGGGCGCTGACAATTTCAGCCGAATAGAAGTTGGCTAAATATAAAATAGTTGGCAAGTTTATTAAAAATATATCTTAAAAAGTTGGTTTAAAGCGGAAACTGGTTTGACAACTTTGACATTAGCGAAACTAAAAACTTAAAATGCAATTTTTTCAATTAAAAAAAAATAAGGAGTTAAAGAGTTACTGAAAGCATACAAAATTGAATACTTACATGTTTGACTAGTAAATTTGCCTGCATTACGCAAATATGTAAAAAGTTCACCTCCACACACATAATCAAAGATCATATATAAATTGGAATCATCCTTTGTGGACCATTCCCTGCAAGAGTAGAGTACAATAGTAGTTCAAAAAGTTCTGCATGTATATAATCTGCAAAAATTCTCATAACTTACAAACTGATAACAAAGGGATGACGAATTTCACGCAATATATTTCGCTCATTCTTAACATGTTCAATTTGTTTAAGGCGTATGACCTCAGTCATGGCCAGTATTTTCATGGCACAATATTTTTCGGAAATCCGATCCCGACATAAGCAAACACGTCCAAAGGTGCCAGTACCTGAAGTAGAAACAAGAAGAAGTAACATAATATAATACAGGCTGTTTTTTTATAGAGTTACACATGCTTAAACCATAATAAAACAAAGAAATATATTTTTACAAGTCGTAAACTGGAGCACACATTTTGACAAACAGTAACATTCTGACCATCATTAACTTAGAAGTTGTGAACCTCCAAAAAAAGCACGCTGTATAAAAAACCAGAGGACACAATGTGTATACAAATTAAAACGTGAATGAGCATGAGCACGCGCGACTGCCATGTGAACCTAATGTAGATGTAAAAAATAGTTGACATTTGGCATATATCTTACTTTAGTTTCTTGGCTGGCAATAAAACAGACCACAAATGTCTCAAGTAACCAGCACGCCCCATTTAAGAGCCGCAATCAACATGGTTGGGTCTCTGTAAGTGATATGGTAGGCAGTCAGTCGCGTAGGCGCATCTAAATAGTGCGGCTAACCCGAGAAGAATGAGACTCCCAGTCCCCAGTGGTAACAGAAACTAGAGATGCATAATTACTTTTTTCACTTTTGAGCACGTTTTGAGGTTACTGCAAATGGCATGAAAAACAAAACAAAAACACAAAACAAAAAAAAAAGCAGCCGCAGAAAACTGCACCCATAAGATTTTCTCAGCCTTGAAAATTTAATTGGGCTAACGGCCGAACCAAGTAGTATAGACCAAAGCAACGCCTAATAGACATGTGAAAGCCAACAAAATTTGCACGAGTGTGTGTGAGTGGGTCTATGGACAGTTCGAATTACAACCATATTAAAAGCTAAATGAAAGTCAAGCATGAATAACATTGATTTTTTTTCCCATTTTTATAAGCTTTACTTTTTTATACCCAATTAGATAGAGTATGTTTATTTCATATTTTTACACTGCTTTCATAGTTTTGATAGTATTGTGGACTTGGGCAACGGAAGAGCAGATCTTCCCAGATATCAAAAATCTTGAGTTCAAGAACCAAAGCAGAATCAGAACGGGACACAGCGTATGGGTAACAAGGCTCAAGCGAGCATCTTAACATCAATAGGAATAAAATGATGACTGAAGCTTCAACGAAACACAGCAAATACCGAGAATATATACGTTCCCCATTTTGAGAGGAAATGGAAAGTATTCAAAACCTGTTATATGACTGCCCTGCTTAAAAAACGTCTCCAATACCTAAATCTTTTTATCACCTCGTAACTAAGAATATTCATAATATATTGAACAATGAATATTAATCGGATGAAAAGTCAGAGTTTTAGACCCAAATATTTATACCCTGTACTAAAAAGTACAAAGCGTATACTAGATTTGTGCAATGTATGTAACGGACAGAATAAGGCGTGGCAGACTCCAAGTCCTTCATACCAAAATGTTTAACATAACCTCGGGTAGCGATTGTAGCCATGTCCGTCCGTCCGTCCGTATGAACGCCTAGATCTCGGAGACTTGATGAGCTAGAAACAGCAAACTTTACCAGCTGGTGTGCATATTTCCTCAGAACATGAAGTTTGTTGAATCATGTCAATATCTTTCCCCGATCCTCCGCAGTACATTTTCACATAAATACACACGGTTCCATAACATTTACAGTTCCTATACGATTTCAAAGATCTTAGACTCGAAATGTTCGTTAAAGAATTCTCTTTAAACTTAAAGATATACACATAGTATTTAAACATTTTTTTCGTTTATAAAAAGAAAACCGACAATTTTAATATTTGAAAGTGATCGAAATTTGCACTTTTTTCGACTTTGGTTCCTGTAACTTCAAAATTTTTACTTATTCTGTATTTATCATATATCACTGTAAAGAGTACATCAATACTTCATGAAATTAAAAAAAAAAAGGTTGCAATTTTGCGATTCACGACCCAAAACTACCCTAAAAAACGCTTTAAACGAAAGTTCACTCGATGACCCTTAAATTAGTAAACAATTGAAAGTCATAACAAACTAACCTTCAAGTACAACCTGACTTTACAACAACTTTAATGGTACTTTAAAGTGCATTTAAGCATCGGCTTTTTCATTCATAAATCAAAACTTCTACAAATTGCTTGATCTTATAAATCAAAATCGAAAGTTCATTGTATGCCCCTCAACAATTTCTAATTGCTTAGTATATAAGCAAGTATATAAGCAAGAAAAGCTGGAAAAGTATTTACGAGTATATGCTTATGCATGGTTTTGGTTTTTCAACACGTTTCTATTTAGATTTAGACCATCATTAATTAGATGGTATAATTTTGAATGCAAGTATTTCACGTCTGAATATGAGATTATTGAACCAGCCCATAGCAACAGTTTTACGTATTATACTTATTTGCTAATACTCTCGGAGGGGCCCTGACTCGAGTTTTTTTTTTGAGAATGATTTCATCAAATCATCAATTCTCTCAGAAATCCTTTCTGTACTTTTCTTTATGTTAATCTCACATTTTTCAACAATTATAAGTATTTTTATAAATTAAGAAAAATTTATAGCGGCCCGGATCCGAGATTTCCTCCGGGGACGGATATTCTCTCTACGGCCCTGACCATAGCAGTAATAGACACTCTCATCTATGTAATTACTGACCTGTAATCCGCTAACGGCCTGACGTAAAATGTCTCTGCAAACATCTGTTTTTACAGTCTGTGATAATGCAGCTATCTGCCTGTTGCTCCCAACGTACGCACGGTCTACAACTTCTCAGGATTCCCACAACAACCGCTTACTCACTGGTACTTCTTTACCATCGGGTAAAGACTGAAAGGTCATACGAAGTACTTGACTCTTAAACATGGCAAGTACCTAAATTTAGATCAGACATACTCATCACAGGGTAAATTTTCTCCTTTGAGGCAGACAGATTGTATACTGATAATATTGTAACATTGACTAGCAAGAGTCATGAGCTCCATCCCGACTATGTTGATCGATGTGAAGGTAGTTCCAAGGTAGCAAAATAAAAAGGATATTCTTTAACCGCAATCGTTTGATCGCCGCGAGTGTGTACTAGAACAAACCATAAACTTCGTCTTGCTTTCGTATAGACCAACCCTCGCTAATTACTTTTCAATAGATGCGGAACATCTCGGTTGGTACGGTCGATTATGTCGGAATCATCCACATACACATATTAGACCTTTTATTAAAAATTATACTGTGGCAGGAGAGAGCATGGTCTTGTCTGAAAGCTCGAACGGTATCAAAAGGATGTCCTTTCTTGACAGGAGTAACGTAATGGAGCTCATCAAGAGATATAATAACAATATATAATAATTCCCTGACTGACTATTTTGTCAATCGCCTCTGGGAGGGGATCTCTTTTAATAACTGTTGGAAGAGAACAGGAACCTACAGTTTATAGCCGAATCCAAACAGCGGGGTCTTGAATCAATAGACATTTTCTTGGGCAAAAAAGATATACCTAATTTTA
The DNA here is from genome assembly GCA_037043745.1 of Chymomyza amoena. Taxonomy (NCBI): domain Eukaryota; kingdom Metazoa; phylum Arthropoda; class Insecta; order Diptera; family Drosophilidae; genus Chymomyza; species Chymomyza amoena. The sequence continues at coordinate 109,254 of JBAMAX010003441.1, forward strand.
CCATAAGATGCACATAATCCGAAAGCAGGTTTACAATACTTAGATTCAGTCCTTGATTCCGACTCCGTCAAATGAAAACCAAACTTTCCGTATTATAGGTGAAGATCCTTCTTTTGCAGAATCTGATGCAATATGGTTGAACATAGACGAACGAAAAGAACTGTTTGAAAAATATATGTTTTCTTTTTTAAATGTATGGTAGTAGTTATAATTATACTAGTCTACAAGGAAAAGTATCCGAAATAATTTAAGCTAATTTCTGCTTCTCTGTCCATGCAAAATTCGGATTGATAACTAAAATTCATTTATTAGTTTGAGTTTTTACGATAATCGTATCTTTCGTGTTTAATGGAACTACCCACATTTAACTTCATAATGTTTTGACATTTACATAGCACAGGTCAACATGGTTCAGTTGTTGGAAAGCTAAGAGTCATTTCCCAAGTAATTTGAGATATTTGAGGTTATGTTATTTTTTGGGTACATAACCTCAAATATCTCAAAATCCTGACGTGATGGGGCAGTTCTGATGCCGGATTCGGATTCTACGCACCAAATTACTTCGGAAATGACTCTTAGCTTTCCAACAACTGAACCATGTTGACTGTGTTATCCCAAAGGCTTATTGCAAATGCTAAGGGATATATCTCGTAACTTCGAAAAGCTATAACTTTGCGAAAAAAAATCGTAATTGATCTCTTGAACCCTTAAATTAAAGGGTAAGAGTTGTACTAAATGATGTAACTGGAGAGAAAGACCGCAAAAATTTTTTGCGCCCTGTACATAACCTCAAAAGTAGGAAAAAACGCCGTTTTTTGGGTACATAACCTTAAATATCTCAAAATCCTGAAGTGATGGGGCAGTTCTGATGCCGGATTCAGATTCTACGCACCTCACAACTCACATGACCCCTGTATTTGTAGACCTGTGTTATCAAAGAATTCTATTCAAACGATCTAACATGAAGTAAAATAAGAAAAGTATGCGGCGGCTTTTCCTTGAAAGAGCTTTTGCTGAATCAAAAATCGGTGCTCTTCAAAAACGTTTCGAAACAAGCCATTTGAGAATTTTTAAACCAAACTGCCTTACTATAATTACAATAAATAAACCTTGAGCCTTATTCTATCCTAAGAAAGTTTTTAATCTAAGCCAATGCAAATTGCTAGTATAAGGCTTAAACAACTAGAATTAAATTACCTATAAGTTCGGTAATTATTTAAGTCTACTACTCTGATTTTTAAACTCGTGGGGAAAAAACAATCAAAGTGCAAAATGTACAAGTTTATAATAAATTTACAAGTTATTTTGAGGCACACCCCTCGATGTTTACATGCTTTTGTAAACAAATAGAAGAAATTATTTGTAGGGAACATTCCGAAAGTTGTCTAAAATTAAACAATCGAAACAAAAATCTAATTGCAATTTACGTGGGCATTGTGGACCGGGTGGGTGCACCTGTCCAACTGCCAAGGCCTTTACACGCACGTGCACATCAAATGCTTTAAAAATCTGTCTAGTTTTATACTATGGACTGCAAAACAAGATGGAAATATCTTGTACAGTACACTTGTGCACTCAAAAATGTAGGATAGCCAAGTTTTTAGACTTTAATATTATACTCATGGAAAAACTGTTAAACAAGGCCAAATAGTTATTATTTTCCTCAAAGTAGCGAAATCAGAAAAGTACCTGAACGAAGGATTTTGACAAATATACCATATAATGTATTGTGATAAAAACACAATTTTTAGATAATAGCTGAAAAATTTGTATTTTATATTTTAGACGGAATAAATTGGCTTACATAGAAATATGGGGCCATCCAAAAATCAATTTATTACACCTACGATCCATTATTCGCCCCTAGCCACAGTGGGCCAGGCTGACCTTCTAGCGGAACTTTAGTAGCAACTGGCGTAAATCAAGACATATTCCATTGAAATTTTTAATTTAAGATATTTAACATATTTATAATATATTTGAAAAAAAAATAATCGGAATCAGATGAATCCGAGTCACTAAAAGATTTTTTAACACTATGAAACAATCCTAAAACGGTTTTGTCCAAATTAATTTCTTTCAAATTGGCTTTTGTTGTTTTGGAGAGAGTCGTTATAAGTGGATCCGATGAAACAAGTAGTCCATTCATAACATCTTCCATTGTATTACTCCTCTTGTCCTTACGGGAATGGTTTAAGCGTATATTCCTAAAATCCTTATTCCTGGCTTCAAGTGCTTCTTCGGACATTATACCAATAGGAAGTGCTACATTGTTGATGATGTCCGCTCCATGTATTAAAACTTTATGTACAGATGACGGCATGTAAAACCATGGATATTTGTCGACATACATTTCAGCTGTTTCCATGGCATATGAGCTGAATGAATCAGTATTGACTTGATATCCACAAGCCATTACCCTTAATATAACACTAAACCTATATATTAGAGCTTCGCTAACTCCAGTAATGTCGGCTACTAAATTTGGTTGGCTAAAAAACCGTCTGGCAGTATTTCCATTGTTGGTATTGCCACTACTACCCACTGGAATATCCACCAGTAAGCCCATTTGCTTTCTAAGTTGGAATTGGATTTCAGATTTTCTAGCTTCTACCTTTGCCTTATCTTTACCTCAAACTTGCCATTTTTTTATTGGGAGTCTGTAAGCAATATGTAGAACGCATTCAAAAAATCGTATCCACGCATGCAATGTTGATAAACCATATTTTAATAGATCTGCATCAATTCTATAACTTTTTACCAAACTAATATTATTCATATTCTTTGGTAGGGCTCACAAATTCCACATATCATGGTAGGTGCTTCTGCAAGGACGCTAAATGTTTTGCCATCCAGCATGGTCATGTGAAATTCGTGCATAATTGAATATAAATTGGTAGTTGTTGGTTGAATTTTTTCTACTTGGTTTTTTACATGGTCGCTCTCTAATCTAATTAATTCGCTTGTTTCCTTTTGGCAAATTAGTTTTAAAGGCCGACAATAGCGAGTTGAGGAAGGTCGAGGGTTTTTCCACAAAACTTTTGATCCAAGCTGAATTTGTAATGGTACAAGACAAACTGCAAAAAGGTGTTGATCGAGCATATTGGTTTCACCATTTTCAAACTTTTGCCGGTATGTTGCGTGTCCAATGCTTCCATCACAGCCCCATTTATGTACTGCAGCTAATTTTATTTTATTATTATTTTCTAATAATTGATGATCAAAAACCGAGGAGTTCGCCTGTATAATTCGACTAACGGTATGGTCGACTAAGCTTTGCAAAGTTGTTTCAGCTGAATAGTCTCAATATTTCAAGTTACTCGGATAGCACATAACCTTAGCTGAATGCAACCTTTGGTAACTCGGACTACATCGCATTAGCTTGTATGTGTGCTTCGTGTAGCCTACATCCATATATAGAGCCAGAGCTTCTTCCGGTGAGTACGGATTTGGCAATTGTGCTTTTGCGTCCAATGACCTTTTAATTTTATGTCCTGCAGTTCGCATTTCAGATTTATACAGGCTAGTGCTGGTTGCCACCATTAATTCATCGCAAGTGGTTTCCTTTACCAGACTTGACACTTTTCTGGTCTGTACTTTAGGGCAGAGATTCCCGAAATCCTTCTTGGGTCGACCCATGTCTGAATTTGACGTAAAACTGTACAAAAAGAGGGCATCATCAAGCCATTTCTGATTTTTTTTTTCGAAGAGTGATTTGTTGTAATGGCATGCTTTCCATTTTTCTGTAAGCCTGCTAACAAAGTTTGTTATTTTTTTGGTAATTTCTTCGATTTCCTTTATTGATAGGTTTATGTTTTTTAAAATTGTACCAAATATAAGTTCTTTTAAAACTATAACTTTCTTTGTGGCGATATTTTCGCCAAGCCAAGTGATATACAGCATGCGCTTTGGGACCGACATATCACCTAAAAAGTGTAATAGACTTAACAGATGGTCGTAGATGGCTACCATTTTGAACACGTTAACACCACAAAGACTGACACGATACATAAATGCTAATACTAGCTTGAATAAGATTGAATAACGTAAGTTATAGTCCAGAGATGTTAATATAAGGCTCAAAACCATTCTTGATAAAACAACATACTTCAAACACATTTATTTTGCTACACATGAATAGACAGGTCACAAACATATATTTTTTATTTAATACATACCTTTTCTAAAGGAAAACAAAAGTTATTGGGTCTGTTTGTTTTAATTTGTTTAAGTTGAAGATCAATCAACAAACATCAAAAAGTGCAACCAAATATTTGCATGGCACGTGCTGAACATCTGTTCACTTTGAAAGCTCGCACCTGATCAGGAGTGTCTCGAAAAGCTCTCACGAAAGCTTTTTTAACCTTTGTCCAGTGTTAGTAATTGGAAAAAAAACAAAACTAACGACTTTTTAAAAAGTTAATTTCGACTTATGTCCCGCTAGATTGATCAGTTGGCCCACTGTGCTAGCGCTCGACTTTCAACCATCTTCACACGTGCAGTGTCCATATTTGGGACCAAACAATGATCATTCAGAATCGCTTAGAAAATCTTTGAATGGGAGCTAAACCCTTTGTTGGAAACTCAAGCGAAAAACATAACAGAAAATAAAGTAAAAAAAAATAAATAAATAAATCAGTCGGGCCTGATAATCAAGATATTTATTTTGAGATAACGTAAAGTTGGAGACAACGTTTTATAAAAATATATGTAGGTCTGTGCCTCTATTGATTTGATTGATTTGAAAATTAAAGGAAATATTTTTAATGGACCATACATTAAAGGAAATTTTATAAAATTGTCAAAAGTGTGTAAATTATCATTAAAAATCTAAGAATTTTTACTACAAAATTGTTAACCCATTTGCTCTTGAAAACTTTTCTTTTTCTTCGTAAGTTTTTTAATTTAGAATACCAGCCTGAAGTTGCTCTGGCTATAAATTCTTTTACAGATTGGAATTAATTTCTACTTAATAATTACAAAATAAATAAAAACTTAAAATGTTGAATGTAAAAATATTTATGAATAGAAAGAACATTTATTTAATCAAATTTTTATGCACTTGCTTGAAAAAAATAAAAATGTTGGACGGCGATGTCAAGGCGTTGCCCGATAATGGGATATCCTGTAGTCTTTATTAAAAAAATACTTGCCAATTATACCATTAGAAATATAGTAAATACTTAAGTCCAAAGTTTTCAATTAGTACATTTTTATTTTTCGGACAATTTTAACCGATTTTCAAAAAAAAAAAAAAAAAAGCTAAATTGAAGAAGAACATCCTTTTAGTCACCGAAACAGGATTGTTTATACGGTCGGAGAGTCTTGCAGACAGTTCAATGGCTAACCAAGACAAGAAATTTAGAAGCCTGATAAATACAATGCATAAGTCTAATACATCCTTGATCCTTTGGGTACATGGTATAACAAAACAAAATGCGAGTACCTCTAATTCAAATGTAAAAATTAAAGGCATAAAAATTAAAGGCGAAAAAACCACGATGGCAATTACATCTAGACCCCAAAAATAAAACAAAGTTCATGCATATACCTAAAACTGTCAAAACATTTGAAAATAGATTTTCCCAATCATTGCTTATTTTAATGAAGCAATGCATATAAATCTTATATTTTTGACATCTGTTTACCATTTCGATTGGATTGAACATTGCCAGCCACCTGCCCAGAACTGTTCAATTTTTAATGCAATTTACAAACAAGTAAAAGAACAAGACCAAGAACCGAAACAACAACAACAAAAACAAGATACATAAATAAACAACATAAATTTGTTGTCAGAAATTTAGAAACAACAAATGTCCTCCAAAGGGGGACAAAGTCTACCATGGTTTTGATTTTATTGTAAAATGCAATCTTAAGATCACATTTATTAATAATAACATTATAGAAAGAACAACATTTTTCAAGATGTGTAGATGGTGTATGGGCGTTTAAAATGTTGTCGTTTATAAAATCGCTAGATGCATATAAATGTGCATAAAATCAACTAAAATGTGATTTCAAGACGCTGAATTTGAAATACTCTTACAAAAGCTATATAATCTATATACATATATAAAGGAAACTTATGTTTTACGTGTTACGGATGTTCTCATGAGCCCGTCTATGTATTTCAAATCTGATTTTTGCGTGTGTTAGAAGTGGTCAATACGATGGTTTTAAGCCTATTGCGATGTGTATATTACAGTGCAGTTGTTAATCAATGTTCGAGATTCAACATCGTTTCAATCATTGAGAACAGTGAATGGCGTATTGTGTGCAACGTATCGAGAGGCATGTCAAAAATTGAATTTGTTGCAAAATGATTGCACTGGAATCAAACTTTAGGAGATGCTGCTATTACTGCTCATCCATATCAAATACGTGTTCTATTTGCAATTATTTTGGCAACATGTTTTCCATCAAATCTAACTGAATTGTGGATAAAATATCAAGATTATTTATAATCCGTATAAAAACGTAATCCAGTGATGGAATTTACGCCGGAAGTTTACAATGTAGCTTTAATTCATATTGAAGATCTATGCTTGGCGATGGGTAATAAAGCATTAGGACAATTGTGAATGCCGTCTCCTAATCGATCAATGCGTGATGCATTTCAATTGGAAGAAATTCAACCAATCTAATTAATTATCAATCTAATCGTACTGCCCAGGAACGTGAAGATCGCAATGAACGTGAAAGAATTCGATTAAGACAACCCGTGAAGCGCGGCGACGTTCGACATTGAATCGAGCTGCAAACTAATCTAAAAATCTTATATTTTTCCAGATAAGCTAACTAGCGAATCTTACCATGTTTATACACTTTAGGAGTATTCAAAAAGTTTCGGAAAAAGCATATTATGTACTTGTAAAAAAAGTTAATTTTTTTTTTTCTAATTGATTCTACTTTCCCCAATTCAGCTTTAAATACAACCAAAAATGTGCTATATTTTTTTGAAAAAAGCGTATAGTTCACAAACGGTTTAAGCAGCATATGGTATGGGTATTAACCATTTGTCAAATTTAGTTAATTTTTTAATATGATTGATTTACGCTTTACAATTTTTAATAGTTATTTATTTATTGTATTGAAATGGTATTTTCTTCTTTTGTGGACATCTTGGGAGGCTCAAATCCAATTTTACTGTAGTGAATATGTTCCCAACGTTTCGAATTTTGAGTTATTGTTGTAGTAGCCACATGAATTGTTGTCAACGTAATTGTTAGAATTAATCTTAGCTAGATTTTGATTTGGTAGAAGCGGAACTTGGCTTGGACGATTAGTTGTGCCTATCGGAGCACGAAAATCTTATATTTTTCCAGATAAGCTAACTAGCGAATCTTACGATGTTTATACACTTTAGGAGTATTCAAAAAGTTTCGGCAGGACAACGTCTACCGGGCTCACTAGTATAGTTATAAAAATGTCTATGACATTAATTATTTTTAAATTATATGATTATTATTAAAAACACTTTGCTAGCGTCATTATTATTAAACAATTTTTTAAATATTTTTTTTTAACTTTAGTATCTTCTTTGGATTTTTACAAGATGCCTTAACAAACTCATAATGCCATTTACAATGGGGGCAGAGTGTAATATAGCTTTGGTTGCCGCCCCAGACGCCGACGCAGTTAGCCAGCCAGCCAGCCAATTTGGTGCGACCAGTCGGCATTTTGCCAATAATATTTTCTATATACTTTTATATATTTCATATACAAATGTATTATGTGTTTTCAAATCCATTTTTTCCGTCTTGATAGAAATGAAAATCACGCATTTGCTTTGGTTTGAAAAGTTTTCTTCTTCTATTTTTTGGACTTTCAGGCTCGCCTGAAATTCAAATTCAAATTTTCCATATGATCATAAATTCGTGCTGACTGATGTTGTCTTTTGCGCTAGATATTATTATTATAGAGAATTTATTATGCATACGATATATGGAGACGGCACGCAGCACTTAAGAGCGAAAACTTGAAAAGCTTAAACAAAATGTTGCAAAAAATTTTCTTTTTTGGGTTGCTCTCAGCTATACTATAAACTATGAAATACATAAAGCAGACTCTACGACGACACACAACTTGTTCTAAAATAAACACAACCAGAACAAAAAAAAAAAAATATAGTAACAATACAAATGCAGAAGATATAAACATATATGTATAGCAACAAACCGTGCATGTATTGCTCAATATCTGGCATTTAACAGATACAAATGTATCTGCTGTTATTTAATTGCTTTTTATTATTTAAATGCCAATTATTAGCAGCAAGCAACATAAAATATATATAGTATGTATATATGTACTATATATTCCAAAAGTTAATTTAAAGAAAACGCAATTGATTCCTGGCAGACGCGCAAACAGCAGGGGCCCGGAACCGCCAACTCTTGCAGAAACATTTTTTTTTGGAAAATCCGCCCCTGATCCCTGTGCCTATATACGCTGTGTTGTCATTTTCAGCTTGCCTTGGGAATTTTCATATGTTTTTCCGAGAATGGTGTATAAATATTTATTTTGCACAAATCTATCAATCACTGTGCACAGACAGAAGGATTGCCACGTTTGGATCGCGATCTCTGGCCATGCAATGCTGAAGATCACTAAATGGGACAACATCCCCAAAAACACCCACTATAAGCATTTATCAATTCCATATACTTCTACATATTTATTGTACTATATAAGAAGCCAATGACCAGACAAATTAAGTTTCTATCCAAATTGTCAAATATTTCCGCATGCCAAAAAAACAGTCGCTTTTCGAGATTGATATAAAGAGACAACGGGAGACAAAATAAAATGTGGAAAATTTTTTGGAAACAAGGCAATAAATTTATTTCTACAGCATATTTGGTGATTTTTTTTTTTTAATTCCTTCTACTAATAGAGCTAAAGTTTATGGATTTTAGAACAACAACCTATAAATATGTTCAGATAAAAATTAATCATTTTTCGTTCCATTAATTTAGTTTAGTAACTGCAATTTTTTTTTAGGAAAAATGTTGAATATTCATATCTGGACGTCGAAAGAGAATTTAGACAAAGGCTGTACCTATATTCAGATTTGATACCCCATAAAACCTTTTGGGGCTTGTCTGCTTTAGAGAAGTCTTATGCAGAAAAATAATAAACTCAAAATGTTTTAGTTGTTGGAAAGCTAAGAGTTATTTCCGAAATAATTTGCAGCGTAGAATCCAAATCCGAAGTCAGAATTGGCCTTTCACGTCAGAAGATATTTGAGGTTATGTACCCGAAAAACGGCGGATTTTCCTTCTTTTAAGGTTATGTACACTACGCAACAGAAAAATACCAAAGGTCTTAAGAGGCCGATAAACATCTTGGTTTTTATAATAAATTTAAAATAGCTTAAAAAAAAAAATTATTTTTTTTCATTGGTTTGAAATTATAGATGAAACATGGACCCAACACAATAATTAATCATAAATTTCAAAAGAAAAATTTTATTCAATTTATTTTTATAAATTAGATTGCTGTCTTCTTGACCGACTTAATTTCCAGTTTTTGCTCATTTTTTATGCGCCAAAAATTATATTGAATTTATATTTTTAGAAAGAATAGGTATATTGAATAATTGTTTGCATACAATAATTCAAATCTACTTGAAATTCGGATCAATTAATTATATAAGCGCCACATAGATTGTGGACCATATTGAAGTATGTTATGATGTAATGTATACTTATCGGCGAACTCACCGACTTTGATGATTTTTTTATAATTGATACAGCTAAAACCCAACAGTAATCAAAAACCCAGTTTTCAGTTTTCGATAACTCGATAAAAATGAGAATTTTGAAATTTAAAACATTTTTAAAATTTTGTGTGCTCCGTTTACCATAGGCTTTTATTTCTCCAAAGCCAAAACAGTATTCACCTAAAAATTTTGAATTTTTTCAATTCAATAATCTTAATATTTCCACGACCAGACCTTGCATTTCTTTTTAGCCAGCGCTTTCTATAAATTCGCTTGTTGTTTATATAATGTCCAAATTTTAAACTATTTTGCCGATAAGTTCTACTTAAACTATTTCAAAACAGCTAAAATATAAAAAATCTATAGTTAAAATTTAGTTTTTTTTTTGCAAGCCTATAGATAAATAAACTCCTGAAAAAATACATAAAAACATTATTTTTCTATTTGAGATATAATTTTTATTTATTTATTCAAAGTTCTGTTGACCGTAAATTGTACAAAATAATTTTTAGAAAAATAGAACAGTGAAAATATAAATTTTCACTAACTAGCGGCTCTATCCAAATGGGTGAACTTTTTTACAATACGCACCGACTTGAAACGATTAAAAAATAATCGTTTTTGAAGTTCATAATCTTTGTGTTATAGTCGGGATGTTTTGTAATTTAGTGTTCTGTATAATTTTAGTCCTTTTCTTTAATATATACTTGGTATTGGCCGATCTTAGACAGACCATCTACCTTCCAAATTGACTCAGTAAGACAGTGGGATTTAAAAAACCAAAATATTGGGAATAGCTTCACTACTTTTTAATACAAATGTAATCTACTGCTTTAATGAGTTCCTGGTAATGCCTGATTTTAACCAGTTTAAAAAGACAATAGTACCGACTACCACAGAAGTGGATTAGTTTTTTGTTTTTTCGAAATATTATGCACAAAAAGTGCAAGTTTAATGTTATCAATACAATAAAAGGTATTCACTGAAGACTTTTTCAACAGAAACTTTAACGAAGTGGAATTCTCAACCTAGACCCTTTTCAACTTTTTAGCTGATGAGTTGTTACAAAAGTGTTGCAAAATACGCTGTTTGCAGCTTTATTAACACTGCTGCATACGGGATTTTCAAGCCATTTTGTGATGTCAAAAGTTAGATGTTTCCTTATATTCTTGATTGAGAACAGCAAAAAAGCTACTTTTATCAAATTTAATAGAGCTAATGCTATTATTAGATATTATTATTATGTTTGTGACAAAATCAACAAATTTAAAATTTACAACAGCCAATGGGCTCTGGTGTCGTTCCCTTCAATATGAACTCAGTTGCTGAGGTCGAGGAAACTTTGGAGGCATTATCTACACCGCTTCAACTGAACTTGCCAGTACGCCCAGTGCGATCTAACGAAATTGTAGATCAAATAAAAGCACTCAACCCCAAAAAAGCTCCAGGTCTTGATAAAATTGACGCCAGAGTAGCTAAGGTTCTTCCAATGGCGGGTATTCTGGCTCTAGTCAAGATATTCAATGCAATTTTGCGTCTGGCATATTTCCCAAAGGAGTGGAAATGTGCTCAAATTGTTATGATTCTGAAGCCCTGCCAGCCTCCCATCTCCATTCCATCTTATCGCCCGATTAGTTTGCTACCAGTATTCGCGAAAATTTTTGAAAGAATCCTTTTGAGCAGAGTTTTGTCATTTTCCAGCGTGACGTCCCAAGTTCCAGCGCATCAATTCGGTTTTCGTCCGAAACATGGCACGTCTGAGCAAACTCACAGAGTGGTGCAACACATCTTAGACTCCTTCGACAATCGTCGCTACTGCATGGCAGCATTTTTGGATGTCAAGCAGGCTTTTGACAGAGTGTGGCACGAAGGGTTACTACAAAAACTTAAATCTGCCCTTCCTGCTTCTCATTATGAAATCATAAAATCATTTCTTGACAATCGAACTTTCAAAGTTATGGTGAAAGGTGAACTCTCGGAACGACGGACCATTAAAGCTGGAGTGCCGCAAGGTAGCGTTCTATCTCCATTTTTTTTTATTCACCGTTTTTACTATGGACATGCCGAGCTCGACGGGCAGTTCTGGAGCTTATAACGGCAACGTATGCTGACGACACTGCCATTCTTTCGTCTTCCTCCAGGGTTCAATTGGCTGCTGATACCTTACAGAACCAACTGGATATTATAGCAACTTGGGCGAAACGCTGGAACATCCAGCTTAATGGTGACAAATCTTCCAGCGTTTTATTCTCGTTAAGGAAAGACCCAAGTCCTGCACTTACTTTAAATGGAGAGATAATTCCAATGAAAACATCACACCCGTATCTCGGAATTCACCTCGACAAAAAATTGTGTTGGAGGGACCACATTAAAATAATAACAGCAAGATGTAGAACCAAACTTGGCAAAATGGAGTGGCTACTTGGTAGAAACAGCAAGCTATCTTTGGATAATAAAAGAATTCTATATAAGAGTTTAATTATGCCAACTTGGTCTTATGACATTCAAATCTGGAGAACAGCTGCCAAGTCAAATATTAAAAAAATACAAATTTAAAAAAAACAAAACTTTGCGCAAAATTGCAAATGCGCCGTGCCATATCCGAAATCGAAACCTTCACAAGGATCTAGGCATTCCCTATGTGGGTGATGTATTGAATAAACTTATCGACCGTTACGCTGATCGCATAAGGAACCATCCGAACTCGCTTGCATGTGTCCTGGCCGGTCATAGACCAAGAAGACGCCTAAAACGCCTTCATCCAAACGACCTCAGAAGGCGTATCATATCATAGAGTCTACTTGATTTTTTTTTTTAAATATTGTAAATACATAGAGTAATCTAAATGATACCACACATAAGGTTTCTTTAAGTGTATAGTGACTTACTTTTCATAAATATTGGATTATAACCCATAAAATCAAGGGTTGATTTCCAATAATAAATATTCGAGGAAAAAAAACATTTGGAAATAATATGCACAAACTTAATAATTCATCACAAAAGGGATTCACGCTTTAGCTTGTTGAGTTTTTGTGCAAAGCTTCAACTGCTCAACCCAAAGCAATCATGAATACTCGATATATAGAAAGTATAATTTGTATGCCAACAACAAATTCGTATATATGCCTCCAGATGAACAAAAAGCTGTAGAAATTCTATTTAAAAAGGTATTCGCATATTATTGTTAGTACACTCTATTTGGCTTATTATACTCATAATATTTTCTTATTTTCGCACATTTTTAATCGCACATTTTGCATGCGATTAATTCTGTTGATCTTCTCTTGCTATTAATTTCAAGTAATTGCTTTTAAAAAGTATATACAGCTATATGCTCATCTAACTAACAAAGTTTCTCTGCCTTTGTCAATATTTCGGGAATTTTTTAGCTATATGCCATAAAAATTTTATATATTTAAGTGCAAACATTTTTAGTGCAATTGCGGATTTCGAAGCTTTCTTTGCCACTGCAGATACTTTCACTGCACAAAAGCATTTAGTAAACGTTTAGCAATAAATCAAGTTTGAATTGCAACGATTTCCTTTTGAAGAGCTGTCTGGTCTGGCTAATTGTGCCACAAAAGTGATATGACAGTTTTAGTATTTTCTGGTTTATTTTATTGTTTTGTTTTTATTTTTTCAAACCAAATACCACAGACTATCATAGACTTTTGTACAGTCACGCAATCGTTTGCCAAAACATGCATAAACAAGTTGATTTTTGGCTTTTATTGCATTTTGTTTTGCAAAATATTTAATTAAAAGTTGAAAACAATTCACGTGAAATTTTTAGAAAATTCCCCGTCAATGTTTTTGCTTTGCTTCGATTTGTGCAACTGGAAAAAGTCACACAAAGGCCTCCTCCTCCACCACATGGGCCATGTTTAATTGTTTTTCATTGTTTGCAGAGTGACCAGCATATACAAATATCAATTAATTTCTTTTGAATTTTAAACAAAAACAAAAACAAACTTTTAGCTTTTTATTCAAAAAATACGAAAATTCTTTAAATTTTCATGCCTCAAGCTATGTGTACTACCATATGGACTCCTTCATAATATCAATTGCGTGTTTATCCATCGTATGCAGTATTTGCTCTCTTAAATTCTATCCATTTAGTTTGGATTACCTTAGTTTTGTACGGGTTGTTGGACAGACATTGTTGTTATTGTTGTTATTAGTGTCGATGGCTTACACAAGCAAAGCGGGAAGTGTCCGGACTGCTGATATTTGCTAATTTTTTTCTAATATACTCTTTAATAAAAAAAAATTGGGAATATCTAGTTGTTCCGTTGGCACGTTACTAGAAGAGGGAATACTTTTTCATCTAACAAAATATATGCAAAATATATAGACGGAATTTGTTATAACAATAGTTGGAGATTTTTTGTTGTTTTTTTGCAGAACTTCGAAAAAGTTTTTGTTTTCGCCCCCATAGGTTCTTTACAAAGAGGTGGCACTGTATGATCAGAAGGTTTTTTTACCGTACCTATAAATTACAGCATAAGACTTTCCGCTTGACTTAAGATGGAAGGGACTAATCCATTCCTTTACCATGAGACAGAGTCTACACTACGAAGAATCCGATAGGCCTATATTCTGTAGGTGGTATCTTACAGTATGGTGCCTAGATAGGTAAGTCAGCAGGAGTTTTAATTCCGCTCGGCCAAGGTCGTTTGCCTTGTTTATATCCAAGCCAAGCTCTTTTGCTTGTCGTGGCTCTGGTAAGGAGAGCCAGTTGTTGTTGTTGTTTACCTTGTGGATCAACCATTACCACAGAAAGGCGCAGGAGATGTAGTCAGAGTAGAGGCACCCTGTCGTGCTAGATCGTCAGCGAACGCGTTTTCATCCAACCCTAGGAGTCCAGATGCGATCTGGATAGGAGGTTGACTCTGCATGGCTGGCTTTTTGATGAAAATGTGATTTCGAAAAAGTTAAGTGAATGAAATTTTTACAGAATATAAGAGTCAAAAGACATCTTCTCCGATTAAAAAAAACGAATTAATTTTGTCAGCGAGATTTGGAAGAATTGATTCAAATCGATATATTTAAAGGGAAATGAGCTTCATCCTGCATTAATTTAATGAGTAGTAGTAGTACTCTTGAATAAAATAATGACTCCATGATGATGGATAACATATATTTCAATACACTTCTTGTAAGAATTGGGTCCAAAAAAAGTCAATATGGTTACTACACCAGCACCACAGAAATACGTTTCGAAATATTTCTTCCAACACCACCCACCGTATGGACTTTAAAATTTCCGCTTACTTTTAAAAAAATTTTCGATTTTAAGCTTGAAGAATCCCAAACATTGTTTAAAAATTTGTAATATTTTGGTGCAAAGGTCATTTTGTAAATACATGTATACATATGTACTATATATTATTTGGACGTATTTTCCCAGAAATAATAAATTTTTTTTTGTAGGAAACGTTAATCCCGTTTCGAGCACCACCTTAAGAAATGCGTATATCGAAGTCGGTGATGTCGAAAATAAACGTAAAAATATTTTGTTTTCTCTATGTTAAGCCCCAATAGACGCGTGACTCATAAGCATTACTTGCATTAGCCCGTGTATGGCAAAATATCCGCTTAGTTTATTTATTTTTGCACAATTTTCTTGATAATTTTACTCAATATGGGAAGTCTGAGTATTGCTGGCTACTGTTTGTCTGACATTTGTTTGAAATAATCATGGATTGCTCATACGACGTGTGGTGCGTGAGCAATAGCGCTGTTCAAATCGGTTCAATCCGGGGCAAATGTTTATATTGGAAAATTGCAACAAAACAAAAACAATAATATCAGAATTGTACGTGCACGTAGTAAAATTTCGAAATATTACCTATGAGCAGTGGAAATATGAAAGGCGAGTGAAGAGTGCTGCAGTTTGTTTAAACAATAAAAAGTACGGGTTTGGGTACAGTAAAAATTGTTTTTAGTATTCTGCCTATTAAAATTTAGTGTTGGTTAAAATATTTAAATTTGGTCGTTTTTGCTTGTAACTCCCGGACTTAAAACCTGGAATATTGTAATCGAGATGCCTAGAATTTAATATTAAAAGCCACCAATGGTTGTCATGAAAAGCATGCAGTAGACGGAGCCCCTATGTTGATATATACTTCCAGTAAATTGAAATAATAGCGACTGGTACTATTAAAATTGGTACAATAACGAACAAATTTATCCACTATAAAGCAAAATAAGCAATAGTCAATAGCGTTAAGGTCCTTTATTTATTTTTTTTTTTTTTTGAGAAGTGTTATATTAAAACCGGAGAAAAAAATTATCTACATAAATGCACTTTTAGTTATTACTTTTTGAGTTAGTTGCTTTATTTATTTACTATAATATACATATTGAACTAGAATTTATACGAATGGACTCAAAACGTACTAAGCCTTTGTAGCCATGAGATATTGAAGAGATACACTTGTAAAGATTTATAATAATTTAGCAAATAAATTGAAGTACATTATGTACTACCAATTATACTTTTGTCTTACACAGTACCCCAGCGAGACACTGCAGCATATAGACCTCTAGCTGGCTGGATGCATCCTACAACAGTTTTCGACGCTTAGTTTCTAACTTTGAAGCATTCTACGAGCGTTCCTGGACTCCAGCTTCCCTGGTTCCATTTGTTAAAAGGATAATGCGTAGATTGATGCAGTCACAAGAAGCGGAAGATATTCTTTTAATCCATGTCTTTAACTAAACAGCAATATTCCACAACGCGCCGACTGTTCCAATAATTCCTACTGGGTTGCTTGTCAGTAGCAATGCCAGTAACGGATCTTTTGCACTGTGTGTTTGTCTCGCTCGCACCTGCACGAAATGACGGCTTGAGCCAGCCGCATGCTGGACTGTAGCAGCTACTGCAATAGCTTCTGCAGTCAAGCATGTGACTGGCTAAAATCAGTTAGTAAAAGAAATTGATTGAGGGAGGTCAAGACCGCATCGAGGCGCAGGCAAGCAACAAGTGGAAGTAAAAGTTCAAATTTGGTACAGTGATTGGGAACTATAAAAAACTTTCGAATGCAAAATTTCGTTACGATATCTTCATAAACAAACGAATTATTCATCTAAAACGCTTTTTTTTTGTCGAGGTCATCTCAAACACCCCCATGGGAGCTATATAATTTATCCCCGATATCAAAAAAATTAAATAAACTTGCCTCCTATGGAATAATATGGGATCTAATGTGAAAGTTTGGTAACTCTAGCTCTTACCATCTCTGAGATCTAGGCGTTCACACGGACGGACAGACGGACGGACGGACAGACGGACAGACGGACATGGGTATATCGACTTCTCTATTCACCCTGATCATATTTTAGGTAACTTTGGGGTGTCTCCGACGTCTCCTTCTATATGTTACATACATTTTCGGCTTGCACAAACTTAATATACCCTTGGTACCATACGGTACAGTGTATAAAAATGTTTGATGAAATGTAATGAAATGAATTCTGACATAAAGATTTCAGTTGAATCCCCGATTCCCTGGGCACAACTTGAATAAATAAAAAAGGACTTGTCATATGTGGACCTCTTTGGCGCCGCGGGCGAGACACCACTCAACATTAGGTGTTAACCAAAGAAAATATTGCGAAAATTTTTTCTTATCATATAAAATAATTACAAAATACAATTTTACATTTTATCAATAATTTTATGTATTTTAAAAAGAAATCTCTGCTAATTTAAGACACCGCCTTTCGCATTTGGCTATAAAGTATGTTTTAACAGAGATCCCCATGCTCCTCCAGGGGCGACTGACAATAGTCAGTGAAGGAAATTATTATACTATAGATGTTTAAAGTCTTATACTACAATCGTAATACTGCACATCTACAGACATAATATATGCCATATATATCGTGCATCTAATACATAAACATTCGAGCTCAGGGGAGAACAAAAATTGAATGGAGTGTGCCAAACGTACTACTTGTATATCCAAAAAGAAATTTATAGGAGAAAAGTAAACATTTTCTAGTAGCCGTTGCCAAACCAATAGTCATTAAAATGTATACTAACATTTTGGATAGTATAGATAAACACAAAAGACGGAACTCATAAAACAACCTAATAGATGGAAATAACTTTTAGTATCCATAAAATGCAACCATGCTTTAATAAAAGATATTTGCCTGAATAAAAACTACAATAATATTAAAAATTAAAATGTATCGTATACTTCTTGAATATACCAAAAAACAAAAATACGACTGCCGTCAGATATAAATATAATTACCTTGAACCTCTGTAGTACAAAATGTTAATAATTATAATCATAATAATTATTTTCATATTGGGCAGCTAACACTTTGTACGTTTCATTCAATTTGCGTAATCAATAAGAATTTATTTTCGTATAAAACAATATAAACTAATAGAAACAAATCCTAATGGCATGGGCGAGCCTGAACATTAAAGCGTAACGAAATGCTAAAAAATTACCAATAAATATTTGAAATTGAATTGAAGATACAATTTAAAATCACATTTTATGTGGGCAGAATCAAAGCGCGAATATGCAAACAAAAAAAAAATACATTTTTGAATCAATGGAATTTTTAATTAAAAAAAAAATACTGAAATAACATTCCTGAAAAGCTGGGCATGCTTTGGATCAACTTAAAAAAAAAAACTTTAAAAGGAATCAAAAATATTTTATACACAATATTTTTAATTCTAAAAGTTATTTACTGCAAATGAGCATTTTTTAAGCCATCAAAATTAATAGAATTCAGTTTTAATTTTCTTTATTTTCTTAAAAATAATAATATTGCCTCAAGCTAGCTTAACTTTTATAACTAAGACTTAAGACTTAACAATGCAATTTTTTAATTTCATGGTAGTTCATGACAAAACAAATTATTTAATGACCACGAAAAATTGGATAATTGAAACCTTGAGGCGGAGAATTACTAGAAGAATCTCAAATATATTTTACATAACGTATGGAAAACTATTAAAAATTGTGTGAGTGCGGGACATCTCTCTCGACCGAATTGCACTCAAACCCTGCAAAGTACAGGGTCGGTCATCTGTTGGTTTAGTTAGTTGTTAAACACTCATAATTCGTAACATACCCTTCCAAAGTGAATGCTCGTCGACAAATGTCGAGTTCCTACCTACTTAATCATATTCATAATATTTTTGATTTTTGCAAGCATGGTGGCTTAGGATAATGCCATGAGTAAATACGATAGCTTGTATTGGGGTAAATCCGTCAGTAGGCAAAAATGATATATATTCCACATTCACGATACAAATCGAAAATTGCAAATTTTTAATTTTTTGCTTGGATATCAATCTGCATGACGACAAATTTTCGTATCGATCTAAAATTATGAAACATTGTAGCTTATTTAATGACCTATCCAAAACAACTTTCCATTTTGAAAAAAAAATTTGCGTTAAAATTCTTCCCATTTTCTTCTCCCGTTTAAAAATATTGAATGATCCTTCTGAGTGAGATATCCGCAAATGTTGTTTTGTTATTTTAAAGGTATTATATTTAGGGTTCTACTCCTACTACTTCGGCTTATTTTGACCTGCTGACAAACACACCCTGACAGACGCACTAGCGTCTGTGGACACACCTCATTTTGGACAAATATTGGACAAAAAATGGCGGACGTAAAGTCGGGCTCGGACAACTTTAGGATGACCCTGTACCACTAGCTTGTAATAAAGTCCGATTTCTTCACAAAAAACCAAAAACAGAAAAATTTTTGACCGATCGTTCCTATGGGAGCTATATGATATAGTCAACCGATTTCAATCAAATTTTACACAGTGCTTAAATACCTTAAAAAAGATATGAATGCCAAATTTATTTCAAATGATCTTTACAAACAAACAAAACACATCGAATTTTTTATAAAAACGTGTTTTTGGACCGATTGGTCCTATGGGAGCTATATGATCTAGTCAAACGATTTGGATAAAATTTAGTACAGTGCTTAGGAACTATAAAATACTCACGAATGTCAAATTTGGTCCCAATATCTTAACAAACAAACGAAACACAACAAATTTTGTTAAAAAATCGATTTTTTGGAAGATCGGACCTATGGGAGCTATATGATATAGTCAACCGATTTTGTTCAGTGGTCTAAAAAATTTTCAAACGCCAAATCTGGTTACGATATCTTAATAAACAAACAAATTATTCATCTAAAACGCTTTTTTTTGTCAAGGTCGTCTCAAACACCCCCATGGGAGCTATATAATTTATCCCCGATATCAAAAAAATAAAATAAACTTGCCTCCTATGGAATAATATGGGATCTAATGTGAAAGTTTGGTAACTCTAGGTCTTACCATCTCTGAGATCTAGGCGTTCACACGGACGGACGGACAGACGGACATGGGTATATCGACTTCTCTATTCACCCTGATCATATATTAGGTAACTTTTGGGGTGTCTCCGACGTCTCCTTCTATATGTTACATACATTTTCGGCTTGCACAAACTTAATATACCCTTGGTACCATACGGTACAGGGTATAAAAAGGTTATATGACAGATATATAATATGATCATGTATGTAACCACGTAATATACTTCTTTATGTTATATTCGACATCTATATATATTTAAGAAGGTGGTGTTAGTTACACTATTATCAGGGGTGCCACAGAAAACCAATTCGATTCAATTTCGATGCAATTGCAATTCTTGGTGCCACAGACATGGCTAACAACGGCGGTTTTAAAACAGCTCATAGTGATGTATGTGGCACCAAGAATTGGAATTGAAATCGAATTGGTTTTCTGTGGCACCCCTGTATAACTCAAGAACGGGTGAACCGATTTGGCTGAAAATTGGTGGAGAGGTAGCTTAAAACCAGGAGACGGACATACATTTATCCCGTTCGACCGCGTCTCCGTGAAGCCACTATAAATCGTGGTATAACAAAAACGCATCTGACATGCAATAGCAAAACGCAAATGACAGCTAAACGTAATTTTGTCTAAGGTTAAGTAGAGAATTTTATAATATAAATTTTGTATGAAATATATAATCATCAGTAATTTGTATTTCTTTTGAATCATCATTAACAATGCCGCGACCAAGACGATCAAATCTTTCCCGACAAAGCCGTAATGCAAGAAGGATACGAAACATTGCGAATGAAATGACTGCAGAAGCATAAGAAATTGCCCAGTAATTCCAAGATCAACGGCTGCCGACGAAATAAACGCTTGCCTCAAATTATCGTATCTATGGCGCTATGTGAAGAATCTTCAGCTGACAACAAACATGAAAGTTGCATTGCTTAATGATACATCTGCTGAAGATTTCTCTGAGCAATTGCTGACTTTGGGTAATGGTCGTGTACCGGTCAACGAATCGAGCGGATTGATTTAATTTCCTCAGAATTTCTATAGCTTTGTGTCATCGAAAGAGGAACTTATCAATGAGTATTGAATTACTTTGTAGTTCTCCTTAAAATCGGTCTTATATTTATACTGAAAAATCTTGCGGAAGCCACTTGGGTTCAAAGCCAAGGTTAGGCAGGACAACGTCTGACGGCCTTACTAGTTTGAGATAATTTAAATACTTTCGATTTTTATTTTCATCCCCTGGACCACTGTGCACTATGCACCACTATACCGAAGCCATTGTTAAAGTTTTTACTTTGCTTAAGCAAGTTTTCAACGCCAACGCCAAAGACGATTGAAGCTTTCCCTCTTTTCCCCATGCAATCCTCTTCCATAATCTATTAATTGTAAGTTTATACCGAAAAGTAAGTAAGTTAACATAAAAATCGCCAAAAGCGCTGAACTCTCGCCGAAAGTGTCCATTTCGGCATAAGAAGTCTAAAAATGACTTAGTCTAGCAATAAATCTTTAAAATATATCGGCATTATCTGGGAATACAACTACACTTTGATCACGTTTTTAGACATTGAAGAAGAGTGGCACGGGGTCTGATGGGACTGATTTCTTAGGATATTATGTGTCGACTGGCAACATAAAATTCATCAAACATTAAAAAAATGTAACTGAGTACAGTTTAAGAAAGTTTAAGACTTAGAACAAGTTCCCTAACGATCCGTGAATGTTTCATCCACTAAGTATTATTTTCCAATTAAAACTCTTTGTTTACTGTACTAGTTCTAGAAAAAATTAAGATAAGCGTGCTTCAAAACAAAAAGTAATGTAAACACATGTAATTAAAATTTCTTGTAAATCTTTAAAGTTCTCAAATGTTTTTAGTTACTACAACAGCTAATTATTCCATTGAGTAGCTATGTAAATTATACTAATAGCTCTGAGATCACCTTGGGCCAAATCTGACCTAGAACTGAATGTTTTATAGCAACACCCTACAACTTAAAAGCTTCCATATAAATAAACAAAAGTTAATAACAGCTGCCCTTTTGGCAATGTAAAACGAAATGAGAAGATTATAACAATAACAAAAGAGTATTACAGTTGATATATAGTACTTATGTAGAGTACGTGTAAATATACGGAGATTTATTTACTTACCCACTGTTTTGATAATTTGATAATCATCCAAGTGAAATTTACGTACACCCTTGGCGGTTTGCACGCTGCTGCTTTCTTCTGAATCTTCTTCGTCTTCTTCATCATCCGTTTCATTGCCATCGTCCTCATCGACACTTTCATCATCGACAGAATCGTCGTTATTGGTGGCATTATCAGCATCCGGCTCTTCGTCATCGTCATCGTCGGCGTCCTCACCGTTGTCAACGGAATCTCTTGACGTTGTGCCACTGCTGCTACTTCTAACACTGACACTAGCATGCTTGGGCTGCTGCTGCTCATCCTCCTCGGTTTCCTCGCTATAGTCTGATTCTAAAGGATCCGATGATTCACTGGATGCCACACTATGAGTGCCATTGCCAGGACTATTGCGACTGCCGCCTAATTTGAGTGTGAACGTTGCCTCTGTGGGATTGTCATTTGTGTTTGGAATTTTCTTCTTATATTGTGATGCTGCTGATGATGTCATGTTGCTTCCTGTTCCTGTTGTCAATTTTGTTGAAGCTGGCGAGGATGAAGTTGATGGGACAGCTGTTTTGTTGCCAGTTCTCAATGGTGTACAAAAACGCGCACAAGTTGCAGTGGACATTTTTTATATAGACGTCACAAGTAATGTTGATGATGCTAGTGCTGTCAATGGTGATGGTAGTGGTGATGCTGATGCTGATGTTGATGTTGATGCTGATGATGTGGCTGCAAGTAAACGAAGAGAGACACGGGTTAGAAACACAACAAAAACACAAAAAAAGCCTATTTTGATGTCACTTTCCAAGCAGGTTTAATTAAACAAGCGGAGAGTCGTCTTTGTTTGGTTTTATGTTTTGGGCCTGTTCGGCTGGTCGGGCACATAAATTGAAAGTGAAATGAAAACGCCGCTGGTAAAAATCTGGAAATCACGCAAGGAGCAGTTCGTAAAACAGAGCAAAGAGCGATGACACGATGACAACGTGCAACGTGCCATGAAAATTGACTTGGTTGCCAAAGGGTAACAAAGACAACAATGTCTTCAAGCCAGCACAATATGTAATAAACATAACAATAATAACAATAACAAATAGTAATAATATTAATAACAATAAATGCTGTTTTGATTCAATTTACTAGCACGCACACAAAAGGCAGTCGCCACTCGACGGCTTCTTGCTCCCAGAGCTAATGTAATGCATTAAATTGTAAAGTTATTGAAAGACAAGTCACAACCCAGTCTGCCAGTGGGTCAGATCTGCTCCAGTGGGGCATTCAAGCACTCAGTCATAAAATGGCAATCTTTCGCACACCAATGCCGATTATATGCAAAAAAAAAAAAAGCTGGTATAAAAATCAATAGCTAGGCCCGCCCGAGTGGCTTTTATTGTTTAAGAGCAGGGTATCTAGGCCATGTGCATATAACCAAAAGCTGCTGCTTGGTAGCTAATGAAAAGCAGGCTATAGTAGTACTTCTCTTATAGATTTGTATGAGCCCAAAATAATAGCATCCATATGCCGAATAATCCATCAAGTTTGGTGCGCTTGCAATGCACCGTGACGTAGATGCATCCAAACTAATGAAAACTGGTCTTATGGACTTGCACTGGTGCCAAACAAAGAAATGCTTCGCAAAATGTTCATAGTTTACGCTCGAAATTCTAAAAATACGTAAAATTTAAATGTGTTTTCATAAATTAATATACAATAAATATAAGAAGAAAAAAATAAGAAAATAAATGCCGAAATAAGAAAATAAAATACACTGACAAAAACTAATAGTTTTAAGTCAGGCAATACGACTAAAATGTATTCTAAACGAGCATTTTCTAAGGCAAATTTGGGTAGGCCTTAAAACTTAAATCGAGCCAACTAAGAATGTACCAAGTTAGCTCGGAAGTTGCTAAAAATTCGGGAACTTAATACCCTTCTAATATTGCCACTGTACCACTCTTTATATTGGGATATTCTCTGGTAATTATGGTGCGAAATATGTTCTTTAAAGGTATCTAATTAAAAACTTTTTGAAAATATACCCCTTAGTAATTACGCAGCTCAGAGAAAACGTGAAAAATTAAATAATAAACCGGACGTGTTAAAATCCCAAATCTCAAGTTGCTCATTTCTAGCACTTATAATCTTAACGATCAAAGACTAAAGTGCAGTTCTAGACAAAGTACATTTTTTTTCATAGGAAACTTTAACTAGTGTGACCAACTCAATTTTGAGCGAAAAGGGAACATTTTCTGACAAAAGTACTAAAATTCGGAACAATAAAAACTTAAATTTATTAGACGGTTACAGTGTTATAGATAATTTTAATCTATTTTTCTGTGCCTTTTTGTTTAAAATATATAATATGTTATACATATTCTTCCGGACCAGTTGGTTACACTACGAATAACCCAATTCACCCTGTGGTACAAGGTATAATTAGCGCGACGGTACATCCGATTTACAATGTGCTCTTTATTTATTTTAATTATAGTGAAGAACTGATGAAAACTGAAAACTGAACTGATTCCCAAAGTGAAAAAAGAGTACTACAGAAGGTAGACCAACACATATGTAAGTATTTCACATGAACTTATTACAAATTTGTACAGGATATAAAAATGTAATTTAATGAGATACCCTGCTCGATGTTTCTAAGAGTGTACTAAGTTTTTTGACAACAAAATGGCTCAACACTTTCAAAGAAATTGATTACTTTGTTGCGTAGAATTAGCTCTAAGTTACAATATTAAATTAATAAACAAATTTCTTGAACTTGATTCCCTATTTTCGTAGAATTTGTTGTCTCTAGCAAACTTTCATATTTATTTATTATAATTATATATTGGTAATTTTAGCTTGCTTCTTGATTGCTGATAATTTGAACAGTTGAATAGTTGAGGACTTTTACAACAACAAAAAAAGAAAAAAATGATTTTCAACTCTTAACCTTTCCTCGACCCCAAACGATGTTCTAGCATTTACCAATAGATTTATGGAGAGAAATTTGTTGCAGCATTTTCAGGACTAACGAAGCCATTTTGAATATTTAGGTACTTTAGTTGAGAAATTAAACAATTATTTAAAATGGCGTAGTGTGCTTTTCTACAAATGTAAATAAAATCAAAAGAAAAACACAACTTTCTTTAACACAATTGATAAAAAGGTCGTTCACGCTTTACCCAGTTGAATTTTTGCTCAACTTTGCAACTCTTCAACATAACAGCAACCGTGAATACCTCAATTAATTAGCTAGAAATTTTGTCTGCTTACACACAGCTGACATCAGCTCTAAACTCTTCGAAACTCTTGAACTTTTTTCCACAGTGTACATATAACAAGTAAAAACCTTAAATCCAAAGAGTTAGCCTTGTTGCGATTATTTTGTTGTATTTTTTTCACTTTTTGCAAAATTTGGAATTTTGTTATATATATATTTATTTTATGCCTTGCTGTCAATCAAAATTTTTATTATTCAAGTTTTTTTTTCTACTTTGTACGAAACGCAGCACATTCCAAATTCTTCAGGAAATATAACTTTAAGTTGGACACATAATATTATATACGTTTTTATAATATGTAAAGTGCATGAGAGCACTTTGAAAACAATTTTTCAAAATTATCGTAGACAATTATTCTTTGGTTGTAAATTAGCGCTGCCACGCAGCAAATCACGTCAGAGCGACTATTTATGTCTGTCTGTCACTCCGTCAGTCAGTCAGTCATGCCGACAATCATCTTGGTCTCGATCTTCCATCCATCTACTCAGAACGTGTCTCATTCACCTTGGACGCTGCCAAAATGGAAAATGGAAATGGAAATTGGGGTCGCTAGCTGTTGGCAAGCGAATATTGCTTAATCTTCCGGTGCGCCGCTCGCACTTTTTACGAAATCAAAAAAAAAGGCAAGTCATATACACATATGTATAGTGTGTGTGCGTGTGTGTATATACAATACAGTACCACATCTTATATATCTGTACAGCGTGAGAAGACCTAACTAAATCTATAGAATATAGAACTAAGATATAGAAGTTCTATATTCTTTGGTAAAACTAAAAATTGGTTTATTTCAAAATATTACTTCTTAATTGTTTTGCTTTCCTGATTATTAAACAATGTTTCGCGTTTACGATTTGATGTCCTCAAATTTCAATTGTTCCAGCTTTTCCGATCCGCATCATATCACGAGCGTGCCACATGAGCTAGTTTGGAAAACTTGTCAACAATTTATTTATACAACTGCTACGCAAAATGCCAGCAGACAAGACACCTTAACGATATCATCTCTTGAAAATTCTATATTTAGTCCCACATGCGTTGTCAATTTAATCAGGACAACAAGACAATATCCAACACAATGATGATATTAATTGAAGAATTAAGTTTTAGATTTTCTGGACCCGTAATAATAATAATACATCGTAGTTAACTCGAAGATAGAGATAAACCAAATTCATATTAAAAGCGATTTTTCTTATTGTTTCAAATAATATCTGAACAGTTTGTATAAATAGCGACGAAGAGATTAAATCTGTTGTAGTGACGAAAGCAAGTCCTCATTTTCATCTTAAGTAAATACGCGTCGTTTATAAAACTTTTTTCATTCAAAATAGACATAAGAAAACGCATAATTTTCGCAAAATGTGTTTTAGGAAAATAATTTTAGGTATTTGCCGGCGAAGGATGTTTTTAAAAGAAGAAATGGATTACATTCGATATGAAATTAGTTAAGAAGAAAAGTTTTATAATTTTAAGCACCGTTATTGAAATTTTTTCGAAAAAAAAATGTTTTTAGGCTCTTTTTTATTTATTCGTCAATATTTCTTGAACACAATTTTTTAGGGACATGAAAGAAGATTACAATGAAATAAGAATAAATGTACTCTTTATGGCCACAAACGATATGTACGGATTAAGTAAAAATTATTGAAGTTTCAAGCAATCAAGGTCGAAAAAAAGTGTAGTTTTCAATCACTTTTCATAATAACAAATGCTTTTTATTAACGAGAAAAAGTTTGTTTAAACCAAGTTAAGCTAAGGCTGTAAGAACATTAAGAGCAAAATCGAATTTCCAAAATCGGAACGGTAACTTCTATAGAATCAAGTATGAAAAATCACGCCTACCATGCAAATTCGTTAAGCTTGAATAAAATAATCAAAGCTATTCCTTTGCAAAACTAGATGAGATCAGATCAAACTAGATGCTGACAAATATCCATAAAATAATCTTTTATACTTTTAAACGGCATTTTTATCCACAAAATCATAATTCATAACAAAAAACAAAGCTCGCCCATACTTTGTTACACTGTCAGGAATGCAGATCTGCATCGTGATCGGACCAATAAAGTAAATACTCTTAAGGGTTACGCTACCTTTGAACTTTTGAAAATCGTTTTTTTTCCTCTCTACTTTATAGTCTTAAGAATACTCGAAGTATATTAATTTAGAACAATTCGATCGGCTAAATGATTTTTGGACACTTGAAGCCATGCGCTTCCAAGCGGTTGGAGTCGTGCACGAAAACTTCAAACCGGTTTTTCTCGAAACGACGTTTTTTAAAACGGTGTGTCTAATCTTACAATTGACCGATTTGAATGTTTTTTAAACCAAACGAGAATTGTGCCCACTACACCGCGTACCAGTTGCATTTGACCTGTGGGAGAGGCTTCGTTCAAATGACTGACGTTATTTTTATACCCTGTACCGTATGGTACCAAGGGTATATTAAGTTTGTGCAAGCCGAAAATGTATGTAACATATAGAAGGAGACGTCGGAGACACCCCAAAGTTACCTAATATATGATCAGGGTGAATAGAGAAGTCGATATACCCATGTCCGTCTGTCTGTGTGAACGCCTAGATCTCAGAGATGGTAAGAGCTAGAGTTACCAAACTTTCACATTAGATCCCATATTATTCCATAGGAGGCAAGTTTATTTTATTTTTTTATATCGGGGATAAATTATATAGCTCCCATGGGGGTGTTTAAGACGACCTCGACAAAAAAAAGCGTTTTAGATGAATAATTCGTTTGTTTATGAAGATATCGTAACCAAATTTGGTATTCAAAAGTTTTTTATAGTTCCCAATCACTGTACCAAATTTGATCGAAATCGGTTGACTATACTCATATAGCTCCCATAGGACCGATCGGACAAAATAACTTTTTTAAAGAAAAATTCGCTATATTTCGTTTTTTATTAAAGATATCGTAACCAGATTTGGCGTTTTTAGACCACTTAAGCAATGTGACAAATTTGAACAAAATCGGTTGACTATATCATATAGCTCCCATAGGTCCGATTTTCCAAAAAATCGATTTTTTAACAAAATTTGTTGTGTTTCGTTTGTTTGTTAAGATATTGAGACCAAATTTGACATTCGTGAGTATTTTATAGTTCCTAAGCACTGTACTAAATTTAATCCAAATCGTTTGACTAGATCATATAGCTCCCATAGGACCAATCGGTCCAAAAACACGTTTTTTTTTACAAAATTCGATGTGTTTTGTTTGTTTGTAAAGATATTTGAAATAAATTTGGCATTCAGATCTTTTTAAGGTATTTAAGCACTGCGTCAAATTTTATTGAAATCGGTTGACTATATCATATAGCTCCCATAGGAACGATCGGTCAAAAAAAAATTTTTTCTTAAAAATTCTTCTGTTTTTGGTTTTTTGTGAAGAAATCGGACTTTATTACAAGCTAGTGGTACAGGGTATCCTAAAGTCGTCCGCGCCCGACTTTACGTCCGCCATTTTTTGCATTAACAAATTCGATCAATTTTTAATAAACACACTAAGGTATACTTATTGAAGCTATTATTATAAATTTGCTCAACATTCTTCGGTTTTCATTTAAAAAAATCCGTAATATATGCATTGATTTTTGTTGATAGCCAGTGCTATTAAAAACAATATATTAGTTTGTCGCTAGAATAATACAAATATTTTTTAAACAAATAACAAATTAAAAATAATATTTGATTATTTTATTTTGAAAAACATAAACAAAGAGCATAAATTTTCTCATTAACCTTCGTTTTATCCAAAAATATATAAATACAAATTTTTAAATTAAATTTCCGTTCATATAAAGAGTCTTAACAATGCGGCACTTGGAGAGATTGTTTTTTTTTATATTTTTTTTCAATATCATTAAAATAATGAGAACGTGTAAACCCTATATATCATATTGCTCAATTATGGCAACCAAAAATATTGAACTTTGCCACAAATTGAAAAATATAATTTACGCTTTAACGCTTGCAACATTGCTCATTAGTCTGTTAGCTGGGGTCCTACCCCTGCCACATCCCTTATAAATAATGTTATTTATTAATTAAGAGCAACGTGACGCGATTTGTTAACGCATTCTATGCAAAGATATATACCTACATATATATACTTTTTTAAATGTATTTGTTGTATATAGCTATAGTACGTATATCTGTGCTGTCGGCTGTGCAAACTTAATGTTTAAAATGCCCCCTGGCAGCGTCTGAAGCAGCGTCATCAACGTATTTTTGGGCATTTCCATGCCAAAGTGTTGTAGGCGTTTTTATATTAATGTTGCCACAAAATTTTGTACATCATTAACACAACGGATGACAGGAAAAATACAGAGGACAACAACAACAACAACAATATGAGCAATACTATAAAATTATAAAAAGTGTGACCATATTGTAAAGTACATACTTCTTACATATACTTTATAAGGTCAAATTGGGAAAATTATTGCACACATTATGGAAATACTCATACATGATTTGGTCTCGAACTTGCTCTAGGTATGGCTCATTGACTGCCGAAGCGGCGTAGCTGGGGCAAGCATTCAATGGGGTCATAATCATAAGCCCAATGGTAATAATAATCAAAAGTAATGCCTACAAATGTGTTCATAAAACGCATGACACAGCCATATTGTTTTTGTTGTTGTTTTCTTGTTTGTTCCATTATTTTTGGTGAGTTTTTTGCACTTCTTGGCTGGGGTAGAGGGTAGCAAATGTATGTCACATATATTAATTGACTTCATTTCCATTGTCCTTGAACTAGTTTTTCTGTGAGCGAGAAGTACCAAAAGTTTTTTGAGCACTTTGCCTGGGGATTGTTATTAAAGACATATAATCATTTGACTAAATAAGTTTGAGGAAGAGAAAAAAGGAAGCAGGAGAAAAAATTTACAATTATTAAAACGGGCTCAAGTCTTAAATGATGTGTTAACAAAAAACGGCTTAAACAAACCACTAACGACACGAATGAGTCGGAATAAATTAAATTGCAGTTTGTTTATTGGAAAAGATTATTGCAAATTTTTATGAGACTAGCATATTTCGGCGGACTCGGATGCCGAGTACCCTGGCTTATAAATATCGTCAGTTCAAAATAAACCATGGTATAACAGTGTCAACATATACGTATAAAGCATACTCAGTGTGACAAGCTCATTTTGCGACATTTGGTTTTTGAATAAAATTATTTTAAAAAATCTACTTGTTTTAAATATAGTGTCCTCTATACGTTTATATATGGAGGGGGTACCAATTTTGATTTCGAAGAAGACACAATACATGCATAATAAATATAAATGTTTCTTTAACTCCTATTTGGAGCATAGGGCGTCAAAAAGAAAAAAGGAAATTCTAAAAAATATTTTACCGTGAACCCGAAGTTTTTAGTCGCTACCCCTACACTACGCCTCTAATTTTCATCGACGACTCTTGACATTTCCTGCGTAAATAGGTCAGGTGAGTTACACCAAAAGTTCAAAGATTTCATTCCACTGTCGGACAGTCCCTTGTCTGTATTACATAAATATTTTATATTCAGTAATGTTTAGCTTTTAATAATAAATCAACTTACACCCAACTAAGTCAGTGCAGTATAAAAAATACATGCTGAGTTTCATTCTTTGAGGAAGCCCATGTCAGTCTCGCTGATTTAGATAATAAACAAAACTTTCGTTTCCACAAGCTTTCCACGAGCTAACCCCAAAAATGCACTGTTAGGGAACGAGAAAATGGTTTTGGACACAGCTCACCAAGATCATACGCAGCTGAACCCTTTTCTTATGGGGTATTTCAAAGATCTTGGTCTAAATGTGGGAAATAATGTTCGAAAGCAGTGCCTATAGATGGCTAGCAATTTAATCTTCGAGTAGCTTCATCAATATGGCGTTGCTAGCTAATTTTCACTGACTTGACGATTTTGTTATTGGCCACTAGCTGAAGCATGGGATCTCTCTTAATAACTGTTTGAAAAGAACAAGGACCTATATTTTATAGCCGAATCCGAATGGCGGTGTCTTGAATTAATAAAGATTTTCTTGGAATAGATTAAGGTCTGCACCTATAGACGGAGATGAGAATCGGAGTGGATATAGTCTTTAAAAAAGATAATTATTTCGCTGCGGAAATATTCTCATGGAGCTCTACTAAAAAAATACTTATTCACGAACCTCTACAAAAAAATAAACATTCAGGCCAACTTTAAAATAGGCGAGTCCGTAGATTTAGAAAAACAAAAAACATTTGTTTTCCTAAAAAAATTAAAAATATCAGAAGTCATCACATCCGAAGAGGTCTTAAGAATATGGTCACCACTTGGTCCGACTGTATAAAGCGGAGATTCCATGGTAATCCTACTTAAGTAATTTAAATAAATCACTATTTAACAATGATAGATACTATAATATTTATCTAACCGTTTAAAAGATATTCACAAGAAGAGCAGGGTTCTCACAAAGAGGCGGGCACTGCTACCAAAAGGTCTAGCAGTAGGTCTTTTGTTGGTATTGACCTGAGATGGAAGGGACTAATCCGTTCCTTTCGCATGGCAGCCACAGAGAATAGGTCTGGTGATTTCATCGTCTTCTAGACAGAGTTTGCACTCTGAAGAGTCCGATAGGCCAATTTTCTGTAGATGGTATTTAACAGGAGCTTTA
This sequence comes from Chymomyza amoena, assembly GCA_037043745.1. Classification (NCBI taxonomy): domain Eukaryota; kingdom Metazoa; phylum Arthropoda; class Insecta; order Diptera; family Drosophilidae; genus Chymomyza; species Chymomyza amoena. Next base: position 141,432 of record JBAMAX010003441.1, read on the forward strand.
GGTCCGCTCTGGCAAGACCTTTTGTCTTGATCGCATCCAGTGGTTTGACAAGCACTATTAATAGCAGCTTGGCTATCTGAACAAATGCATATGTTTGCTCCCCTAGTTCCCTTGGGAAGGATACTAAGGGCGCAGATCTCTATGGCGTGAATCTCCGCTTGAAAGACGCTGGGCTAGATGCCATTAGGGTAGAGATTCTGGTGTTGAGTCCAACGATCCTAACACCTACACCCTGCTCAGGTTTGGACCCATCCGTGAACCATTTTTGCCGCCGGGGGTTCAACAGGGGCTGCCAGAAGCAGCAGAGCAAATCATCACGTGAAAAAGATACAACAGCAACATTTATCTTTAAAGTCTATTTTAATTTAGTCTACCCATGTTACAATTTTTCTCACAATGCTTGAATCCAAAGTGCCCACTTTCTTGGGGCCCTCAGTATTTAACAAACGACTAATTATTATAACAACCGTCAGCATACAAAGACCAAATAAATTGGAATAACAAAATTATATTTAGGGTGCTTAACCTTACACTAATGTTTGGTCTTTCTTTCTTTTCAAAAGAACTTGTTCAGTTTTTTGGGCTAAGAGTAGAGCTAGATGATTACTCACCGAATCAATTTTAAGATCCACCGTTGCTGCTGCCGCTGTTCTTAATAATTATCGTTATTTTTTATTTTTTGTTGCTATAATAATAATTATGATTATTATTATTGCTGCTCAACGTCTGGCTGTCTGTGAGTGTTTCAGTTTCTATTTCGCTGGAGGCGTACGAAAAAAAACTTATAACGCTTGCGAAATTTTTAAAAATAAATATGTTTTACTTTAGCACGCAGCAGTTTTTCGCTTTTCCGTCGACTTTTCTACTTTTCCAACTCGAACAAAAATAAAACCAACACTCAGCGCTACAGCTGTTCATATAAATATGTAAGTTTGACTGGAAGAGTTTAGGTCACAATAAATATGGATGCTAGTATTGCATATAGGGCGTAAATATGCCGGTAGCAGAAATTATTTTATGATTAATGCCGTTCCAGTTGGCCGTTTAATTGTGTCACTTGGATTTATTTTTTTTTCGTGTGATTCCCAAGTACCAGGGCACCGTTTTTTTTTAAGTTTTTCTTTAGTTTTTATTGACGATGACGACAACAACGACGACGACGACGACGAGTTTGGAGTACTTACAAATGACGGCGAACGTTTGAAGTTTTTGCAACAAAAAAAAGCCGCGTCTATGAGATCTAGAATATCCGGTTTATTACCAAATATGCTGCGACGTGCAGCTTTCCAGTTGGCAAGCGCAGTTTATAATTGCAGCTATGTGCACAGTATGCAAATTCTACAATAAACTTTGATAAATCACAATTTTTATATAATTTCGCACAAGAATTTTCCGAATTTTTTGTTGGATTTCTTTGTTTTTGGCGCTATACAATTTGAATTTTTGCTTTCTCGATTTGTTTTTATTTGTATTTGTTTTATTTTTTTATTTTGGTTTCTGTTATGTTTGACCAGCCGCTTCCACGTTTTGCACGAAACTGAAACGTTAAATCTGCGAATCGCTTGCCACAACTCTCGGTCTCAACGGCCCCATATAGACGTACTCTTCGTCGGGGCTTTCAGCTGGCGGCAACGTTGCAGCGCGCCGTTCGCTTAGCTTCGTTCGGTGCGATGATGATGATGTTCATAATGACGTTGCTGTTAATTATGACGATGATGCTGTGTATGTTTGTTTTTGTGTTTGTTTTGGCCAAGTTTGCGCGCATCTTTGTGTGCGGCGTTTGTGTGCCTGAGCGTGTAAGAGTGTCTGACTGCCGCATGACGTAGGCGCTTATTATTGTTGTTTTTATACCCTGACTACAAATGGGGTAAATGGGCATATTAAATTAGTGCAAAAAAATGTTGTGTCTAATACCAGAAAGAAACAAATTAGTTTCAAACGGTCAGTGGAAGACAATGCGGCTTGCCCAAAATGTTCGAGTACCGACTTAGTAATATTTACAAATCTTTTTCCGGTCTAGATCATAGTGCTGCAGCAACATTGAGATACATCGACATTTTTATTTTCAAATGCTTTTTAGAGCGACTTGAAGCGGGTATTAAATGTTAAAGATAATTATAGTTTTCTTTAATTTGTTTTAGATGGTAATAATGTATTGTATTAATGTTTGCAGCGGGAACGAGAAAGCTTGTTCCAGGTCTAAAATCATTATAAAACAAAGAAACATATTTTTAATATCAATGAAACGAATGATACTTGTGACCCTATTTAATTTCGAAAATCTGTTAAAAAGTAATAGAAAAATATAACAAATTTTATATCCATTTCCCCTATAAATAGATGTTTAATACTCCAAAACTGTTTGTTTTGTCAAGTTAAACAATTCTACTACTATTCTAGTTTGTCATATACTATGAAGAGTATTTAATAGTCAGTTTATGCCCACTGTAACTGGCCCACTTGTTTTTACCCAAGTGTTGTTCCCTTGTTGATTTAAACGTTCGATGGCAAACAGTCAGCAGGCGATGCTCCTCTAAGCAACATTTATTCAGCGCGTTGTGTTGTTTGCTTGTTAGCTTTATGTCCGTCTGTCTGTCCCTTGGTCTGTCTGTTTGTCTATGGGCTTGTCATTTGGCTGTTGGCCACTTACGGAACACCGGCAATAGCACAAACATTCGCAGCAGCAACATGCTTACCACAGTTGCTCAAAAACAATCTTTCCATTTAAAAGAAAAAGTTGCAACATAATTTAAGATTACATTGTGGAGGGGGGAATCAAAACGCAATTTATGAACACATATATATATGTATGTATGTATGTATAACGTTTACGGATGCGTTATCGGTTTGTGCCGATAAAAATCTTTCATGCTCGTAATAATCACCATATATTGTTGAAATTTTTGAAAATATTTGTCTTTCACAAAACACGACGCCGACCTTAAGATGATGGAACCTAAAAGGGGTCTATAAGAATCTCTAAGCATATGCAACACCTTACAAGCAAATGAAGGCCGCTGTGCTGGGAAATGGAAAGCAGTCCGAACATCAGACCGAGAAAAGTCATTGAAAAGAATTGAATTTTAAATTATTTCGAGAAATTAGAGATAAAGACATCTTCAGTTAAGTGCAAAAAAATCTATCAAATTTTCAAGAACTTTCTTAGTTAGGGTACTGAGAGATAGAACTTATTGGACATTACACACTTAAGAGATTCTTAAGTAAGTCTGCCAATGCTGAAATTTGACGGTTGCAGGTTACAAAGAGCTTCTTTAATTTTCTATTACTCCACAGGAACCAAATAATTCTAAAAGTATATATGTTCATCGTTGCTCTTTGTAAAACTACTTTTTATGCAGAAATTTTCTTTTTTTTTATTATAACCTGTTGTTGGCAAATTTACCTTTGTACTATTTTGCATTTATGCCCGCTAAAGCGAAAAAGCCAATGATTATATTCAGGTCGTAGAGACAAAATCCGGGCCCGGGGGATATTGTTCGACAGTAATTACAACAGGCCCGGGGGACTCACATCCTTTCCCTCGTCTCCCAACGGGCCTGACTATAATACATGGCTGCCCCAAACTTCTTTATTAAATTAACGGAATTCAGACTTGAAGATCCAGAAGAAACATAGTTACAGCAATACCTTTATTGGATTAAGGTTTCGAAAAGAATAAACATAAAGAATCTCGACATTACTTTTGACCAGAGACTCTGCGATATAAGGAAACGATGACAGATCGTAGCTTGTGGACTGCCATAGGTTCCAACCAATACATAATAAGGTACTCCACCCTATTGTTGGATTTGAATAGTAGACGTTAGATGCTTCAAACATATCCTGCCAACATCAACAGTACGTCAAACATTCAGACCACCTCAATTGCACGGTAGTACTAATAAAGTTCCGGGTATAATATTATGTATATGACTTGAACTGCAGAAATTTTCTACTTAACCTACTTAAAAAACTAATTTAAAGGTAAAGATAGGCAAGCTAGGCCAGTTCATTAAGACGGGGCTATGTTGAACTGCAACATTGCTATAACTAAATTTATAGGAAAGACGTTTTACTCTGTCTGCAATAAATTCCATTTTAGCTTAATTGCGCAAATCGATCGTTACATCGTTACACATCAAATATATTGTAGTTGCTTGGAAAATCGATCAATTTATTTTCCAGGCTCAAATATCTTATCCAGTATCTTGACGAATGGATATAATGTTTGGAATGTAATGTGTAGCTTTCTATTGACATTGCTGATTTGCTCTGCGAATTTAAGTTTCTTACCAATCAGAGAGTGTCGGAAAATCCAATGTAAATATGTTATACAATAAGTATTGGGAAAGGACATGATCCATGCGCACACCATATCATATTGGTATGCGAGCTAAAAAGGAAGTTGTTCTTCCAATTCCGTACATTAAATTCCGATCTTTTAAAAAATCTGAAGTAATAAGATGGCTTGTTGGAGAAAATTTAGGCAGTACATTTTATGAATGAGACTGCTGTGCCAGACCGAATTTAAAACGATACTCATGAGAAGCTATTTTTGAAAATTTTCTTAATTCTCCTCAGTGGGTGAACTGTACTGTGTTCACAGTGGAATCCGAAACAGAATGATGCCAGAAGGTGATTTCTTAACCTTTAACGTTTTTAAAAGCCTCTTTAGCTGTTTCGTGGTTAGACGAAAGACATTTTCCTAACTAGTTGTGACACCAGCAAAAGATTATTAAGGTATTTACTACCGCCAAAGTTTCTGGGTCACTCACATTAGCAAAAACTTCGGCTTTCTCTTCTGCTTTTGAGGCCCTTTGAACTTTCAATAAGTTCTTCTTGATAACTTTTGCTCTCTTCCAAAAGGGAGAAGAACCTAGGGTCTCAATTTTTTATTAAATACATATTTTTAATTTTTTTTTAATCTAATCAAAAGATTAGAAGTTATTAAAAAAATTTACTTAAAAAAAATAAAATTAATAAAAAATTTCGTTATCTATTAAGTATTGAAAAAGTAAAAAATATCATCTTTGCAAGTTTCAAAATTGACTCTCTCCAGAAATGTTTTATGTGTCTGGAACATCCAAACAGCTTAGTTAATGGATTGTGATGATTGACTAGGAGTGATGTGCAACTGTTTTTATTTTAATTTAAAATTGCATAAACCTAAAGCAGATGTACATACTTATATGAAAACAGAATGTCGTACAGTCGTAATAATCGTGTAATTTCCTGTACCTTTTTTTCGAAAACAATTTTTCTGCATATTCCTACTAAGAACTTTCCAATTGGAAGAAATTTTTTTTTTTTGGTTAAATTCGATATTCATACCTATAAGTTCCGAAAATTTTTACCGATTGTGATAAAACTCGAAAGTAAGTTTCAACATGGGTGTGGGAGAAAACACGGTAAATCGATAGCGGGTGGGAGTCCGCATCGATAAAATTTGGATATAGATTTATTCATTAGAGCCACATGAATCAGCTTACCAAAAATTGTGATTTGAGGTCACTTGTAACCATAATTAGGTAGGGTCAAATATTGGCGCAGTTTGTATATTTTTATACCCTGTACCGTATGATACCAAGGGTATATTAAGTTTGTGCAAGCCGAAAATGTATGTAACATATAGAAGGAGTCGTCGGAGACACCCCAAAGTTACCTAAAATATGATCAGGGTGAATAGAGAAGTCGATATTCCCATGTCCGTCTGTCCGTCCATCCGTTTGAACGCCTAGATCTCAGAGATGGTAAGAGCTAGAATTACCAAACTTTCACATTAGATCCCATATTATTCCATAGGGGACAAGTTTATTTTATTTTTTTGATATCGGGGTTAAATTATATAGCTCCCATAGGGGTGTTTGAGGCGACCTCGACAAAAAAAAAAGTTTTAGATGAATAATTCGTTTGTTTATGTAGATATCGTAACCAAATTTGGTATTCGAGAGTTTTTTATAGTTCCCAATCACTGTACCAAATTTGACTATATCATATAGCTCCCATAGGACCGATCGGACAAAATACCTTTTTTTAAGAAAATTTCGTTATATTTCGTTTTATAACAAAGATATCGTAACCAGATTTGGCGTTTGGAAATTTAGAGCACTTAAGCAATGTGCCAAATTTGAACAAAATCGGTTGACTATATCATATAGCTCCCATAGGTCCGATCTTCCAAAAAATCGATTTTTTAACAAAATTTGTTGTGTTTCGTTTGTTTGTTAAGATATTGGGACCAAATTTGACATTCTTGAGCATTTTATTGTTCATAAGCACTGTACTAAATTTAATCCAAATCGTTTGACTAGATCATATAGCTCCAATAGGACCAATCGGTCCAAAAACACGTTTTTTATACAAAATTCGATGTGTTTTGTTTGTTTGTAAAGATATTTGAAATAAATTTGCCATTCAGATCTTTTTTAAGGTATTTAAGCACTGTGTCAAATTTTATTGAAATCGGTTGACTATATCATATAGCTCCCATAGGAACGATCGGTAAAAAAAATTTTTGCTTAAAAATTCTTCTGTTTTTGGTTTTTTGTGAAGAAATCTGACTTTATTACAAGCTAGTGGTACAGGGTATCCTAAAGTCGTCCGAGCCCGACTTTACGTACGCCATTTTTGACAATAGCTTTTGCTGTCGCATCACTCTATTAAATTTCAGATGACATGGCTCAATCGCTACCCGTGGTTATGATAAGCATTTTGTAAAGGACTTGGGGTCTGCCGCGCCTCCTTCTGTCCGTTAGATGCATTGCACAAATCTAGTATACCCTTTGTACTCTTAAGTACAGGGTAAAAAATTATTCATATTCAGTAATTGTTTGAGGTCAAAGAAGTAACAACATAGATTCAGATGATAGCGACACAGTTTACTCCCCCGCTTGGCTGTAAGATTTGGTAGCTGGATGCTGCAAACACATTAACTCACATTTTAAGCCCATTGAACCACACAGAGGGCTGCAGTCAAAACGTGTTTCAAGTGAGTCCAGTTTTTAAGCTTGACCTGCAGCATTTGTACGTAATTGGCCAGCTTTCACTCCAAAGTCTGCAGCGGTTGTATTTGCAATGTGACACTTTCGGACAACGCCTCTTGCTGTGTCTACCTACCTCAGGCGATACTTGTATGCATTTCGCACATACATTCAAAAAAATTAAATTTTTTAATGTTTTACTTAAGTGATTTATACTGTCTCGGTCTCTCTATCTAAGCTAAGATTTTAAATATTTCTTTTTTTGTCCTTTCACCCAGAAAGTATTTGGACACCTTTAACTCTTAAATTTAATAATCTGTAACGTATAGTTGTAAAAATATTAGCATTTGGTTAAAAAAAAATTAAGAATCAAATAACAAGAAGTTATCATCAAAAAGAACAATAGCTAAAGAGTGGAAGAACATAACATTTTTTTTCTAAATCTGAAAATAAAAAATATTTTTATTGATTGCGCTCAAAAATTATCAAATAAAAATAAAAAATCCAGGAAAATATTTATGCTGGAACTAAAATTCAATGAACTTTCATATTCAAAAAAGGGTTTCGGACATTTAGTGAACATACAAATTATTTTCAATGCATTTCAAAATGGCTACGCTGTAAAGTTAAATTTTAATTGATTTTTTAAATTTAATTTAACGCTGTTAAGTTTAAAACCAATATAAATTTTCATCTATTGATCTATGATGCGCTTAGTCCCAGTTTTCTCCAATTTTCAGCGATTTTTGCATGTATGGCCAGTTTTAGTTTTTATACCCTGTACCGTATGGTCCAAGGGTATATTAAGTTTGTGCAAGCCGAAAATGTATGTAACATATAGAAGGAGACGTCGGAGACACCCCAAAGTTACCTAAAATATGATCAGAGTGAATAGAGAAGTCGATATACCCATGTCCGTCTGTCCGTCCGTCCGTCTGTCCGTCTGTCCGTCTGTCCGTCCGTCCGTCCGTGTGAACGCCTAGATCTCAGAGATGGTAAGAGCTAGAGTTACCAAACTTTCACATTAGATCCCATATTATTCCATAGGAGGCAAGTTTATTTTATTTTTTTGATATCGGGGATAAATTATATAGCTCCCATGGGGGTGTTTGAGACGACCTCGAAAAAAAAAGCGTTTTAGATGAATAATTCGTTTGTTTATGAAGATATCGTAACGAAATTTGGCAATCAAAAAGTTTTTTTATAGTTCCCAATCACTGTACCAAATTTGATTAAAATCGGTTGACTATATCATATAGCTCCCATAGGACCGATCGGCCAAAATAACTTTTTTAAAGAAAAATTGGCTATATTTCGTTTTTTAATAAAGATATCCTAACCAGATTTGGCGTTTGGAAATTTTTTAGACCACTTAAGCAATGTGCCAAATTTGAACAATATCGGTGGACTATATCATATAGCTCCCATAGGTCCGATCTTCCAAAACATCGATTTTTTAACAAAATTTGTTGTGTTTCGTTTGTTTGTTAAGATATTGGGACCAAATTTGACATTCGTGAGTATTTTATAGTTCCTAAGCACTGTACTAAATTTAATCCAAATCGTTTGACTAGATCATATAGCTCCCATAGGACCAATCGGTCCAAAAACACGTTTTTTATACAAAATTCGATGTGTTTTGTTTGTTTGTAAAGATATTTGAAATAACTTTGGCGTTCATATCTTTTTTAAGGTATTTAAGCACCGTGTCAAATTTTATTGAAATCGGTTGACTATATCATATAGCTCCCATAGGAACGATCGGTCAAAAAAAAATTTTTGCTTAAAAATTCTTCTGTTTTTGGTTTTTTGTGAAGAAATCGAACTTTATTACAAGCTAGTGGTACAGGGTATCCTAAAGTCGTCCGCGCCCGACTTTACGTCCGCCATTTTTTTTTTGTGGTCGTTTTCAAGCTGTTTGTAAAATTATCTGTAAAATGCTTATGATTTGCTTATAATGAATTATAGCTCTTTCTTTTCTTATTATTTTCACATCGATCCCTATGTTTAATATCGTTTAATAAAATATTATTTTTCAATATGCAATTCAAAAATGGTTCATTATGAGTACAACAATTTAAGTGTCCGAAATATTTATGTTCCAAGGGTATGCACTAGGAAATAGTAAAGAACAGCCCTTCTGAAAAAAATTGCATGTTTATTTTTATTAATTGTAGTTGACAAGGTCAGACGCCAAGCTGCGTGCAAGAACGTCATTTGGGGCGGTTTCTGTGCCGCCGCAATTGTTTTATTTACATAAATTTGATGCTTTAATTAAGCGCGCCCAAGCACGAGATGCCTCGTACACGTGTGTTTGCAGACTTATGTAAATGTTGGAAAAAACTTTCAAGTAGATGTAAGGGCGGCTGTTTCCATTACAGCTGTCAAGGACAAGGCTAGAACAGGGTGCAAGGCGTTGGTTAAGATGTCCGGGTGCACTTCACAAAGAAATACTTACCATCTGAGACATCCGGTACTTTAGCACTGCTGTTGAAAATAAGAAATCAACAAATTTAGCGAATAATACCACATGCTGGAATGCATTTAGCCGCCGCCAAATAAATGCCTCCAGTTTTAATTATTTTATTTTATTTTTGCTCCTATTAGCACTTCCTAATATACTTTAATATTTTATGTCAGCAAACAGAATTCTAAATATTTTATTGTATGTAAGCATATATAACGTTCCTTTTTATTGTTGCAGTGTTGCCAGAACTTAATTTTGTGTAGGTAATATCATAACTTTACAAATATCGACCATAGATGTCGCCAGCGTACCCAAACAGCTGTTGCAAACAAAATAGAAAAACAAAACACGCATCTATAAAAATATTTCGAAACTGTGTGAAAAACACACGTACGTTGAAAGCCTAAAAACTTAACAAAAACACAATATGCAGTTTTCTTGGATGAAAGTTGCCATCTACGTACTGACATTTTTAACTTACGCCTACTCCGGTTACGGTTCAAGCACAATTGTACATTTACGCGATGCCATCATTGCAGCCGAAGCATTATTTGGTGATGTATTTAAAAATTTTATAACAATTGTGCGTAAATTTCGAACAGTACACGAAGTATTCGATGCGGCCGTAGATGAAAATTGTGTGTTTCAATGTCCGGTGCCCGAGGGCGGTGGACCGGGTAAGTGTGTGAGCTGACGTAAATATACGCAGACAATTATGTAAAACAGCCGAACTGACGTGTGTTGTCTTTCCATTTGCACTTTGCAGCACCCCGGGCCGTGCAGAATAAGTTCTACACGCCAACAGCCGATGGCTGTGGCTCGCTGGGTCTACGTATCAGCACTGATTATTTACCTGCAGTCGAGATGGAGACTTGTTGTAATGCACATGATATTTGCTACGAGACTTGCAACAGCGATAAGGAATTGTGCGATTTAGATTTTAAAAGATGCCTCTATAAGTACTGTGATAGCTATGAGAAATCTTTAACCAGCGATTTGTTAACCAAAGGCTGCAAGGCGGCTGCCAAAATGTTGTTTACTGGAACGCTAACCCTTGGTTGTAAGTCGTTCCTGGACTCACAAAAACGTTCTTGCTATTGTGCGCCAGCCAAAACCAACAATAAATATTCTGCCAATAGCAAGGAGAAGCAACAGCGTCAGAAATATGGTTGGAAGGATCGAAATGAAATTTAGCATCTACTATGGACAAGTTGTAAGCTAAATATACTGTAACATACGTGTGTTATTTGTTCTTTTTAACGAATTGTCTTAGACTTTACTTGTTTTTTGTAAATGAAATGACGAATTTGATATTTATGTATATTTTTAAGAAAAAGTATAAGCATTGTATAAACGATTAAAATAAAATATTTAAATTTTATCTAGTCAATTGTTGCGGTTATGTGTACAGAGTGACCGTATTTTTAAAAAATAAGCCATATTTTTTTTTTCAAAATTTTACAGCACTTACTCCAAAATATTCACTATACAACACTATAACAAAAACTTTGCAATTTTGTGCAAAGCAGCCTTTAAATTCAATTAAAATTTATGTATTTATTATAGTTAATATTAAGCTATCGTTCGAACTGTAATATTGCACGTATTGCGTGTCAATACAAAACATTCAGAGCTGGAGCTCCAACAGTAGCACTATGGGCTACGATGTGAATCGCTTCCAGGGCGAAGTTGACGAGGAATTGACATGTCCCATTTGTTCTGGTGTTTTGGAAGATCCCTTGCAGGCAGTTATGTGCGAACACGCCTTCTGCCGCGGATGCATCAACGAATGGCTTACACGGCAGCCCACATGTCCTGTGGATCGCAATTCGTTAACTACAGCAAATTTGCGAGCTGTTCCGCGCATATTGCGCAATTTACTGTCCAGGTAAGCATCCTAACGCTAAGTACACTTTTAGATTTTCAAAAATAAAAAACTTTAAAACCTTGCAGACTTTCCATAACTTGTGACAATGCACCTTATGGCTGCACGGCAGTGCTCAAATTGGATGCCTACAATGGGCATTTGGAAGAATGTATACACAATCCAAAGCGCCCATTTCCCTGTGAAAAAGGCTGTGGCTTCGATATACCCAAGGATGAGCTTAAGGACCATAATTGTGTGCGTGAGTTACGTACACTTATTGTGAAACAAAATGATCGTATGGATCTGTTAAAAACGGAGCTCACGGATCACCAACTAACCATAAATGAACTAAAACGCGAACTACAATTGTTTAAGGATTTTATGAGAGCTATGCGCGTTTCGAATCCAGCCATGCGCGCTATAGCGGATCAAATGGAACGAGATGAGGTTATACGCTGGAGCAGCGGCTTGGCACGTGCTCGTGTCACACGCTGGGGTGGCATGATATCCACACCCGACGATGCGCTGCAGGTGAGTCATATTCCAAGTTTTTGGTTTCACATATGTTTTATTTAAAACCATTCGCAGTTAATGATTAAGCGCGCGTTATCCGAGTCGGGTTGCCCGCCACATATACTAGATAGCCTCATGGAGAACTGTCACGAAAGGCGCTGGCCGCGTGGTCTCAGCTCGCTGGAAACACGTCAAAACAATCGCCGAATCTACGATAGTTATGTATGTCGGCGCATACCAGGTATAACAAATTGCGTTATCTGTGATATACTTATATTTAAAATAAATATTTCGGATTATTAGGAAAGCAAGCTGTATTAGTGCTCAGCTGTGACAACATGCACATGATGACGGAAACGGAGGACGTAATGGTTGAACCGGGATTAGTTATGATTTTTGCACATGGCATCGAATAGATCAACCAATATCATACTACTAAAATAACTAGCGAATAGGAATATACATAAATATAGTGTGCTCAGTTTTGTTATTTCCTTAACTTAAATGTAGTTATAACTAAAAATAACTCGCAACTTAAAGACATTCAAGCGCCTCATAACGACTCTCAAGTTGTATAAAAATCAATTTTAATTGATTCTTATAAGTATGCCAGCATATTCCATTTAAACACAATTAAGAGTAAACCATATATATTTTTATAATTAAGCGATCTCAAAATAAGTTTTTTCAGTTAATTTTTGGTCGGCTAACTTTTATTAGTTTATATATGTACTATTTGTTAAAAAAAAATGAACTGCCTATTTACTTAAAGCGTAAAAATTGTGAATCATTTTAATTCAATATGCTTAAGAAAAACTTTTGATTTTAAAAGTAGTAAAACTTATACTTTCTTTCAATCGTTAAAAGTTTATCAGTTTTTCCTGTTATTTAGTGAAAATATATTTTATTTTAACATTTCAAAATTCAATAAATAAATATGTGTAAAATGATAAAAATTTCGCTTTTAAACTTGTTTCAAAGATCGTTCAAGAACGCCATTGTGACACGGGTTGGGGGTATTGGGGATATAATAAAAAAATTAATCTAAAGTTAATTATTCTAATGGTTAATTTTTATAATCTTTCTGTGAGATTGCGAAATTTCTTTTATTTTTACTAAGAGTATTTAGTTTAATATTTTATTAAAACACTGCTAAATTGAATAAAAATTTGGTTTAAGACAGTGTAACCATTATTCGCTGGGCCCAAGTTGATTGTCTTTTATCAGCATAAATTGAGTTTTAAAGTTCTAAGCTGAACTTACACAACAGCTGTAGAGAAACCTAAGCGTTCGACATCTGTTCCAGAAAAGGAAATACACAAATCAAAGCAATAGCTGCAGCTATACAATAGCAGCCAAAACTAGTTCCTGAAACAAAGCTTTACGTAGGAGTTGAAAGAGTACCACATAAACAAAAACCAGTTTTCGGCTTTTGGAGACTTCTTTTTTGTTTGCTATGCTATAATAAAAATTAATATTACTATATATATGTACATATGTGTATAATTTCGGTGTAAAGCGTTTAAAATTTTTTGGCAAACGCGAAACTAAGCTTTAAAATAAATATTTATTAATGCAGTTAGCATTAGGCCAATGACGTCCCAAACCGGGGATCCAAGTGTAATTGGAAAGTGAGAGTCGAATAAACGATCAGCAGCTTGCTGAGATTTTGTCAGTTGTGTGTTGATCGGCTTAGCTAGTAGACGTACCGAAAAAGATTCCCTTAATACAGTAAAGAAGCAAAGTTTCAAAATGAACTTGGCCATTTCTGCGTTAATTATGGCTGCTGTTTGCCTAATGACAATCTCAGCAGCTCCTCAGCTAAAGCAGCGCAGCGAGAAGCAAGTTCAAACGGAGGAGGAATTGCGTAAGTACAATACAATGTCTTATCATCTTTATACAGGGTGTTTTTCCGAGGGAGAGTGCTTTAAAATACCAAGTATTTTATAATCGCTTTTAGTTTTTTCTTGCTAGATTTTTCGAATAAACACTCGAGTTTAAGTTTATTGTTGCAAACGTCCAAAAATACAGATTCCATATTTAAATCTTTTCAAGGCCTGAAAATGTAAATACGTTAACTCAGACATAGGGAAACAGGATCAACGTCATTGAGTCAGTTGATTTTGAAACATTAACGAAGAGGTGACAAGTGGGTAAGAAAAGTGGATGTTTTGTAAATCCGTCTTTAATCTTCGTATCAACTATATCTATCATCTACAAATATTTTTTTATAAAAACTGCAGCTCGCTTGGAGCTTCGCGAAATTAAATCTAGAAAAATTTAAGATTTCCTCAACATGGCATCGTTGAACGGACGCAACTTTTTAATTGTCAGTATCAAAACATAAGATGCTAATAAATTAAGAAAAGTCTGTAAGACTCATATGGGAACTATATTATGAAACCATAAAAAAAAATATACAATCTTGTCTCCCGCAATATAATAAGAGATATAGATATAAAGTTTGGCTACTCTAATATACCCTTATTTGCAAGGTAAGCTACAGGATATAATTCGTTTTACCCAAGATACTCCAATTTGGATTTTTTTTTCGTATCTGAAATTCGTTACAAACAATATTTAAATCATATCATTAATGGATCCAAAGAAAAGAATAATAATGAGGAACCGTTTTAAAATTCAGCTAAAAGAAAAAAAATAATTTTAATATTTTCATCTATATGCCAATTCATTGGCCCAAACACATAGTAATATTTAATTATTTCTAGCTGCAAAGGGCGCAACCATAGAGGAAGTCGTTGTGGAATCAGCGCTATATATTAAACCCAAAGCGCGCCAACAAGTGCGCCGTGTGCGAGCAGCAGTAGGCAATGCCCTTAATGATATCTATGCAGCCCACAAACGCGTCAAGCGTCAACGTGGTAGGCATGGGCAGGCTGGAGCCAATGCTGGTACTTTAGGAATCCAAACAGGCATTAACGTTGGCGCCGGTCCCAAAGGTGCAAATGCTGGAGCTAACGCAGATCTAGGACCACTACGTCCATTAGGCGACAATGACTACCGTCAAGAACAGGCTGCCTCAAATGGTGCTGCCCACAATAACTTCAACAATGGTTTCGAGTCGGGTTCTTCTGCAGCTAATGCACAGGCGCAAGGCTTCCAGTCACAAGGCGCAAGTGGTGGCTTTGGCGCATCCTCAGCCCTAACGGCCACTCAATCGCAGAACATAAGTCCTTTTGGCAGCAGCAACTCGGCCGGTGCTTCACTTAGTCAGGTTTACAAGTTGCCCAATGGACAGACTATTAATTTTGGCTCTACAAATAGCTTCGCCAACGGTCCATTTGGAAACAATGGTAATAGTCATGGTGCTGCTGTTTCCGTAAGCCGCTAGTCTATTTATTTTTTACTAATAAAAAATTCAAATAATTTGGAATATGTTATGGTTTGTTTTATTATAAAATTAATTTTGCTTTCTCTACGGAACAGTCTAATCCGATTCGCTTTCGCTCTCTGACTGAAAATCACCTACATCAATATGGAATTTGTATTCCTGATCGCAGCCCAAGTACGAATCACTCATATAGTATAAAGTATAGTCATGTCTGCCTGGACTGGGCGCCACAAAGTCCAACTTGACTTTGGCTTTTTGCTGCAGCGTCAATCGCTTAATGGAGAGCAGTGAATTCGTCTTTGGATCACCAATGACTACCCACCAGCCTTCTTCGCGTTTTTGGGGGAAGAATGGAGCAATGACAGGGCCAGTAACTTCATCCTCCCGCTCTAATTGTACTACTACATTGACTGTAGATCCAGAATTAATGCGATCCTTATCAACGACCTCGTAGTTGAGTTCAATATTAGGATAGCGATTACAGAAGCGCGCCACATCGGCCATTTGCAAATCGGATAGTTGCAACAAACGGGATCGATCATCATCTTCCAGTTCCATAATGTCAAAAACGGTTTCAATTTTCTGAAAATGTTGAAAAGTTATATTAGTTTTAAAAAAATTTACTAATACTTCTTCGGTATAAGGAATATAAAAACTTTGCCCCAACTCTGCCCAACACTATTTAAAAACATGGAGGTGTTTCAAACTTAAGCTTTGAATCCGGAAAGAAATCTTTAAAACTCCATAATAGTGCAACTTACCTTTTCAGCACATCGCTTTATAATGTCTGCGTTAAAATGCGGCAACTGTTTCAAATACGAATCCTTGGTCCACATGGCCTGTGTGACCATTTGTGCAAGTTCCATAGCAGCCACTGCTGGTGAAAGCCAACCATTTGAACTTAGCACGTCCACACATGCTTGAATAAGTCGAATGGCTTTGGCCAAAATCTGCTCGGTGTCGCCCTGCAGTTCAGGTCCCAGCTGAAGACGCGATAAATGCGCCTGCAGCAGTAGATTAGTTTTAATATGCGGATCATTGAATCTGGAAGTACAACAGATTTAAAAATGTATTTTATTAACTATTTACAAGTCTTACTTGGGTGCTGATTCATTGGGACCTGTCAATTTATTGGGCAAACGTTGTGACAATGTACGCAGAACATTTTCCTCATGATGTCTGACCACTACGTCCTCATACTCTGCGGCCGATGAGATAATCTCCAGAAGTCCTCGAACTTTGGTTTTGCTATTAAGCGACAAGCTGAAAAGTTCTATAGGATAGATAGAATTAACTAAAGTAAAAAAACATGCAAACTTTTTTTACTTACCAATAGTTGTATAGTTTATGTAGTAGTACGCAGCAATCATGCCAAGATTCAATGGCAAAGTATCCATATCGTCTTCCACACTAATACATTTTGATTGTTCCAAATCACTCAAAGTATTCTCAACCAATTCCGACAGATGATCCGACAAATGACGATGAGTAACGCCCTGTAAATTGTAGTAATTGGGATTCTGTGTCAAACGTCTGTACAAGAAAGTCCATGTAAGGTAATCCACAGCGTCCTGCTTGTTTTCAATAGTTTTAGTGACCACCTCCGCATTAAAGTGATCGTGCATGCGATGATCCAAATGACTTTCAATAGGCAGCGGCTCGTTGATAAACTTTTTAAAGAAATCTTTTTTGGAGCTTTGACACATGAGCACGCATTTCGCATCAGCATCTTCATTTGGTCGATTTGCCCTACCAATCATTTGCAAAACATCGGTTATCGGATAGTCCTCATAGGAATGGTTTTTTCCATTATAAAACTGTGTGTCCATAATGATAACCAAATGGGCGGAAATGCTCATGCCCCAGCAAAGATCACGAGAGACCACAGCTAGCTGTACTGCACCAGAGTCGAAAAGCTGTTCAACCAGGCGATAATCAGATGCTGACAAGCCCTCATGTAGATAAGCTACGCCCTGAGCCAAAGTCTCTTTCAATGTTTTATCCGTCATACGCTCTAGGAAAGGCTGTATATCTTCCTCTTCAGCATGGAAAAAGCGATTGGGCTGCAAATCAGAGGCTGCGTATGTTAACACATCAATGGCCGTAAGTCGCGCCTGTTTCCTAGATGAGACGAACACAATTACCGGCTTGTGAGCACTATACTTCAGTATAGCATTATATACCGGCTTGGACATAGTGGCAATTCGTGTCGCGTTATGTGTTACATTAAAGCCTTGAATGTGAAGCTCTAGCGGTATTGGTCGCACACTCGGATGGAAGTTAAAAGTTGCATTGGGATTGCAGCCAAGCCATTGAGCAACATCGCGTGCATCTGTCAGAGATGCAGACAAAGCCACAATGCGAATTTGACGCTCAATCTGTGAACTTATATAGCGCATTCGCGAACACACAATCTCCAGGACGGGTCCATCTTCACCACCAACTAATTGTAGCTCATCTACAATAAACAAATTAACAAGTTGCACGTTTTTACGTTGTTTCCAGCGACGCGACAAGATATCCCATTTATCAGCTGTAGTTATTATAATCTGACCCTTGGCTATCAGCTTCAAATCAGTGCCAGTCTCACCGGTTAATTTAACAACCTTAATGTCTAAAGCGCCAAATTTGGTATGCCAGTCGGTAAAGACCAAGTCTGAGAGTGCTTCCTGAGATACTAAATAGACACAACGGGCCTCAGCAGTTTGTGTAAACAAGCGCATAATAGCAAACTCAGCAATGGTCATTTTTCCTGAGCCAGTAGGCGCACCCACAAAGACATTTTCGTCGCTGTTGTAGACAGCATTAAAAACTTGCGTTTGTATGGGATTGAATTGAGGAAAACGTTGGGCGTAGAATTGCTCAAACTTTGGCTGACGTAATGCGCTAATGGGCAAGGGTTGCAGGTCCAACAGCTCTGTGGGCGGCATATTCTTTTCGGGCAATATCAGGTGTCTGAAAGATACGGGTAGCTGCGTTTCCGCGCCTATCCAGCGATCGGAAACTATGCGTAAAAAGTACTGCGGTGGGAGGGGTTCAAATACTGGTACGAAAAACTTCAGCTGATGTTCATCCTGTGCGTATTTTTGTTTGAGTAAAAAGAATTCATGATGCAGTATAACCTCAGAGTCCACATCCTCAATTAAAACCCAAAAGCCTTCCGATTGGCCGTGCACTTTCTCGTCCCATTGAAAGTCTGGTGTTATGGTCAATTCCACTCGCAATGTAGCACGCGTAATGGGCTGTATGTGCGTGGATAGCTCCAGTTTGGGAAACTGATGCACAAATTTGTGTATGGTTTTGCCCAGCTTTGGTACGCGAATAAGCTCGCCTAGCTCATGAGGTTCCAGATCATAAAGACGAGCCCAGGGAAAGTGTTTCTTCTCCAGCTTCTTGGCTATTTCATCAGGCATTTTCTTGAATTGTCTTAACGGCGTCATGGACTGCCACATTCGACGATCGATCATCTTGCAAAGTGTCAAAGTTTTATCTGCCAATTGAGCCCATCCGCGAGTTAGCACAATCTCATAAATGGCACGCATAAGTCGAGCAGCAGATTGCGTTATAAAAACCATATCCGACATCAAAGCAAAACCTTCCAGCTTGAGCTGAGAAATATAGGCCTGTAGCAAAACATTTACTTTAGCGCTATGCTCCTCGATGGACTCTTTAATCGGTATGGGCACACGTTCCATAAGCTTTTGTAGCTCTAATTTCTCTTCCTCGCGCACAGATATGTGACGAAACTCGGAGGATAAAGAGAACACACGGAAAAGCTCAATTTCGCTAAGCGTTTGTTTTAACAACTGATTATAGGTCAACATGGTCTCATGGGTAAGATAATAATGCGAGGCTATGCGACCCAAATCGGTTACCTGAAAGTGTCCTGTTTTTCGTTCATACTTGATAAGTCCACTTCGCTCGAGACAGCAAGCCGCCGTATGTAACAAATCTGCACGATGTTGTTCTAGTAGTGGATCCGACTTAATGGCATCATGCGAAACGCCATATAACGTTGGATTGCGCAGCATGCGTATATAAAGATAGGTATATCCCAGCCAATTCACGGCATCCTGCAAATGTTGAACAGTACCCAGCACTATTTCAGCATTAAGCATGTCTGGTAGTTTAGAAACCAACTGTGATTCTATTGGTAACTGTTGATTAAGCAGGGATAAATAAAATTGTAGTTCGCTATGATTGGTTATGAGTATTCCCTCGCCTTTGGTATCATACTGTGGACGACCGGCACGACCCAACATTTGCAGTACATCCAAGGCGCTAAGTTCAACCCAGCGACCCTTTTCAGGATTGTAGACCTGTGTGCCCTTTATGATAACCGTGTGCGCTGGTAAGTTGACACCCCAGGCCAAAGTTGCAGTGGATACCAGAACTTGTATATGACGATCGGCAAACAAATCCTCAACAAGCGTACGGTCAACGCGAGTCATACCGGCATGATGTATCGCAAAACCATACGGCAGCAGTTCCTTGAGCTCATTGTTCTTCACCTGCTCCGCTTCAGTGCGTAAAACTTCCATGCTTGCGGAACCTTCGCGTAAAAAGCTACCCAGCGTATCCTGTTCCAAACACATATCACGCACAGCACGTGCAGTTTTGCCAGTCTCTTTGCGTGAGTGCACAAAGACTAAAACTTGATTGCGACCCGCATGCTCCATGGTCTTTTCGTATACAATCTCATTCATGACCTGGAAACGTTTGAGTGCTTTTTTTTCGGTCACACCTATATATTGCTGCTCCAGAGCGACAGGCCTATAGCTGTTATCAAAGTAGAACAAACCCTTGTCCGGTTTGACTCGCAGAAATGTGGCCACATCCTGATAATTTGGCAGAGTAGCCGATAAACCAACCAAACGAACATCCTCCTGCGTGGTCTCGATGTTGCGTATGGTACGCGCCACTAAAGCTTCCAGTACTGGTCCACGCTCATCGTGCAACAAATGTATTTCATCAATGATAACTAAACGTACCAGACTAACAAAGGTTCGTTCTCCACCCTTTCTCGTTATAATATCCCACTTTTCCGGCGTGCAAACAATGACCTGCGTGGCCGCAATTTGCTCCCGTGTTAGCTGATGATCGCCAGTCAGTTCAGAAACTGTAAGATTATAGCAAGCGAGTCGTCTTCCGAAATTTCCGACCATTTCCTGCACCAAAGATTTCATAGGCGCCACATAAATGATCTTAAAATCCTGGGCATTTATGGTACCATCCTCATTAATATGCTTGCCAATCTCACGCATCATGGTGAGCAAAGCAACATTTGTTTTACCAGCGCCTGTAGGAGCACAGAGCAGCATGTTCTCATCACTATCCAGTGCAGCCTTATACAATCTACTCTGTATGCGATTGAGCGTCTTGAAGCCCTCGAATACAGGTTGCACATACTTGGGAAGCTTGTCAACGGGCTGCAGCTCCTCCTTATCATCAAAGGGAACTGCTTTAAGAGCAGGCACATGCACTTCCTCGTAGCCCTTCCTTTGCTTGCGATAGGATCCATCTGGCAGCTGACACCGTTTGTTGGCCATAAAGTGTGAGCCATGAGCAAACGCTAGCTCGTCTAATTCCAAGAGCTGTCGCACGCCAGCTACTTGACCCGCTGTTGCAGCGCTTCCATCATCAGCATCGCCTTTGCCGCGTTTATTGGCTCGTGCAGCAGCTTCTTCCTGTTCATCCGACTTTCCAGTGTCCAGTTGGCGGAGGATTTTGGCCAATGCTACATTGCCGCGCATTTTTTCCCGTATACGCTGGCGTTCACTGTCTGTTTGTGCTGAAGCCAGCATGGTGCAGTAAAGTATCATTTGTCGATTTAATTTCAGTTGTTTGATAAAGTCAAAACAATCATAGCCGAGCAACAAAACCAACTGATTCTCGCAATCACGCTCATCCGCAGCATCTTTAAGAATTTTTAAAACATCCGCAGCTTTGCTTTGTGAGACCATTGCATCTTTGTAGTATTTGCTGAGACAGCGTTGTAACCAATAAGCATCAATGTCCAGTGGATGCAAAAGTTTATCCTTTTTTACGTTCTTGGCAGCCTCCTCACTAGCAAGCTGTAATACAGCAATATTAAAATTAAATATATATAAGCTTTTGGCAAAAAAATAAGAAGTACATACATTCTCTGCGTGCAGCGTGTGATCAATGCGCGCTTCCTCACCTTCATCCTGCCCTTCATCATCACGAATTTCGCCATACATATCATTATCGCTCTCCTCTTCGGACTCCTCAAACTGCACATTAATGCCATAAGTTTCATCAATTTGCTCCTCATTGTTGGGCGCTGCACTCAATGCATTAACAGCATCGCTGCCAAAATCTGTAATCTTTTTACCCAAGTTAACCAGCAGTGCAAAACGTTCATCCGTCACGGCACCCAACAGGCTGTCTATCTCACGCTTGCGCTCACGATCTTTCAACCTATCGTTCTTTAATACAGCAAGTATTTCATCCGCCGCACCGCACAATATGTCACGCGGCTGGTCTCCTAAGGCTTCCTGTATAAAACTTAGTAAGACTTCATAGGTTTGGCGCGTTTCCTGTGTTTTAGGGCGATAGACAATGCCCACCATTTCGTCTATACCCTCGGAGAGCAATGTGGCGCCTTTCATGCGCTCAAAGTCATATTGGGCCTCATCGCGCTTCTGCCGCTTAACCTTGCGTTCCTCTGTTTTCTCCGGTTTAGTGCGTTGGTAGCGGTCACCCATTCGTGTGCCATCTAGTTTACCAACCAAAGAGCATACCTCACCAGTTGCTTCATCACGACGTGGGCGTTCAATAAGTCTTACATCAGCTTGCAGCACAAGATTGGAATTCTAAAATAAGATTTCTTTATTAATAAAACATTTTTTGACGGCTTAATTTGTAAACGTTTAGCGCATGTGGAGGACGCTGCCAAGAGACCTTAGCTTTAAAATGTTTTTACTTACCGCCTTGTATTCATACTGCAATTGACGAGCTGCCGCATCGGCCATGATTATACACAAAATGAATCAACTTTTAACAAGTGCAATTATTACAATATTTAAGTTTTTCACATAAAGTGTAATATTAGCCGCTGTTTTTTTCAATGCTTCTTCTTTGTCGGCTGTTCGGGTGGTGGTTCCAAAAATTAATCAGCAATCGATAACTAATGAACTAGCTCAGTTCATGATTTATTTATTTTAATAATGTGCACTCACTGTAGCTCATAAAAAGTAAACAAACAAAACTCTTTACAACGCTTGGCTTTATGTTCATTTCAAAATTAGCCGGCGCACGAACAATACAGTATATAATTGTTCAACCGAATGCACATTAAAAGATAAAAACAATATTGTATTTAAGAAGCAAATTGCAAGTGAAGCGTGAACATTGTTGCATTGCATGCAATGCGTGTGAACTAAATTAAAGGGATCAAGTTATAACTGGAAGTAACATATCATGTTAGCCACACATCAAGACATGCGTTGCCCAGGATTCTGCGACTGTGCTTTTCCCAGCTGCATGGAAGTTACCAATTACAAAGGCCACATACCTGATTTGATCAAGTGCCACTGTGGCGAGGATAGCGGAAATGGTTTGAAATGGCAATGGCAGCCTAGTAATGATTCCGATGCACAAATCAATGGTTGTGACATCATTTTCCATCCTACATACAGTCAGGGGACAGCTATAGTAAGGGGCGAGCAGCCTTTGGAGGCAAACAAAGTGCATTTCTGGGAAATGCGCGTCATAACAGCCTTAGCGGGAACAGATGTGGTAAGTAAATAGAATAAATAGAAACAAAACTTCTTCACGTACCCCTTCATCAGTACAAAAGTAAGTCAAAGTCGGCAGCAATAAACAGCTTGGTATATTGTCAACGCACATCTGATAAGCTATTTAAGTCGCTTGTCAACAACTTACAATTAATTAAACGGATTACAATTTAAAGCGATAGGGGGAGACTAAGTTTGCGTTTAAACAGAGATAAGACAAGACAAGATGACTGCACTTGGAGTTCTGTCTATATGCTTAGTATATATGTATACCAGTGTACCGGTTGATTTCAATGAACATTAAATACTCTACAGCAAAATACCGATAAAAATGTGAGCTCTTACTCTACTGCAAAGCGTAGATAAATAAATGGCGTCTTGAGACACTTAGATATCTAAATTTATCACCCTGATCAAAATGGTCTTGCAATAAGGGCTGAGACCCTAATTTTTGTATGTATGACACATACAAAAATTAGGGTCTCAGCCCTATATTCACACGAAACCCTTTTAATCAATTTATTCCAAGTCGGTAAATTCTAAATACACTTAGAACCTTATTCAGTACGTTACTAACTGCTTGAAAGATTCAAATGTGCTAGAAATGGGACTGCACATTTTATTCACAAATAACATTGATATAAATTGAAAATCAATTTGAGCGGAATAAGCAGGCAATAAGGCAGTTTTCACGTCAGCCCTTTAATCGTGGAACTAAGGTCAAATTATAGTTTCCTCATAAATGTAAAGTTATATTTATGCTCGTGTAGCAACAGACAGCGGACTGATAAGGATTTGCGGCTTACATTAGTATTACAAAAGGTCAAGTCAAGCGCATCAATTTTAATACTAAAACATTTCTTGGTTTCTTCTAGATGTTTGGCATTGGCACTGACAGCGTCAACTTAGAACAGTTTAAATTTCACTTTGTCTCAGCATTGGGCACTAATGCACAATCTTGGGGCTACTCGTATTATGGAAAAATACAGCATTGTGGCGAGCAACTGCCCTATGGGCAAAAGATTTCTCAAGGCTGCCTTGTAGGCGTATATTTGGATCGCTTGCGTGGCCATTTGGAATTCTTTTTAAACCGACGCTCTCTAGGAATTGCCTATACAAATATACCCACAGATGCTGGTGTTAAAATCTATCCCATGGTATGCTCTACTGCTGCGAAATCAGTCATAAGATTGATTAACTCGACGTCCCAAGCGGTCACATTGCAGCTAAGAGCCTTTCAGGCTTTAGCCAGACAACCGGAAAAAGTAGAAGAACTACGTCGAATGCCTGGGCTGAAAAGCATATTGCAGTATTTTTGGTTTCTGGCGCCGCCTGTTCGATACTCCCGAAGCTCCAAGGAGCATGAATTAGATTTGGATGATGAGGCGGTGCTTTCGGCTTCTCAGTTGCTTCTGAGAAGAAAACAGAAATATCAAAATATAGGTATGATGGCAATACTTTAAGTTTAATGTATTTTGAAAATCGAAAAGGGCAAAAAGAGTACTTCAGACACAAATATCTTAATTTTCTGTACAAGTCTAATTTGTGATCAGTTTTGAACATTAATAAAAAAAAACTCATCGAAGCCGAACTGTTTTAGAAAAGCTTAGCGGCTTCAAACGAATAGTACATTATTCGTAATAGCTCACATAGATTAATTTGCACGGAAAAATTTAACGATTCTATTGGTTTTAAACTTTTTCAATACTTTAAGAAATTTTTTGTATATTAATGCACAAAGCTTATAGAACTTCAGAGCCCGAAAGTTAGTTTAAGCCATACATTACTTTAATGCTCTATATATAGACGACTTTCATTAAATTTGTATTCTACAGATACAGATGAAGCGGACATAGATGACTTATATGCCAATGCACATAAGATTACCAATCGTCGCAACGACAGCGGGGACGAGGAATATACAGCATCTATGCATGAACTATGCGATGAGTACTTTCATTATTTACTCTAGTCTGTTATTTCTTATACTTTTCGCGTATATTTTATTTTTTTATATCATGCATTTATTTTAAAGTCTGTACTTTAACTAAATATATGTCTGTATTAAATTGTAAATTTCTAAGTTTTTACGGAGCACATGCTTTTGGGATAAACTGAAAACAGCAAAGGGTTAGAGTGAGTAGTGCAAAGAATACCAACTTAAACTAAAGTTAAAAGAGATCCTAAAAACTAAGTTAGTAGCATTAAAGATGCAATCCATCTATACATCCGCAGTTTTTTTATAAATCAAGCCCAGTGGTAGCTAGTCCATATCATCATCATCATCATCAGATATAGTGTACTTCTTTTGTGTGCGTTTTCGACGCGTTTGCTTCTTAGATGTGGTTGCGGCGCCGCTGTTAACAACAGTTGCGGCGGACTGTGTGGGCGTTGCTGGTGCGCTTGCAATAGATTTATTCAGCTTTAACTTCATTTTGACTGCAGCAGCCGAAGTGCTAGCAATTTCTTCATCGTCGGAGGCATCATCGCCATCGTCATCTTCATTGTCTGAATTATCCGAACCATTGCCTGGTCCCTCACCAGTATTGTCGCCGCCAGATTCTGCTGCAGCAGCTGCTGCCGTTGTTACGCGTTGTCTTGCTGAGACAAATATTTTTTGCAAGGCAATAGAGTCCATGTAGATTAGAGAAGCCTCCTCATTGTAGATTTGTGCATTTTGGCACAGCTGCATGAAATCTTTTTCCAGCTCATTCAAATCCCCATACTTGCAATCTTCAATGCGCTGCAGTATCTTTTTAATATCCACCGGTCGCTTTATGATTTCATAGTAGTCCGGCAGTCGCTGACGCGATGGAAGTTTCATAAAGGGTTCGGATAATGTGCGCCCATCTTGTGTGTGCTTGATGACAGCACTCATAATCTTGTGCATTTGCTTTTTGGACCGTTTGTCTATGTTTTGACGGCGTCTTCTCTTTAATATCATGGAATCATCATCGGATTCTTCTTTACGATTTTTGCGCTTGCGACGTTTTCTTTTGGAGTCGTCTTCTTCCTCCTCCTCATCAAATTCAGCGCCATCATCAATTGCTTTCAGCCATTCCTTTTCAGTAAGGCTATCTGTATAGTCAACTTCCTTGCGTTGGCGCGATCCTCGACCTAGAATCAAGTTAAATGTAAAAATTGGTTGTACACTTTATGTGAAAAACTTACCCAATATGGTATCTTCATCATCTTGATAATGAAAACGCTCCACCTCGTCATCATCCTTAGTCAACCAGTCAGGTAGCTCAGATTCATCTATTAATCGATCTCTTCCTGGATGTATTTCTTCGTCTTCCTTCTTGCGGTCCACATCCATTTTCTTAAATATCTCAATTTCCTCTTCGCTGCGTGCAATCATCATATTAATCATTTCATCATCTGGCACCTCATTCTCCTCCTCTTCCTCGTTGTCATCTTGATGTAGAATTGTCTGCAAGAATTGCTGACGTTCGCTACCCGTCGACTTTTGATCAAACATGCCCGCCTGTATAACTTTCTCATCCATGTTTAGTTTATAACGTGCAGCTGCTAAAATACGCTCTTCCACAGAGTTGACCGTCATAAGACGCAACACGCGCACTTCGTTGCGCTGGCCAATACGATGAGCACGATCCTGCGCCTGCAAATCCTGATGTGGATTCCAATCTGAGTCAAATATGACAACCGTGTCGGCCGTTTGTAAATTTAAGCCAAGACCACCGGCACGAGTCGACAGCAAGAAGACAAAATAGTCCGAACCTTTAGCGTTGAATTTGCGCAAAAGCTCGCCACGATCTTCGGCTTTGGTGGTACCATCAAGTCGTAGGTAGCCAAATTGCCGCCAGCTAAGATAATCCTCTATAATAGTCATGCACTGGGTCATCTGACAGAAAAGCAACACGCGGTGGTTGGTGGCTTTTAGCTTGGGTAATATGCGATCGAGTAACTCGAATTTACCAGATACGCGATACAGATCAGGTCCTGAAAAAGTATATAGTTTAAATTACGATTCAAGAGGAAATTTTGTTAGTAGCACGGATGCAGCAATCAACACCGCCCGCTAAACTCTTAAATTAATTTTTGTATACCTGACACAACACCATGTCCTCCTGTATGATCGCAGTACTTCTCCTCAATGTGCTGGAACATGAACGGGTGATTGCAAAGCTTACGCAGCTGTACAATGGTGTTCATCAGTGCCTTGGCGCCGCCTTTGCCATGTTTGCCCTTTTCAGAACCATCAGTAAGCAACACACCCTTGCTTTGCATGTGCTTGTAGAGTACACGCTGCAATGCGGACATATCGCATTTAATTATATACTCGACCTTGTCGGGGAGTTGATGCTCGACCTCCTTTTTAAGACGTCGCAACAGGAAAGGTCGCAGCACTTTGTGTAAACGACGAATAATCAAAATAGTTTCTTCTTCATTCAACTCCACCTTTTCACCTGTGGTGGCAAAAGGCGCATTAAACCACTGCTCAAAGGTGCTGCAGGATTTAAATATAGAAGGAAGCAAAAAGTTAAGTAAGGCCCACAACTCGGGCAATTTGTTTTGAAGTGGTGTACCGGTAAGCAAGAGACGATAGGGTGCAATATAATGGGTATTTAGAACCTGAGTCAATTTGCAATGGTGATTTTTCATGCGATGACCCTCATCGATGATCATATATTTCCATTGTATTTTGGCTAAAACGGCTTTATCCTTTATTACATATTCATAAGTTGTAAGTAAAACGTTGAATTTGGTTGCGCGCATTTGATTTTGCAGCAGACGTCGACCTTGTGGACTGCCCTTGTAGCTGACTACACCTACAGCAGGCGCCCACTTCTCAAACTCCAGCACCCAATTGGGCAATGTTGAAAGTGGTACAATAATTAAAAAGGGTCCCATGACTTTTTTGCGATCCATTAAATAGGTGACCAATGAAATGGTCTGTATAGTTTTGCCGAGACCCATTTCATCAGCAAGAATACCATTCAAATTGTTGTTATATAACGAGACCAGCCATTCAAGGCCCTTGATCTGGTATTCCTTCAACTGACCATTGACCATAATGCTGGCCTGTTCGTACACCTTTTCGTGTATGGTATGGGCTATGCTATAGTAGGTTTGCTCTTCAGTACGATATTCATCGTCTTCCACCTTTGCTATAGGAATCACATCTTTGTCATTCGTTTCTTGCGAATCCGTCGCCGCTGCGTCATCAGATTTACGTTCCTCCTCTTTTTCTATTCCACGATGTTTGCTATCATTCTCTTGTGGATCATCCCCATCATCTTCATCATCTATCCAATCCCAGCCAGGGTGTATGTCCAGCCAGCGATGCAAATGTTTTAACATAGGCGCATCATCGCCAGTTAACTTCTTCCCACTGCATTGCTCCACCACATTTACACGCATATCTGCTACTATAGAGCCTTCATCTATATTTACGTACTCTCCACTAAGCAAAAGCTCCCTTTTATATAGTTGCAGGCGCTTGCCCTCCTCCTCCTTCTTTTTCATTTGATCATCCTTGTGCTGCTTAACCATTTGCGTTAAATTGCTTATGTATTCGTCTGTTTGCGATAGCAGGAAGGCTAACCGTTTGTCCTTTTTCTGATCAATTAGCTTGCGGTAACCCTCCTCATCCTCGGCCATTAGACGTCGCATACGCTCTTTTTCAATGCGTTCTTGTTCCTTCTTTTGCTCGCGTTCGGCATTTGCATGATGATTCATCACTGCCTTGTTCATACGTGCCAATTGAGCCTAAAAGAATATGAATTTATTAAATTAAAAAACAAAACCATTCAAAAAACCGAGACATATGAGATTATCTCAATTTACTTTGGTGTACAATAAAACAAACAAATCAACTTTACCTTATTATTTCTGTGATGTTCTCGCAAATCCTTGCCATGCTGCAGCACTGCCGCCAAAAATTCCAAATGCTTTTGTCTGCGTTTGCGTTCTGCTTCCAATTTTTGTTGTTTTTCTAGCTTCTCAGTGGCGCGTGCCTCTCGAAGTCCTTGGCGCTTGGTGCGTTTATAAGCCTTCATGTTAACCGCTGTCTCAAGTGTTGTATCCCTTCTCGTGCATTGTACAATCTCCATGCGCAATTGACGCTGAAAATTCAAGACCCGCAATGCACGCAGCTCTATGGCCGCTTGTAAACGTAGATCCTCTGACATAGTGGCCGGCAATCGTTGGAGTTCCTGCATTCGTAGGGAAATTCTTGATGCAATGCGATTCTCACGTTCCTGTAGCAATGTTATTGGATCCAGGCCAACTGGTTTTGCCACTGTAGTAACGCGGTTCGGCTTAGCCATGGGTTGTTGTTGCCCGGGTGGAACACCTGGCCGCGGACCTGGTGCCATTCCGGGTGCCATTTGTGTGCCAGGCAAACCAGGCGCTGGCGCACTTATAGCGCGCACGCCTTGTGGTGGTATTGAAGTTGCTATTAGGGGTTGTCCAGCAGCTGCACCCATAGTCATTGGCTTACCACCATTTGGCAGCTGATGCTGCAGTTCCATTGGCTGTTGCTGTAGGGGCGTCGGCGGAGGTCCCACCACTGGAGGCATCCCTGGGTGTTGTTGCGGAAGCTGCGCAGGCAGCGGCTGTGCTTGCATGTGTTGCGGTGGCGGTTGCAGTTTCTGCCCAGGCACAGGACCAGGCCCATATGGACTGGCTGGCGGCGTGGAACATTGTGGAGGTGTGCCTGTTGATGGTGGCTGTTGTGGCTGCACTGGTGGCGGACCACCATGCTGACCTGAGGGTGGTCCTGGCATGCCCGGCGGACCAATTGGCGGTTGCTGCGCCTGCTGCTGTGCCGCTTGTAGGGACTGCAGCGTCTGCTGCAACTGCATGGAAATCGGCTTATTACGCGCTAGAAGCCTATAAGCAGTGATTTGCGTACGCAGCATGTTCACTTGATTGCCATTGAGATGCTGATGCTTCGATGTGGCGCGCATGGCTAACAACTGCGAATACCGGGGATCCTCTTGTAGACCCTTTTCTTCCATGGAGTCAATGGCGCGTTGCAAGGCGTGTAAATTCTCTTGACCAGAGCGTTCTGGCGGGCCAGGAGGACCAGGCGGCCCTTGCCCAGGTTGCGCTGGCGCCTGAAATAAAACACAAATCATTATCTATATTTCTTTGGTTAATACAATATATAGTCCTAGTAAACATAAACGGTTTCCAATTTATTTTTAAAATAAGATAAAATAATTACGTAAAAATCCAAGTCTTATGAACGCAATTTAGAAAAGTTTTAGCGTATCCGATAGTCACTATATTTCTTACAGTTAAAAAGTTAATACTGCACTCAACTTATTATTATACTATGCAAAAGTAGTAGATATTTAACAAACAAGCTTTTTATGATGCCTGCTGAGAGTAAATCAAGAAACCGCATTTATCTCATTGTTCAGTGCCAGTTTCAACGTTAGTAGAGAGACAGGCCACGCGCACCGTTTTAAATTAATAAAACTTGGGAAAATAAAAAACAAAAGCAATTGCAATTGCTAAACAATGACTACAAAGTCACAAATTGAAGAGCTTTACAAGTTCATTTACCCATTGGCAGTACGAGCTGGTGAAATATTATTAGAGGGATATGAAAAATCGGATAAATCAGTTTCACTCAAAGGTGGCGAGTTTTACGATGTAGTTACCGACTATGACAATAGAATTGAAGAGTATCTAATGCATGAAATTATATCAAAATATCCTAATCACAAGTTTATAGGCGAGGAAGATACAGCAAAGAATAACAATATAACAAAAGAGCTAACAAATGCACCCACATGGATAATTGATCCCATTGACGGCACATCAAATTTTATCAAGCAAATCCCACATGTTTGTGTCTCAATTGGTTTATCCATTAACAAGGAAATAGTGTTGGGTGTGGTAAACAATCCCGCGCAGAAAAATATTTATACTGCAAAGTTGGGACAAGGTGCCTATTGCAATGGGAAGCCCATACATGTAAGCGATTGTGAGCAACTAAAAAATGCTAATATGGCTTATGAGATATGTCTGCTGCATGCACCCAAGATTAGGAATAAACATATAAAACGAATATATTATATAGGTGCGCATGCGCGACGGTTAGTATAAACATAATATATAAGATATTGTTAAATGCATTTTAAAAAATTATTTCTTCTTTTCACAAAAGGCTTTTGGCATTTTCCTGTGTGGTGGAATCACTATGCATGGTCGCCGCTGGTAATTTGGATGCGTTCCATATTGAGGACATGTACCCTTGGGATTGTGCTGCTGGCTATTTGCTTATACGTGAAGCAGGCGGAGTAGTTACACATCCCTATGGCACCGCATTTGATATTATGAAGCCAGATTTGATTTGTGCCGGTACAGAGCAGCTTCGTCAGGAAATTGAGCATCTCATACGCAAAGCTGATCAAGAGAAAGCTGTTGGAGCTGGCAACTCAATATAAAACTTAAAGATAAAGAAGAGCTTTTTTAGAACTCTTAAAACAAACAAACAATAATAGTAAAGCTTGCAAAGTTCAAAGTTCTGTTTAGTTGTAAAAGCTTCATAAGCTTTTTTCTTTAATTTACATATGATTTCATTTCAATCAGTAAAAATAAAGTAAACGGGTTGGCAATTTTTAGTTGGAAACTATAGTTCCGCGCGTAAAGATAGATTCTTCTTATACTTCCAAGATGAGCAAAACGGTTAGCGACGCACAATTGAAGGATTACTACGATGTAGCCTTGAATTTGGTAATGAAATGTGGACCTTTGATGCTGGAGGGATATCAGAAAGCACAGAACGAATATAAAGTAAAAAAAGACTTTTACGACTTGGTGACCGTCTATGACAAACAAATTGAAGATGTTTTAACGGAAGGTTTACTGGCTGCTTTTCCTGAATCGCTTATTATAGGCGAGGAAGAGTCGGCAGCATCGAAGCGCAAGGCGGAACTAACTGATGCACCCACATGGATTATAGATCCTATTGATGGCACCACCAATTTTATACACAGAATTCCACATTGTTGTATATCTGTTGGTTTGGCCATTAACAAAGAGTTAGTTGTGGGCATTATATATAACCCACCTGCCAATGAGTTGTTCTCTGCCCGAAAGGGTTATGGGGCCTATTTAAATGGGCATCGCATAAATGTTTCCAAAGTAACAACGGTAAGTGTAAACAGTTATTTAAGAAAATTATTTTTCGCCCATTCGATGTCATTTAACCTAAATTTTCTTAATTACTTTAGACAATTTATTTTTCATTATTTAAATTAATCTACACAATTTCAAAAAATACTACTTGTACCCATAAAAAGCTAATACTTTTCCAGTCTTTTGCTAGCAAAGATGTTAGATTAAAATTCTTACATAAAAATAACGAAAAGCAACAACCATTAGCAAGTTAAAAATAATATCTTTCCAGTCATTGCAATCAACAGTCAAATAATATTATATTTGTTTGTGTGAGATTAGGTTTTATGAAAACAGGCGGGTTTGTACTTGTATCATACACACACTTATCAAATGTTTTTTTTTTTTTTGATTATTATTATTATTATTGTATATGGTTACAGATCAACCAAGCTGTTGTGGCCTATGAAATCTCGCTCATTCATGCAGCAGGCGTGCGGGACAAAAATGTCAAGCGCCTTTATAAACTGGCTTCCAAAGCGACTGGGTAATTTGTTTATTTAACACAGACTCGTTGGTTACTAACAGAGTAAATACATTTTAGAACACGCTGTTTTGGCAGTGCTGCATTGACTCTCTGCTATGTGGCCACTGGTCAAGTGGACACCTATCATGTGGACGACTTGCAGCCTTGGGATATTGCTGCTGGAGCCATAATTCTGCGTGAAGCAGGCGGTGTTATATATCACACAAATGGCGGAGAATTTAATGTTATGAAACCCGATTGTGTTTGTGCCGCAACGGAGGAATTGGCCAAAGAAGTCTTTAGTCTTATAGAAGAGGCTAGCCAAATAAACGGCTATACATTCACTTAAACTTTCTATATAAACCATTAAGTAATTTGAGACAATTGTTATCTAAACAACAGTATCATATTAATAAATTCCACTGTATCTCAGTCTCTAGAATCTAGATACAGATTATTTAAATGAAAATTAACTTGAATGCATGCATTGAGTATAAAAAAATGTGTCAATCCAAGTAAATATTCATTTAGAAATCTTTTTAGTCTGATAACTTATGTCGCTAGTCTACAGAAAAAGATAAACAATCTGGGAATAATTACCCTTAGCAAAAGTTTTAAGCACAGCAGTCAGTTTGATGCATATTTTGTTGGTACCAGACATTATTATAATAAAATCTACAAATTATTGCCAGAGTTGAGTTTAACTTAATCTCTTAAGTTAACGCACACAAAAAGTTGCAAAATTAAGACTTTTTAAAATAAATTTTGCAAGCAGAAATGTCATCACAGATAAGCACGCGGCACAATTATGTTGAATGCATTTATGACGCTATAAAGAAACACGGCCATCATCTAGTTACACTCGTAAATAAAAACTCAATTTAAACAAACAATTAATTGAAAGCTCGCGCGAGAGTCAAGACGTGAGATGAAACATAGAGAGTAGGCATTGTAAAACAGACACGAGCTCTGAGCATATGAGACATGCAATCAGTTTTCAGAGTAACTTGCACGGAGATACAACGCCTATCGGAGTAGATAATTAAAATTTACATTCTAAAAACATAGCTACAAACACAATGGCAACACAGGCGGAAATTGAGGAGTTTTATAACTTTATCCAACCGTTGGCAGTACGTGCTGGTGAAATTCTACTGGAGGGTTATGAAAAGACGGCTAAAAACATATCCATTAAGGGCGCTTTTTACGATGTGGTTACCGATTATGATAACCGAATCGAAGAGTTTCTTATGAGTGAAATTCTGGCCAAGTACCCAGATCATAAATTTATTGGCGAAGAAGATACTGCCAAAAATCAGAATGTCTCCAAGGAATTGACAAATGTACCTACATGGATCATCGATCCCATTGATGGAACTTCTAATTTCATCAAACAAATACCACACGTATGCGTCTCGATTGGTTTATCAGTGAATAAGCAAATTGTCTTGGGTATTGCAAATAACCCGGCACAGAAGAAACTGTTTACTGCCAAATTGGGTCAGGGTGCCTTTTGCAATGGTGAACCCATACACGTAAGTGATTGTGAGCGTTTGAGTAATGCAAATGTGGCTTACGAGGTATCGCTGTTGCATGTGCAAAAGGAACGCAATAAACACATAAAGCGTATTTACCATGTGGGCAGTAATGCTAGGCGGTATGTGTTGACAGCATTAGATCTATTTTTGAAATTTTATATTCTTCCAAATCTTATTTATTTAGTTTACTAGCTTATGCATGCGTTGTGGATGAACTGTGCATGGTCGCAGCTGGCAATTTGGATGCTTTTTATATTGAGGACATGTATCCCTGGGACTGTGCCGCAGGTTTTTTGTTAGTACGTGAAGCAGGCGGTGTTGTAACGGCTCCCTTTGGTGGCCCCTTTGATATAATGAAGCCCGATTTGATATGTGCAGGCACGGAGAAGTTACGCAAGGAAATAGAAGATCTACTTAAAAAAGCGGACAAAGAAAAGTCTGTGGGCTGTGACGAAAACTAGAAGTCTTGAAGTTATTAATTATATTGTATTCAACAAATCGCTTCAAAAGTAAAAATATATGCAATAATTTGTCAAAACATTCAAGGTCAGATAGCCCCCTCACTTGGATCTCAAAAGCTTTTAATGATCGTACTTATTAACATGCACAAAAATGCCGGTAAAGCTTAGCAAGCTTTTTACTAATATGATTTCGATCAATTCGCCTGAATCAAAGAATTTGTTTATTAGCTACGAAAGCTTAAAGTTTGGTTTTCTATGTCTGAGCCTCTTGGTAATATAATTAGAAATGTTACATTTGTTACTAAAATTCTAAACGCTGGGCTTGTGGGGGAAGTAGCGAATCGTCACCGTCAGCGAATCGTCAACTTACAGTCTACCTATTGTTTCTACAAGTGTTAATATCTGTTACCGTCCATATTTTTCGTAAAACAGCTTTGAATTTACTACAATTATATAAAATCGATATTGCTACATATAATATCGGATTAATGTAGCATTTTCTCAAACAATCCACTTTTAACAATATCTTAAGCTTCATCACTCACATTTGGCGGCATTCCATGGGGCTGATAGCCAATTGGTGACATATTTGGTCCTGTTGGAGGCATTTGCATGCCCATATGCGGATCTAGAATCAATATTTACATGATAAAACAGAGACTTGATTAAACAGAAAATCTACCTACTCATGCCTTGGTGATGTGGCGGCATATGATGCCCTGGTGGACCTTGACCAGGAGGGCCATGCTGCATGGGATGACCATACGCCGATGGATGTCCCGGTGGTGGTGGTCCTTGCATATGAGGTGGTGCACCAGGAGGAGGACCTTGCGGCGGACCTGGCGGTTGATGTACAGGATATGGACTATGAGGCGATGGTGCTGGGCTTTGCGAGGGTGGAGCCATAGGGCTCGGCGCCTGGGGTGGCGGCATGGGACTATTCGCCGGTGAGGGCGAAGCCATAATGATACTTAGGTTTCTTTTAATTTAAGGAGTAAACTAGCAAAAACGGCGAGCCCTTGATAAGATTATAATAACCGTATAATCATTTATTTGGTATTATATTAATTTTTATTGTTTGCTCACGGGCCTTGTATGAACAAGATGAACATTAAACTTTTGTCACACTTCTGCACAACAGTAACAATGGTTATTAAATCAAGCGTATTACAAAATAAGCAACCGGGTTTTTTACACGTAGCATGCATCAGACATTTTGCAACAAGATTTTTGCATTTCTTTTGAAATGAATTATCTATTTGCACTATTTGAAGGCTTTTTGTACACGATTTTCACACTTCGGACGATGCGACACAAAAAACTTTAATGGCGGACGTCTCTGTATAACAAATTAAAAAGGGTGGCAACACTGTTCGCCGGTATGAATAAGGGCGCAATCAAAAGGCACATTCTTAATTGTTGAACTAAATATCAATTGCAATGCAGTTATTTATGCAATTTTAATTATTATTTCTTTATATACGAAAGCATTTCCATTTATTTTTACATATAAAGAATTGATTACCGCTTTGTGGTGAATGCTACCTATGACACGTCATGTTAACGTTTTATGTGAATGCCAAAAGAAAGAAGCAGCAGCACCCAGTCTGTCATATTTACGGAAAAAAGTGAAAACAAGAAATTAAATTTGAATTTACTACATTTTTAAACAGCTTATAATTAGTTAGGCTAACATATCGCATTTAGAGGCGCCTAGCACACTGTTATTGATTCTTAATCATGGGTAAGAAGCCCTCAAGAATTAATCACGGCCGCAGATGATTTGTGTGACAAACCGTCTTCATAAAATAAAAATATAAATCCATATATGTTGCAGGTGGGGTGCTTAGCTATTTTCGTGGCCTTCTTGGATCAAGGGAAATGCGCATATTAATACTCGGTCTTGATGGCGCTGGTAAAACCACAATTCTATACAGATTGCAAGTTGGCGAGGTAGTGACAACAATACCCACGATCGGCTTCAATGTGGAGCAGGTGACATATAAGAACCTGAAGTTCCAAGTCTGGGACCTAGGTGGACAAACTAGTATTAGGTAGGCTTGTAGTTTTATGCCATTATACAACTGATAATAATTTTTCCACTTGCAGACCTTACTGGCGCTGCTACTACAGCAATACAGACGCTATTATCTATGTGGTGGACTCTGCGGATCGTGATCGTATAGGCATTTCAAAAGATGAGTTGCTTTATATGCTGCGAGAAGAAGAACTTGCTGGCGCGATACTCGTTGTGCTTGCTAACAAACAAGACATGGAAGGTTGTATGACAGTTGCCGAAGTGCATCATGCATTGGGCTTGGAAAATCTTAAAAATCGCACCTTTCAAATATTTAAAACTTCAGCCACTAAAGGTGAGGGCTTGGACCAGGCGATGGACTGGCTGTCTAATACTTTACAGAGTCGCAAATAGTCAGCGATCAACTATCTGCCTTTTCTACCTAGCCCTATGTAAAAATTTTCATGCGTATAGCCTGATGCTACCAAAAAGATTCCCTTTTCGCTGCTTATCAGAATTGCGCAAAATAACGAAAGCAAGATTCACACACATACAACTTTGTAATAATTTTAGTAATATAATTATTAAATTATAGGTAAACGAAATGCAAGCAAATGTATAAACTTCTACCACTCAGGCAGTCCAAAGCGGAGTACACGCTTCTCCTGCGAATCTAGATCTATGCGCACTTTTTGCCGCATATAAAATATAGGACAATCACGATTGGAACATATAACTTCCTCATGCAGTGATCCCTGGCAGCGTTGACACTCCGTCCACAGGCGTGCAAAAGTTTCCTCCATTACCCGCTTTGCGTTTACTTCCTTTTGAAACAATTCACTCATTTTAGGCTCACAATGCGGACAGAGACAGGCTTGCTCGTAACCTTTTGGCATAAGGGACTTGCAGCCCAGACACGAGGATTTCTTAGTCATGAAACCTGCCAATCCGCCTACTTTTGAGGTGACCACAGTGCGCGTCCGAGTATGTTCACCTTTTAATAACACTGATTCAGCCTTATCACCCAAGATGGGCTCAAAAATACGCAAAAGTGGCTTTGAAAGCTGTTGCTCCAAATAATAGTTGGCATCTATAGGCACGCTATTTTCTAGTACGTAGAGCGGATCCTCTGCTTTTGCATAAGCCGGTGTATTTTTAGCGGCTGCGCATATAACATAAGGTACACGATCACCTAATTTGGGCGCTGTGCCCGGATCACGTTTTTTCATTTTGGCGGCCAGCTCTACATGTGCTTGCTTGGCTGCGTAGTCTGTTTTCGCCAGCTCTTTAGTTATAACCAATTGAGAGATATCAATACGATTGCAGAGTAGATCAGCTATAACCTGTTTGACATAATCCACAGCACCGTCGGGATCCCGCTCAATAAGCAATTTTTGCAAACATGAGTTCATTAGATTAGCCACCAAAGGCGAATTATCCCGACGAACAGTCTCAAGGCCTTTGCAATCCATTTTATCATACGTTTCAGGGCGCGTAAAATAGAGACCAGCATATCGTTTTTTGTTAATCAACAAATAAGGATAGTAAACTTTTTCGAATTCTAGCTTTATGGGTCGCACAAATTTGGAGCTAACCAATTCTGCCGCCTCGCGACCCAGTTCCATGCTGCGCTCAAGCGTTTTTACGCCGAAATTTACCATAACAGAGTCTGTGTCGCCATAGATTACCACAGCATCATTTTCGTAACCATTGGCGCGGGTGTAATGGGACTCGACTTCATTTTTGGTCATTTCTATCATCGTACGTCCATAGGCTGTCACACTTCCCGAGATTTCTAAGCAAGGCAGTTTACCAACCTGTGCACCAGTGAAACCGTATACCGAATTTGCTGATATTTTCAAAGCCAGTTGTCTACCATCTAGCACTTGGCGTTTAAAAGGATCAGTTTCCACCTGGAATCAAATGCAAAAATTCATATTTAGTTTTGTTTTTATGCATATGTGATTACAGAGACTAAAAAATTTTGCATTTGGGAAAACTTAAGACCAATTATTAAAAATAGTATTCTAGACTCACCTTTAGATCGTTCTTGGCTCTTTTTCGTGCTGACAACAGGGACTCTAAAATTTCTGGCAGTAACCCACGGCGCACATCAGCTTTTACAAAGCTGTTGTTTGCCGGCGTACGTTCTACCTGTTCATCAGTTAAACTTAATTTATCCCGCATACCTGGGAGCAACAGTGTAGTATAGCATAAATTGTGAGCCATCATAATACTAGGATATAGCGAGGCAAAATCCAATGTTGATATGGGATCTGCATAATAGCCACGTTTGGGCTCTATGACTGTGGCACCCTCATACTGTTCATCTGAGCCTTGAGAAGTGTGTGAAGGCATTATAAAGCCCTTTGTTTTCGCTTTTCGCAACAGCTGGCTAAGTACCTTAATCTGCTGTCCGCGAGTCAACAATGATTCTAGTGGAACTCCCGTAACTCGAGCCATTTCCATGTAGTTCACAATGGCCATAAGCTTTCCCAGCAATCGCAATGGCAGATAAGCATCCTTCAAACAGTACATGGCTAGACGACGCCGTGTTTGCTCATCGCCATTTTGCAAATCAGTAATAATGCTGTGATGAACATCCTCCTTTTGCTCTTGCAGGAAATGATAGCTTACGGCGTTTAGCGTATAAGAGCGTAGTTTATAATCTCGCAGCAAAACAAACAATAAATCAAATGGCACGCGTCCTTCAAAATTAACATATTGATTCTCGCGACGACCCATTTGCTTTGACTGCAGAACCTGTTCCTTGATGACCGAGCGTATGTTTTTTATCCGGCCCAAATACTCAAAATTTTTGACTTTCAAATGTGCAGCCCGATTAATAAGATAGGGAACATCAAAATTATTTATATTATAGCCAGTGAGTATATCCGGATCTACTTCGCGTACAAAGTCAGACCATTTATCCAAAAGCTGTGTTTCCTGATCGTAGCAAAGCACCTGACTGCCTAAGATTGGTGCGCATTGTTTGAGCGTAAACACATTTCTTATAAAAGGTTCCGACTCGCCCTGTCGTATAACCATATTGGCTATTTGTATAACAGGGTCCATCTTAGGCTCCGGAAATATTCCCTTGCGGCCAGCGCATTCAATGTCAAAAGAAAGTATGCGTAAGGGTGCAACTTTTGACCACTCACCTTCGGGTTCATGTGATATAAACTTATCAAAGGCAACATCCACTTCGATTTGACAACGCGATTCTGGCAGAGGCTTTGAGTTGCGTCCACGCCGGCGCCAAGTTCCCGGCGGCAGCTCAATCCAATTGCATCCTACCACGCCTGTGTCTACCATAAAGCGTATGTCAAAGTCGATGTTGTTCTCAAAGGCACGGCAGTCCTGAAAATCAAAGGCACCCATGATGATTTCTTTTTTTAGCAATCGTGAGGCAGCAGCCACAAACCGTGGCAATGTTAAGGTAATTTTTATATACGTTTGCTTCTCGTCGCCCTGATAGCCGTGTATATTCAGACGTTCGACTAGTTCGACCTCCAACACGGCTTCCTGCACATTATCCTTGTTGCTGCGCATGTCGGCCAATACTTTCTTATCCAAAGCCTCGTGCAGCTCATGGCAGTGTCGTTTTTCAAAATTGCGTGGTGCCGCCAAATAGAAATAAGGACAAAAGCCATGCACATGACAGCACACTGAATTGCCCTCCATAGTCACACCAAACATGCGAACAACTGGCACTGGACCTAATTGAGCACCAGGCATGCCAGGAAGCACTTGGCCCAGATAGTTTTCAACATCCAATTGTTGAAACACGAGTTTGTCTTCAAGGGGGTTCAGCTCTGGTGGAGCAGCGCGAGACCATTTCGCACTTGTTTGTTGGTTTTCTGGGCCGTCTCCCATCAACTGTGTAAGCTCCAGCTCGTCGTTGGGCTCAAAAGCAGCCAGTTCCGATTCAAAACCACCGCCCATATCATCGTCATCATCGAAATTTCTATTAATATTGAAAGACACAAAGTAGGCATCAACAGTTTAACCCAAGACGCACATTATCGTTACCTAGATTTTTTTGCGTTTCCATACGCACTTCCATTGGCTCTACGTTTTGCATCCATGCCGTATATAATATAATTTAATAAATTAACAAAGCCTTCAAGAGAATGCGAATATTTTTACAAAATATTTCGCTGATAAGGCGGGAAAGTGCAGGCTTCTACGAAGCGCTGCTAACTTTTTATAAACATAAAGAGACTGCCATCTTTTTAAACTAGTTATCAAATAAGTGGGCAGCCCTAAGAAATTGAGACGTGTTGCCATGCTCTAATGGTGTTTTCACATACCAATTCTTACACAGCAGTAATCGCATGTAAAACGCATTAAATTTATATATTAACTGCTAAAATATTTCGTCGCCAATTACTCTAATGAGTTATACGTGGTGCGCGCTTAGATATGTGCAAAGATAAAACCACCTTGAAATGTTAAGCAATATCAAAAGCCAGTGAGTTTATTGGGGGTGGTGTGTTGCTCAGGGATGTTATGAACGAACGTCGAGGCAAGTGAATCACATTTTAGTTTGTGGCAAATAAAGCCAAAAAAAAACGTGGAAATGTACCAAAGCGCCTGCAATGCGGCCACAACTGGCTCGTGTGTGCCTGGTGCAGGCAATCAACACGATAATGAACGGCAGGCGGCACTTATTGCCCAACAGCCACCCACCGCACCCGTTGAGCCCGATTACAGTGGCTTCGATATAGTTAAGGCTACACAATACGGCGCAATAGCGCGCGTACGTGAACTGGTTGAATCTGGATGGGATGTTAACCAGCCAGACAGCGAAACCGTTACCCTTCTACACTGGGCGGCTATTAATAATCGACGCGATATTATAAGGTACTTTCTGGAAAAAGGTGCTACAGTCGATGCAGTAGGTGGAGAGCTAAACGCCACACCGTTGCACTGGGCTACGCGGCAGGGACATCTTGGCGCTGTTGTGTTGCTAATGGCTGCGGGAGCCGACCCTCGCATCCGGGATGCAGAAGGTTGCTCTTGCATACACATAGCTGCCCAGTTTGCACACACTGCTTTAGTTGCTTATTTTATAGCCAAAGGTGTCGATCCGGATTTGCAAGATCGCGGAGGTATGACAGCGCTCATGTGGTCGGCTTGGAAGGTTAGTTATATTGCTTATTAAAAACATTATTATTTTTTTAATGACATTCGTTTGCTGCAAAGGTCTGTGCCTTGGACCCCGTGCGCCTGCTGCTGACGCTTGGTGCTAATCCTGCTATGGTGGACTATACACACGGAAATACCGCTCTACACTGGGCCATTTTGGCACGTAATGCCACCGCCATTACCACATTGGTGCTTAAGTCTAAGGCATCCCTTGATGTGCCGAATTTACGCTCTGAGACGCCGCTGTCTATGCTAGAAGCACAAGCTGGTGCTATTTGGATAGGTGCCAAGGTTATGGACCGCGTTAAAGAAGCTGCCGTAACTTCACAACAACGCCGTTCGTTCGTATCCAAACTGCGGCATGACAAACGCTTACGCTGGTGGTCTATGGTGGCCTGCCCCTTTACTGCCTTTTATTTGGCCGGAATTGTCTTTACAATAAACACACTCTATATCATCAAATTTTTCCTGCTGGGCTGCCTGTATGCCATTTTTCATACCATAGGAAAAACTCTGTTCGACGAGCATTTGATGGCTTTGCTACCGCTAAGTGTTTACCTTGCCACAAAGGCTTGGTTCTATGTAACATGGTTAATGTACATAGATGAGGCGGTATCATTTGTAGCCACCTTTTGCTTCCTCGTTTGTTCCCTGGTGCTGTGGGTGTGCTTCATAAAATCCTGGAAGGGCGATCCAGGCATCATACGACCAACTAGGGAGCAGCGCTTTAAGGTGAGTTTTAAAGCTGCAGTTAACATGAACTTTCTTATAACCCTAACATTCTTGGCAGACCATTATTGAACTGTCCGAACGTGGAGGCATTGGCTTCGAGCCAGCCTCATTTTGCTCTGGCTGCCTAGTGCGTCGACCTATACGCTCCAAACACTGCTCTGTATGCGATCGTTGCGTTGCTCGCTTCGATCACCACTGCCCCTGGGTGGGTAATTGCATTGGTCTCAAAAATCACAGTTACTTTATGGGATTTCTCTGGATGCTGCTTATCATGTGTGGCTGGATGCTGTATGGTGGCTCAAAGTATTATGTTAACCAGTGCAATGTGCACTTTGATGGTAAGTGCCTTTAATCATTTGAATAGGGAATCTTTTGACAGGGCCAAGGGTGGAAAATGTGCCGGCCCCTCTATTACACCTTTAACTTGATTCACGATAGTAATTACATCGGGCCCGGGGCGAATTGCAACAGCCATACATTCTGTCCTCATGTGACTTTGTGCTATTTATCCTTATATATATATTGTTTTGCAGATTTCCTCGCTGCCATGCGAGCCATCGGGAATTGCAATGCCTGGGTTGGGTGGATCATGGGCAATGCTTTGCTACACATGTCATGGGTCATACTGTTAACCGTTTGCCAAACCTATCAGGTTCTTTGTCTAGGCATGACTACCAATGAGCGCATGAATCGCGGACGCTATCGTCATTTTCAAGCCAAGGGCGGCCACAGTCCCTTCACAAGAGGTCCTGTGCTCAATTGCATTGACTTCTTCGAGTGCAGCTGCTTTGGATTAGTGCAGCCAAAGCGCGTGGATTGGATGAACTATTATGACTACGATACACAAGTGCATCAGACTATAGAAAAGGAACCGCTGTTGCGTGCTGAATGCGCCGATGGTATGGCCGCTGATCATCAGTATGTGTAGGATAAGTCCTATCGGGATGCGAAGACGCTTCGAATGCCCATAGCGCATGTTTAACGTTATTGTGTGACAAAAAAAAAACTGCTTTAGATACGCCCCAAAAGCTTATAGGTAAATTTTTATACGCCTTATCATGTTATTCTCGATAATTTGTAATTGGTACGCGCTGCAGCATAGTTTTGTTTTGCTAGCCCTCTAAACACAACGAGTAAAGACACAGGAGCGTCGTAGCTGACCGATATCGGATCGATTGGGTACCCCAGTGTACCATATAGAATATGCATACATACATATATCGAACATATGTATTTTAATGCACAATACATTTATGCATGTATTATTGTAATTAAGCAGAAACAACTTTGTACATTTTTGCATATTTCTTAAACTAATTTTTTTGGTCGAAAGTTAAACCAATTATATGATGCTCCCTTTAAAGTATTTGTAAAACCAAAAACTACGTAAACACCGAACAAATTTGTATGCAAATATAGGAAAAAAATCAAAACTAAAGCAAATTATGATATAAATGTTTTGTCGTGCAATATTCAAGTCAGTTTTATACAATGAGATATAAAGACAACACCAAATATAAAAAATATTGTAAAGCGCACATCAAATTAAATCTGAATTTTGAAAATATTCTAAATTGTTAAGCACAGAAAAGCTTTTTATATATGTAATACACTTTACAAAAATTTACTTAACAAGAACAAGATTCGACTAAGCTTAACAGTTGCATACTTAAATATAAATAAATTCTACCAGGTAAATAATATTATATATACCGATCTATTATGCACTAGTCTAGTCAGCAATCATTTAAGTAAAATGTTTTAGTGTAACAAAATCTACTATAAACACATTAAACTATTTCATATGCATAAATATATATTAATTATAGTTAAGATCAATCAAACTAAACATTTAACAATTTCAAAAACACTAAAATGCGAATTCCAAAAAAAGAGTCTGGCGACAACTCTTAGCTATAACCGTTTGTAATTCTAACACGTTACTTAAATGCATTTAAAATTAAAACAAAACATTACTAAAAATTTCAACTAAA
The DNA here is from genome assembly GCA_037043745.1 of Chymomyza amoena. Classification (NCBI taxonomy): domain Eukaryota; kingdom Metazoa; phylum Arthropoda; class Insecta; order Diptera; family Drosophilidae; genus Chymomyza; species Chymomyza amoena. The sequence continues at coordinate 185,889 of JBAMAX010003441.1, forward strand.
ATAAATAAACGTAAACTACTTTTCGATGTATTTTATATTTTAGATTTTATAAAAACACATAAAATGCAGCCAATGTATAATGCGCTTTTGTTAAAAGAACTTTTATGCGTGCGACTTGCTACAAATCAATTCTTTTGTATACATTTATTGTGTTTCTTTTTGCAAATATGTACTGTTAAAAAGCTTATAAAAGACTAAAAGAAAACACAAACAAAATTTTAATAATAATAATAAAAATGTAAGCAAGGTAATGCTAGTGTTAGGCCTCAAAAAACAATTCTTTGCCTATTAATTTAGTTAAGCATATAAATTCAAGACAAATACATTTACGTATTAAATAGTGTGTAAAAAAATTTAAAATTGAAGGTGTATGTAATGTGCGTTGAATATAATAATAAATAGAAATTATTCCGTATCAAAAATAAATAAATATTGTATTACCTGAAGTTGGGGTTTCCATGCTCATAACAAATTAAAATTATCTCGTTCTGGTTACTTTAAGAGACACTAAAGATGCGCCGATTTACTTTTAAATCTTTTGATGAGCTGCTAACATTCAAAACAAAAAAGCTATATTTTATTACTTCTTAAAATAAATTTTTAGAACTTTGTGAAAGTTGCAAATAGGGTTCGAAGATTGATTAAAGCACAGTTTTACCGAGTTTACTTTAAATATTGAAATTAATCAAAGTCCACTTCAAGTTTTTCAATTTCAGGAGTATCTCCACCGACTTAGTCGGGGTGCGGAAAAAGAGGATGAACCCAAAATAAAGCATAGCCACAATGCAATAGAAAACATAATAGATTATCAGGGGTGCCACAGAAAACCAATTCGATTCAATTTCGATGTAATTGCAATTCTTGGTGCCACAGACATGGCTAACAACGGTTTTAAAACCGCTCATAGTCATGTATGTGGCACCAAGAATTGGAATTGTATCGAATTTGAATCGAATTGGTTTTTTTAAAACCCTTGTTAGCCATGTCTGTGGCACCAAGAATTGGAATTGAAATCGAATTGGTTTTCTGTGGCACCCCTGTATAATTGATTTTACCCAACAGCATAGATATGTCTGTTTTACACAATTTATAAAAAATATGCTATAGACTCAGAACTGGCTGAAAACATTCTTGAAAAAATGCTTAACAAATGATCAAACTCCCACTCACTTGTTTTATCATTGATTCTTAACTTAATATTAAATTATGGATATCTTGAATATAAAGACATTCATATACTTATACCAAAATTAGCATTAAAAGATGTTTAGTTTGGGTTTTAATTTTTTTGGTTTTTTTTTTATTACTCGTTTGATGACATAATATTATATTTAAGATTTTTTGTCGACATTTATGCATTACATTTATAGGCTCGCTTTAAAAATAGTTTCCGTTTAATGATAAATTAAGTTGCTCCTTATTTTTTCTTTATTTGGGTTTTAATTTATTTAAAGTAAAACTTTTAAATACATGTTTTTTTTTCTTTAATAAAATACCTATATGTATTTTATACTTAGATTTTGTTTACGATTAGCTCCTATATTCCATTTTCTTTTTGCAGCGGTGTAAATGATATACAGTATACTATAATTAAATATATTTTTCTTTCTGTTTGCGAATTAACTTGCTTTTATGCAAAAAATATGTGAGAAACGCGCGTTTGCAACACGCTGAACTTTGTTACAAAAATTTAAACATAAACTTATGCACTAGTTTTAAAAGAATGCCAACTCACTCGAATAGTCAGGAAATTTTAAATATCAGTTAATTGAAGTGGTGGTATTAATATAAGAAATACAGTAGACGCTCACAAACTGGACCTACACAAAGTTAAAGTTTATGACATGCAACTACAATTTAGAAAAAACTCACTAAATAAAGAGTCGGAAACTCTGATTTAGGAATGGTTCTTAATTTCTTTACAGCTGTTATACTTTTGATCATTTACTTTTTGTTTTAGAAAAAAGTAATTACAAAAGTTATATGATTATATTGTATTAAAAAGGACAGCTGAGAACTTTATATAACAAATAAACAAGTTCGTACAAATTTATATAAATATTATAAAACATCTAATTTCTTATCTTTATCTTTTCAACTAAATATTCCATAAATAAATAAACGATTAACTGATTTTTATTAAAAAATTCGAAATAAATATTACAAATAATTCCAATATCGAACGAATCCACAAGTAATTTTTGTTCTGCCACCAACTCTCAATATACCTAGTTTTTGAGCGTCTACTATATACTTATTGAAATAGTTTATAAAGAAGCCGTGCCAGCACTGGGCGGTATTAATATGTAGTATGTGTATAGCATAGCGTCTTTTTGTAACTGTTTCCTCATATAGTATATATTATATACATATAGGTGGGATTTTGGCGTGGCCAGCTTGAGCTTGTCATAAGTGTTATACTTGTATATAAATATATTTTATATTGCTGTATACTAGTTGGTCGGAGTTTTACATACAATATGTTATAGCTTTGTACATAATTATTTTGAAACTGTCAACAGCTATGCAGAGCACTTAGCCCCTCCAAAGACTCTGGCTTCCCTAGGTTTATTACAATATTATTTTTGCTTTTGGACAGCATTTAGAAAACTTTATGTATGTTTATATAGATAAGTAAGAATATGTGTATTGTAATGCGTTTTATAAGCGCACTTGGCGGCATCACGATTAAGCAATGACAAGAACAAAAAACAGTTTTCATAGAATACACATGGTTTTTATCTTCTCAGTTTAGAATTTCATTTAAGTCTAGCATAATGTTTGGAAACTGTCTTTATGTGTGGCGTTAAAAGCTACTCAATTTAGTGGCTTTATAGCTATATTATATAAATAAAACGTCAGAGGTTAACTTCAATTAATACATTGGTTTATAAATTCTATCGGACAAGTTTAAATTATAACATTTATAATTATTTCAGTAAATCCTTTAAGTCGTACTTTAGATGAGCTTAGTCTGACGTTCTTTTAGACGCACAAAGTTTAATTCCATTAGTTTAAAAATAAAATTTCTTGAGCCTAGTTTATGTACAAATATTAAAGGGAAGGCGTAATCAATCAAATAATACATTCAGTTTACTTGGCACTATTTAAAAAATCTAATTAACATTGAATTATTATAAAGCACACATAAAAGCAGTTATTTGGTAACTACGGTCATGCCGCAGACTTTGCGCAACAGGGAGGGGTGGGCTGAACAACTTAAAGCTTTCTTGGAGCTCCTGTTTATATAATGCCTCACACATTTACTTCATGCACCCCGCCGTGCAGTGCATCATAAAAATACAAATTATTTATACATGCTTAGTTATAGCACATGTGTAGACATATGCTTAATATGTATGTGTATATAAATTGGGGTTTTTTTTAGTACATGTATTATTTTGTTTAAGTTTTTAATAAAAAATATATATAAATATATGCTATTTAGATTTGATTTTATCTCTCTGCTCATATGTATAGTTTTAATATATATATTTTTTTTTTAATTTTTACCTTTGTTTATTCATTAAATCTGTTTACTTGCTCAGTTTTCCGTTTGTTAAATATGCGTACTTAAGTATGTATACATAGCGTGTATATAAAAATTAATAATTATTAATTATACATACATATTTTTTTATGTATATAGCTAAGTTATTACGATTAGGGTTACCCTATTTAAGGGCATGTGGGCACGGAGACACGCCTTTCTTTGCTTTTGTTAATTACACATATAGAAAAATTATTTTAGTTAAGTTTTAAATAAAGACATCTTTAGCCTAATTCAAACAAAGCCTAGACCAACCAGTTAAAAAAAACAAATAAATAATATAAAATTTACAGTGCTTGTATAAAACGTGTAAATTAAAATTGAATCAAAACCTACGTCTAAATTTTTGCGATTCCAATTATGATATAGAGCAATGGATAGGTAGTACATTGTGCTTGTGATTGGTTAATGAGTAGTAAATAGTAGTATAAGGTTTGCTTGGATTTTTGCTTGCTTGGTCTCAAAATATGCTTGCATTTCACACTTTATCATATATTTATAAACATTAATTCCCACTGATGTTACGTTTTGTTTATCAGCTCGCTTTGTGGATTGGGCGGACTGAGCTGTGTGGGCGACTGTTGTGCATTTAGCATGGTTGGCGCCGATAAGGTAGTCGCCTGGGTAATAACTGTCGTGGCAGAGATGGTCTGTTGTTGTTGCTGCTGCTGCGGTTGCTGGGGCGTTTGTTGTAGCTCCTGATTATGATTATGCTGTTGATTTATTTGATTGTTTAGCGGCTGATTTGAGTTACAGAGCACCGAATATACAGAATCCACTTTACTGAGTTTTTCAAAGAGTGGTATAAGCTCACGCAACTCACAATCTGTGACATCGTCAAACCACGATTTTACGGGCACCTAAGATATATATGATTAATAAATATGTTCAATAGCAATGTTATGCAATTAAACTTACTGCATTATCTGGATGAAAAATATAACTGGCCGGTGAGTTATCGACAATAACAATCTTTTGTAAATCACGTCCCAGACGATTTAGATCCTTAATGTAATTACCCCTGTAGTAAACGCATGATTCCCTAAACAGTCTTGCACGAAAAACATTCCATCTGTAATAAAAATTAATTATAATTGTATTGCATGCAATTTATATTTATATATATATATATCAGAAAAATCCACTCACTTGTCTAACAGATCGGCCACTGGATCTGCATATTTGGCTAGTGATGCTGTAAACAAAACGCACTCGTACAATTCACCCATTTTTTGTAGAAACTCATCTACATGTGGTCGCTTCAGCACGTACACTTGATGTATGGTGCCATCAATTTCTACTGGTACTATGAAATCGGCATTAGGTATGGGCTGTAATTAACAAATAATACGATTATACTCTATATTTACTTTTAAAAGATATTCATAAGACTTGCCTTAAAACTACTGTGCACAAGGGTTTCGTCCAAATCGATGACCATGCACTTTCTGTGCATATCCGAGTGCCTAACCTGAGGTAGAAGGTACCTTTGTTGGTCCGGTAATGGTGGCGGTGTTGTTGATCCATCGATTTGTGTGCCATTTTGATTTGTTTTCGTTCGATTGCGTCGCCAACAGCATAAAATCGATTGAAGAAAGCCACGCTTCTGTGGCTTTAATCGTTCTACATCATCTGAAAATTGACGAGTTTTTAGTATAAGAAAATGATAAAAGTTTTTGGATATTTTGTGGATAAATACAATTTCTTTGGATGTTCCTCCAAAAATAAAGATGCGAAAAACTGGTATACTAAGAGAGTTCCGCGGATCCACAGGTAAGTAATTTCTAACAATAAGACACATATATTATGGCTACGATCAAAATATTTCTTTATAATCTTTTAATCGGCCATAAATGGAACGAAACAAACATGATTGATGTAGAACAATGCACTGTTTATTTTGCCATGAATCTATAATTTAGAGTCCGATTAGTAGGGCTTGAAAAAAAGAAGAAGAGACTGTGTCGAACGAACTCTGGATACTGACGGAATCTATTCGTTTCTCACATATCGAATTGATTGATTCTTTTGAAGAACTTCCAGAATAATTTATCCTTTTTTTTTAAATTTACACTCTGCTTGACTAGACGTAACAATTCTTTACCGGATTGTGAATTACAATTGTAATCTGTATAGGCAAACAAGCAACCGGACGCACCAACCGTTCTAACCAGAACTGCAGTCACACCTTTAAGGTCATATTTGCACCTACTTTTCTTGAGTTCGGCAAGCTGCACAAGCGAAAACTGATTTTCTTCGCCATTTGTACAATTAATGTGACAAAAAGAAGCGTGAAAGACCATAAGTCCCCCAAATGAAATATTAGCAGTGACTTAGGTTAGGTTAGGGCGGCAGTTGGGACTGACTAGTTAGAGTGAGCTAGTTCACCACTTTTCCCCACTTGAGAGGTCCCCTACGAAAGATGAGGAAGCCATCCGGCTACCTGAGTAAACCTTAAAAAGCATTTTGGACTCTGGTCAGAGAGCTGAGTTAAATCGTCTAGAAAGTGTAACTGTAGGAACCTAAATCTTTTACTGCCCAGTCCAGGGCAGTGACAGAAGAAGTATTCCACCGTCTCCAGCTCCTCTTCATCGCCACAGCTTCTACAGAAGTTATGGTGGAGAGCATTCAAACTGGATGCGTGGTTTTCTACCAACCAGTGTCCCGTGATGGCACGGATAATAGATGAGCACTGGGCTCTATTCAGATACCAAAGTTTTTTGGTTCTTTTACTGCAGTATGTCTGCCAAGTTTGCCGCAAGATTCTACACGTGTTCGATTTCCGATTTCACGTTTTATTTGCACAGAGAGCGAAAAAATTTCGTATTCTCAATTTACAGCTGGCCATGGGTATACCCAGGCGCTCCTTATCTTGAAGGAGGATGCTGGTAGTTCCCTTTCTAGCCAGTTCATCCACAATGCAGTTTCCCTCAAAGTCCCTATGTTTTGGGACTCATATCAGGTGAATTGAAAACTACTAAGCCATCTCCCCTAGAGGCAAGCAGCAGCCGTTCACTGACTTCACACAAGATGTCATCGAAACTATGGACTTAATAGCTGCTTGTCTCTACGAATATATACAGATGTTCTTATCTTGAACTTATAGGTTTCTTATTGTTATTAAAGCCTCCCGCCTGAAAGACACTGCAGTGGTCCGGGAACCGAAAAGCAATTCTAATTTTGAAATCCTCAACGTAGACGCCTCCCCCTACACGGTCGTCTAGCTTGGAACCGTCCGTGTATACTTTTATCGAGCCCGCTGGGCCTGGTACACTTGTATTCCACTCCGCTCTGTTTGGAACTGCTCTGAATTTGGTTGTAAAATGTTCCTGCGGTATGCAGCAGTCTGTACTTTCGGGGATAAGTGCGTTCCCCTTAAGAATCTTTGCATGACCAAAATCTTGATCATTCCATTTTTTCGCCTCTCTCACAATCAACAATCAAATCAGGTTAGTCCGTTCATCCCAATAATAATCTAGGTTGCGGAGACAAGAGAGGTTGATCAACAAATTTTTCCAAAAGATATGCATTATCCGTAAGCCCTTTGGAGTAATTCAATCGACTACATTTTAATTTCAATAATTTTTTATTTGGACATACATACATCATTCCCCATACTTTACTAAGACCCATTACATTAAGTTTATAAACTACCCTTCTGTAGCATAAATAAACATAAGAACACATCTTTTATTGGTTATACGCTATTTAAATTTGGTGTGTGTGAAAAGAAAAAAATATAAGCTAAAAATAATTCGCAAGCGCAAAAAATAAATAAAAAACAATAGAATAGTTGAGGAGGGTAACAAATTTAGCATACGCGCGTTTAATCGATGGTAAAAGGCTATAATTGCACATACATATAGTATTGAAAATTCATATGCATGAGAAGGTCACTGGTTGACCTTTAAGGTAACGACATTTATTACAGGTGTGGCTATAGAAAGGGGGTTGGTCAGTGTATAGTGATGGAAAGTTGTAACCTGTAGGGAGGACGCTTACTGAAACCCAACTCTGTTTGCCTTTGACGTAGAACAAAAGAAGGCAACAACAATCGGAATGACAAACAAAATGGCATTTTAACAAGTAAAACACTACACAAATACAAATGTTTTGAGGGTACGAGTGAGTTTTTAAGGGGGTTACGGTAGAGGAGCAGCTGCTTAAGCTTAGCTACTAGACACACGTTTGGTTCATTGAACCGCTCCGTTCCTGAAATTGAGCTACAAAACGTAGCAACCCTCGCAAAGTCAGCCAGTTTACGTACAAATGTCTGACTTTGTCGTATCAAAAAGGACACAAATGCAGCAGGAATCTCGGGAACCTTTTGCGACAAGTGAAGTGCAAGCAACACTGCACTTGAATATTTTATGAGCCTCCGGTATACCTTTTACATAGAAGCACAATGTACTGGACGTGATGTAGACACGTGTATTTTCATGTTTAAGCGTTAAACCAGACGAGTACAAAACAAACCCACACACAAAGCCATTTTACATACAAAGCAGTTTGTTTATTTGCTGGCATTTTGATTAGTCAGGTGAAAGGTGAAAAGCCTACGGACAAGTTGGCTTAAAGCACAATTTAACACGCACAATATTACACACAAAATTAAACTGTCTAGAACATTGATATCTGCATCTAAGCTTGGTAATTTGTCAAATACTTGTTGCATGCCAGTTCTCATATTGATAGCTTATGGATTGTCCATATTTATATTACTTTTTATACCCCCTTGTACATAAAAAAAGGCATATTAAGTTTAAAAATGTTTGTACCATCACACCAAACTAATAAACATATATAAAAGACATTTTTTTTTATTTTATCATCGAAATACTTTCGACGCTTCGTTTCCGGATCGTATTCGAAACAACACAATATTTTTGAGTTGGACCAATATATCACATCAGATTGCAATGTGTTGGTTCAAGGTATCCCAAAGTCGGTCCGATTTTAAAGTACGCCGTCTTTTTCTATTAGAACTACTATTAGGTTAGGTAGGTAGAAGTGGTTGCCATTCCGACACACCTAGGCCTATAAAAGACCCGTTGTGAGGCCACTTTAGTCAGTCCTCTATTCTACTGTATCCTCTTTGAACCAACCTGTCGATTTAATAAACGAATTAATCTTATTTATTCTGATTTCTGCAATTATAGTAATATTCACAAAAGTTTCGGGATCCAGTGTGTTCAGCCGCCTCCTGCATAGTACCATGCATCCACACAGGAGGTGCTCCACTGTTTCCTCTAGAACTACTATTAAATACTAGTGAAAAACTTTTGGAGTCGATTTCTTATTATTTCATAGGAGCCAAGATTATGTTATTTACTTGATATCGGGGGTACAGTATATATATCCCATAGAGGTGTTTTAGAGAGCCTCGCCAAAAAAACCATAAGATTTAGAAATTTTAGTAAAATTTTAATTTTTAAGTAAAGATCTGGATCTGACCTACTCATTCAATTTAATTGAAATTTATTTATTATTTCTACCTATTATGAATTCAATTTGTATGTCGATATACAAATTATTCTTTTGTTTGTTCTTAGAACAATCTTAAAACCATGTACAAATTATCATATCGATTCATTGACTTAACGTATACATACGAGATATTATATTTTGACATTGTTCTAGTAAAAATGTTGCCTTTGATATTACACATTCAGTATGGGGACTTAGAGCTGGTCAGGAACCTATAAAAATGATTATTCCTGAAAAAGAGCATTCCATAGTCAGAACTTTCCATACGCTTCAGCAACCTGTCGCTGATTGATAGACAACAAATTGCTGGCAGCATCTAACAGGTGCCATCAATGAAAGACCCTGAAGAGGCTATGACAATGGTGGGTGGGTATGGGAATAGCTATTGGACATAGGAATTGTGTGGCTATTCAACCATCGTTACACTTAAATAGGCCTGATGAAGGTGTTCAAGTAAATACATATATGAAAATGTGCGCATTTGCTTGTGTAGGTGTATGTGAGTATATACTCTATATATGAACGTATGTGTAGGAGTCATCCAACAGAGTAAACCTCTTATATTTTTAGCTTCAGAGTAAGCATTATTTTTAGAAAGTTATTTAAACTTAATCCTTCTGATGTGCTAACAAACATAATTATCGCCTGACTAGGGCAACAAAAGTATTTAAACATACTCGCATGTCCGCATATCCTAAAAAGTGTCTCTAAGTTGTATTATATATAATATGTATGCACATGTATTTACATACAATAATAAAATCGCTCATTATTATGTAAAAATGTTGTGCACTAATTTATGCAAATGCTTTTGGGCTCTAGACTGTTAAACGACCTTACGCGTCAATTGGATTTTGGTTAATGCAGAGGAATAGAATATTCAGAGACAAAACAAAACCATGGCAATGAAAATGACAAGTTTTTTTTCGTGACATTTTAAATAACAAATAGCTACACAGAAATATATATATCTAAATTATAAATAAATATTGTCAGTATAAGTTCAATTAAAATTTTTAAGCAAATATCGTTACACTTGAAACTTGGCAGTAAACCATTGCTATTTTGAGGACCCAAGAGTTGGTTGGTTTCATTATCTAATCTTGAACATAATGTTTGTTATCTGACATAGTATGATATCATTTGTGGCCTGCACACGCCTTACTTAATACTTTAAACAATTGTTGGAACCTGTAAGAAATCAAAACAAAAAACTACGACCTTCACCATATTTATTTATTAAAAGCTTTCAAAAAGAACGCGCGGCTTTTTATAGATAGAGTATTCTATCTAGTCTAGTGCTTAATTAAGCCATATCAAATGCTTGACAAACTGAACGGCACGTGATATTTAAACAAGTTGAAAGAAAATATTTTCAGGAAACTGTCACCCAATTTGGTTAATACCAACCAGTTGATGTCTATCAAGGTTGCCTCCAAATCTTTGGGTCAACAAACTTTTATGCTTAAATATCAAAAATTATTTTTGACATTCATAAAAAATGTTTCTAATAAATTGTAAGCGAAGCAAAAATAAAGCTACATATACGAGGTGTGTTCAAAAAGTAATGTAACTTAAGCAATTTCGCGGGCAACGTATTTTCGATTATCGATTTTTTTTTTGTTTTGTTGTGTTGGTACACTCTTTCCGAACATCTGCACGCAAAGCACTTATAACCTTTACGCCTCTCACAACCAAACAAAAAATGCCATTCACTTGAAATTTGGTACAGAAAAAATCGATAATCGAAATTACGTTGCCCACGAAATTGCTTAAGTTACATTACTTTTTGAACACACCTCGTATGCTCTTAACTTGACGTATGCGTTGTGAAAAACTTTTCTACACGCTTTTCTTTATTATGCCAGAGCTGTCGTGATTGGTTGTGGAATTTGATTGTCTTATTTTATGTGCAAATATTTTATATCCCCGAATCCTTACCTATCATTTCGGAGCTATTTTCAAAGATGAATATAAGCTGCCAATTTTATATATAGTAAAACAACGAAATGAGACGTCAGAGACTCCCCAAAGTGACTAGAGAAGTTGATATACCCAGATCCGTTTGTCTGCCTATATCTCAAAAATGGTAAGAGCTAGAGCAACCAAAAGTTTCGGATTAAATGCGTTTGTTTATGAAGATATCGCAACCAAATATGGCATTTGAAGATTTTTTAGAGTTACCAAGCACTATAACAAATTTGATTTTTCGTTTGTTTATGAAGGTATCATAACCAAAGTAAGTTTTGCTCTGTTTTTTTAGAGTTCCCCAGTGCTGTACCACATTTGACTAAAATCTATATAATATAGTATTGTACCTGAAATTTGACTGTATGTGAGTCCCTAAGCAATATATCACATTTGATTGCAATGTAGTTAAATATGGAGGGATTGTGGCTGGGTAATTCCACAAAAACAAATTTTTCACGCACATAAATATTCTTAACAGTTCTACGTATGTATGACTGTCTTTATAAATATTTAATTTTTCTTTTTTCTTTATTTAATTATGCATTGCGCGGCATGTAGCTAATTTTAATTATTAAAATATTTTTTGTATCTGCTTTATGTGTTTCACGCGCTTTAGAATTTTGCAGCTTTTGAAAAGGAAATCGTTTGCAATGTTTATTTAGTTTAAGAGACACAGATACACACACATAACTATGTACATGTGTATACATATGCCTTGTGTGTATTATGTAGTGGCGCTGCCCCGCCCCTTTAGCCTTGACAAATTAATAACAAAGAAAGTCTACATCAAGTGTGAGCAATTTGCTTAAGACCTTCAGAAATTGAAAAATTAATAATAAAAAATCAAAAGCAGAAAAATGGCTCAGCGAAAAATGAGATACTAAAAGCGTTGCCCATAAAAACAATACATAATGTACATATTTATGTACATTTATATATCAATATTTTATATACAGATGGGCAGCAGCAGCACTTAGCGACGTCCACTGGGCACCCACTCTGAAATAATATAAAAGCATACATACATAGATATTTCAACTGTTGCCGCCGGTTCTAATGCTCTTGCCTGCTCTTGGGTAGCTCTCCTCCACAAGCACTCACTCACACGCCCTCACGCACACTCAGTTGTCGCAGTGTTCAACAAGTCAAAAAGCAAAACCTACGCTTTATGCTACATAAGCAGCATATTTGCAACACGGAAAAGAGCAACAATCGTAAATTCTTGAATAGAAATGGCAGAGAGACAGACAGACTCACATAGACGACGGACAACATTGGAGCAGCCCAAAGTCTATCAATGATGATGTAGTAGGTAAGACAGAGCTGACAGGCTTCGCCAATTAACACCCAAACGTAAATTTTTTTTGTTCTCTTTGTTTTGGCTTTGACTTAAACTTGTTTGTGTACATGTGTGTGCATGTGTGTGAATGTGTGTGTGTTTGTGCAATTGTCGTAATGATTTTAGAGCACAAACAGATTAGATTAAAATTTGTTATTACTTTAAAGTGTGTGACCCCGCGAGCCCCTCCTCCTTTTACTTAAATATTTGCAGCAAATACAGTAAATCTCAAAAGTCTACGCACATGTATAAATAAACATTTTGACGAAAATTTAAAAATTATGCTTAAGCTTTTTACTTAAAACTATTTTGATTTATATAAATGGTTTATTTTAGATTCAAAAAAAATATTTATGTAACAAACATCATTTGTCAGTATTAAACAAAATATATACATACATATGTAGTATATTTTTACTTTATTTTCTTTTTGTCGCTAATAAATTATTCATCCCTATTTGCCTTGGTTTTTTTATTCTGGTTACATAAATAACACCAATTGTTTCCTGTGACTGCCTTTCATGTTTTTGTTTTACATGCTTTTTTTTCGAATGTACTGGGCTTTAATATAGTGAGAAGTGGGTCAGCATAAGGACATATTTCAGCGTTTTTAATTTTTTTAGGTGTATCGTTCAGTGCCAGTTTACGGCGGAAAAAAAGGTCTACACATAATATCAACATTAACAAAAAAAAGTTTTAACTAACATAAATTTATTCGCGTATGGGCAAAAAAAACACAATTTAAAAAAAAAAAAAAAAGAGTGATTCTTTCAATATTGTAAGTCAAAAATGTGTTTAATTGAATAAGATGTTGATTTTCATCTTTTTCTTATTTATTTGAATAAATAAAAGGCCTGAAAGCTGAAGATATTTAAATTTTTATCGTTTTTTCAACTTTTTGATAAATTTTCACTATAACTTGTTTATGTTATTTATTTACTTTTTTCGTTACACACAAGTCTGGAATTAACAATTTTAATACACATTAATATTCTAAATTTAAATACAAGTATGTTTAAAAATTAATTGACGAAATTCATAAAACTAAACCTCTGCAAAAATATGTTACGTAGTTAATCAGATGTAAGCTTATGAAAAATAATCTAATAGTTTCGCAGATGAAGTCGAAAACGACTTAAATTTTTCTCGCCGATATATTGGAAACGTCAAATTAACAGATCCTACGTTTTGCATTAATTTGAACAGCTTTGAAGGCGTACGAATGTCGATGTCTTAATATTATAATTTCTTGTTTTAGAAATATATTGACGTAAAATTGATTCAAATTTTTTGTTATTTTACACATTTAAGAAAGTTTCAATAATCTCTTTTAATCTGATTTCTTTTAAATTTTCAACATTTTTTTTTAAATTGTATGCTTCTATTTTCTTTCAGACAATTATTAAATGTTTATAAATATGCAAGCACTTTTTTACTATAATGTAGAAATTCTGCAACAATTACATATTGGAACAATTTCGCAAAGTCAAATGACTGTCCCAATACTAATTTTATTCACTGTATGAACACACACACACACACGCATAACATTTGACTTTTTGTTTTGCGCTCATTTTTGCTCAACCTTAAAGCTGCATTTAAACGTATTTGTATTTACATTCATTTATTTGTTTATGCACTTGTATGTGTGCACGTTTTGCTATTTGTTGTTGCTGCTGCTGCTGTTGTGATTGTTGTATTTGCTTTGTTTGTTTGTTTCAAAAACTAGTCAAGAGACAGAATTGCCAGTGTGAGTATCTGATCTGTCTCTCTTTATACCGGTTTTGCTTGTTGTTTGGTTTTTGTTTTTTCTTACTTGTAGCTGTTATTGTAATATGCACTTTAATTTTTCTATTATTAAGCACACACTGCAGCTCACTTTACTACACTAACACAAACTTTTATGCATATGGGGATTTTTCGTTGAAATTTTGTAGTTTTTCAATTGGTAGTGGTGCACCGACGACATTGCATGACGTCACAAAAGCAAAGCCGTCATTAAATTGATTTTATATTAAAAAAAAAAAAAAGGTGGTGGACAGAGACGTAGACGCAGACTGCGACGTAATTGAAAAAAGTCGATAAGGCAAAGTTTAACCCAAAACATAGAAGAAAGAGGTAGGAGGTAGGCAAGGAAGAAGCTTGCAAGTGGTTTGCCTTATATTTTGATCATTCACAGTAGACGGTATACAACACAGAGAAAGAGAAATAGGGAGATAGGAAGACACACACAAAAACATAAAGCGACGTGTTGATGGCGCTTGTGTCTGGTGGGGCGCACTCACTTTCAACTTCTTAAAACAGAAATCCTCAAAGGACTTTTGGCATTTTTGTGTCTTTGTTGTGACGCGGACTTTGTGTATGACTCATTTGTCGCAGACGCAAACTAACGCGCACTTTTCGCTGCTTACTGCTTACATATATGTACTCTATATACATTTGAACAAGCTTAGATAGTTTTATTTGTCTCACACTTACCTTTATCGCTTGGATAGACATTCAATTGCTCATCATCGCGGGAAACTTGCGTTATTATTGATGTTGCATCCATTTAAGCATACACTTATGGCCTGTGTTGGCTGCGTGTGTGTGTGTTGAAAGTTAAAACGGCTTTTCACAGAAAATTTCAAAATCGTCGCTAATATCCAATCCAAAAAGCATTTAAAAGGTAACTAGGCGCGCGTAAGAAATGATGATAAAGATAAAAACACAAATATATACAACATTAGTACATTTTTGCACACATTTTCCAAAGAAAACATGGAGTTTTCTTTATATAGAAACACATTATTTATATATGTATATGCATATGTATATGTGCATGCATGCATGTGTATGTGTGTGCGATCCGTCGGCTATGCGACTTGCGACTTGGCTGGGGACTGGGGACTGCGCCAGACAGTGGAATTTTACAATTACGCTTTGACAGCCTCATTCGCATATAGGTTTCATTCGACGTCGCAGAATGCAAATGTTTTTTCCCCACTGAATATTCACCTTTTGTTTAAAAACTCTCAACTCAAAACATGTAAAAATGCACTTTCGCCTTTTTTAATAGTAATTATTATTGCACACAAATTTGATTACGGAAAAAAGGCAACGGAAATGAATTTAAAAACCACTTTCTTTTCTTTTGCTGTTTATTGGGCACATTCTTTATTTTTCTCGGCGTCTACTATTCGCACGCAGCTTCGCAACGTTTTATTTATAACGCACTCGGACACGACACTCACAAAAGCACAACAGCCCAGTTTGTTTTACAATTTTATTTATTGTATTTATAATTTTTCGCACGCATTTTTAGGTGAATTTGCTTTAATATTCATTTTTATGAGTGCAATTCCGACGCGCAAAACAAAACGTGACCTCCTCGAAAAAAAATTTAGTTTAACTAAACCGCTGTTGCTGGACTTAAGAAGTTGGAAGAGCATAAAATTACTCTTATGGCAATGCAGTGCACTTGAGCGAGATAGATGGATGGTCTTGGAGATGTGACAATTTGCAGCGTTGCTAAGCGATACATAACTAAACACTATCGATTGTAACAAAATTAAGTTGCTGAAATTGAGAAATCGCAGTTTTCCGTTTCTAACTTATTGTTCGAATAAAATTACTTGAAGAATTTTAATTTGTTTAGTATAAAAATAATAAAAGCTTAAGAGTTTTGCTTTTTTAGAAAGAGATCAATAGATGTTTTCATCCACAGCTGTACAAAATGTATAACTTTACAACACTTTTCGTTAATATGAGTGGCAGCATTGGCCGCTTATTATTGTTACGCGAGCGCCGTACAAAAATATATTGTTAATATTTTTCTTGTATTTATAAGTTAAATTGACAAAAATGTTGGCTTTACGCAGCTCACAAAAAATAGGTTTACGGTGAGTAAGCACAATTAAGTTCATAAAGATTGCTATAATGTATGCACGAATTTTCGCAGCTGCTTTCTGCCGGCAGCATACAAAAACGTGGCTTGCGCTCGCTATTCTTCCAAGGATGAGGATGCTTCGTCTTCGGATGATGAGAAAAAGACCAAAAAGCAACCCAAAACTAGTAATAACTCTGGCGAAACAGCGGCGCAGCGATTGAACCGCTTGTTATCCAGCATGCAAACCACTGATCAGTTGTCTGTGGCGGACTTTCCACATCCAGGTGATGCGCATCGTAAGCGCAAGGAGGCGCTCAAGCAGGAAGCCTCTTCTAAGGACGTCATAAACGCAGCTAAAAATATTGCCAGCATGCTTGGCACCGGAGAAAGTGATCGAAAGCAAACCGAATCCGAACTGTTGGCGAAACTTTTGGGACACAGTAACGCTGAGAGCTCCAGCAATGCTACGGGTTCCTCTAATGCGGAAGCCGCTCCAACAAACGAAAAAGAGCTTAATCTAAGGTATATAAAACTTGCCTTTAAGTTATTCTGTTTGTTAATGAATTTTGTTTTTAGCGAACTTATTGTTGGCATGAAAATTGATCGTCGCCAACAACCTGAGCAGCAGCAACAATCTCGCGCCGAGTTTGTGCGTCGTACGCTTGGCGCCCGCGGTAAATCCAATGAAACACATCGTTATGCACAACGACCGCAAAGGCAGGTCAAGCGCGAAGCAGAAAGTTTTACGGGCAGCGTTAATTTATATGGTGGTGAGCCTTTGGGCATTTTTAAGGACACCAGTAATTTGGTTGACTCTCCGGACATGCTTAGTACTTGGTCTGCCTTGAGTAATAATGAGTTGAACCTTCAAACAGCACATCCGCCAGCAAATTATTATGAGAAACTTATTAAATGGACGGAACAGGGCAAAATCTGGCGGTTTCCCATAGACAACGAACAAGATATGGGCGAGGAAATGAATGTCGACTTTTCGGAACACATCTTTTTAGATCAATATTTGGAAGATTGGTGTCCCAGTAAAGGTCCCATACGCCACTTTATGGAACTGGTCTGTGTAGGTCTTTCCAAAAATCCCTACATTACCGCCAAAGATAAAAAAGAGCACATACTCTGGTTCAAGGATTACTTTGAAGCTAAAAAGGATATACTACAAGATCTTATGAACAAGGAGCGGATGGATAGCATAAAAAGTGTATCAGCTTAATGTTGTTATTTTTGTTAAAAATATATTTTTCCTTTATAAGTATGATTAATTTATGCTTCTACATATGTATATGTATGATATTTAATACTTAATTTAGTATGGATTTTGGAACGCAGGGATCCTGGAAATTCTTTTCTAGTCTAATTTAAGTCTGTGCGTGGAATGTCGGCCAATGGTGCTTTAAAAGAGTAAAATGCGCTTCTCTACCGTCTTGCGGCAAATCGGACAACCCTCGATTTGATCGCCACACATTTGACATGTGCCATGTCCACATAGAAAGACCATATTTTTTATGCGATCAAAGCAGACTGGACACATTGTCTGAAATGTTAAAAAAGGAAATATAATAAATGTGCGACTTGTAACTCAAGGACATTCAAAAGAGACTTACCTGTTCCTTAATGTCCTGCAGTTGCTGCTTTAGCTTCTGCACATCATCCATCTGGAAATTGTTAACATTTGAAGGCGCAACCATGCCGCTGGATGCTACGTTAGACGCATTAGCAGCGGCTGCTGCTGCTAAAAGATTATTCTGGCTATTCAGCTGACTACTGCCCGCCACTGGCGTCACCACTGTATTATTCATTGCCACACTATGACCCGAGGTGTTAACACAAGGCGGTTCAACAAACTTCTCCTCGATAGCCACGGGACAAGCTCCGGCCACTTTCTCGGTTATGCCAATGCCACCACAACAGAGGGTAAAGGATGCTATCTCTTCAATTTGTGTGCGGCAAAGAACGCACTTCTTCATCAGTGCGCTGCAATGCTCACAGGCAACCATGTGACCACATGGCCTGAAAAATACTGCAGCTCTTCGATCTGAGCAGACCATACATTCGTCAATCTTTTCACGCGATGATACTGTCTCACGGCAGATGAGGCATTTCTTAACACGAGGAGCACATGTTTCGCAGCAGCTAACATGGCCACAAGGCTTGAAAACAGTGTCGCGTTTGGCATCAGAGCAAACAAGGCACTCCTCCAGACTATTGGCTTTGCCAACGTTGGCATTGCTGCCCTCCACGAGCAGCGACTGTGCCGTTTCTCCGTTCACACCATTGAGCATAAAGGGACCAGAGCTTACCGAGTTCAGTGGTATATTAGCTGTAGCGGACTGATGCATGCCGGCGGTGGCAACTGCATTCGCAGCTGGTGCAGATTGGCAACGAGCACGTGCATTCAAACTGGTGCCAGCCACGTTACCCGGCAGCTCGGAGTCATCCGTTTTACGCTCGTTATAGCACTTGACCAATGTCTTGCACAGATTCGGATCGGGACACAGATCAAGGGGAGTTTGTAGTTTCCGATTTTTGAGCGTCAAGTCGGCACCATTGGCAGCTAAAAAGCAGGCAATAGAAGCCGAAGCTTTCTTATTGGTTGCATTGCGTAGTCCCATCAGCAGCTTGCCAAATCCCTCTACATCCTGTAGCTGCTTTAATTGCGACAGAGTGTGATGTCGCAGTGCCTCATGCAACGGAGTATCACCATCCTTATCTGGTATATTCAAATCGGCGCCTTCCTGAACCAGTAACTTAACGATTTGGACATGCTGCCGCTCTACGGCCAAATGCAATGCCGTCTGTAAATTTACATTTTGCCTATTCATGTTGGCTTTACCCATGTGAACCAGCAGTTCAGCGATTTCCACATGATTGTTTAGCGCAGCCAAATGCAAGGCAGTATAACCATCGTCCTTTTTTTCTTCCACAATCCAAGGCCGACTGGTCTTGGTTAGCAGTATTTTCATGGCGCTGGGGTTACCTTTAAGAGCTGCATGATGTAGCGCATTGAATCCATTGTTATTGTTAAGTGTTATATCAGCGCCAAAGTCCAGCAGCATGGAGAGCATTTCATCGTGCTCCTTGGATATGGCATCATGCAAAGGTGTGTCTCCCTCCGAGTCTTGTAAACTGGGATGACAGCCCAGTGTCAGTAGGGTCTTGACCACATTTAAATGTCCTTTATTCACGGCTATGTGCAGTGAAGTTTGCCTACGCTTATTGCGCGCATTCAAATCAGCTCCTGCCTTCGAGAGTATTTCAATGACGGCAGCTTCATCTCCAAAGGCGGCGTGATGCACGGCACGATCCCCGTCTTTATCCTCAATTTCCACATCGACGGCATGACGCAACAGCACTTGAATTACTTCAATATGTCCATTTTGGCTGGCAGCCTGCAGAGCTGTATGTCCAGCAAAAACACCATTCACATCTGGCACTACAGTGGGACTACTGGTAGTGGCAGCAGCAGCAGCACTCGATGTGGAAGGCTGTGAAGCGCCTGACAAATACTCCTCGCAGCGGGACTGTAAGTAGAATTACATTTTATATTTAGATTGCTTGTGAGTAAGCCCATGGATGTTTCTACTATATTATTAATATCTCCGAAACATCAGAAGACAGGCAGTCTCAATTTTTACTTAAAAATATACTAAAAACTTACAGCAAATCCATTGGCGGCCGCTTTGACAAATTCTTCCGTAGCATCACCGGACACATTGGGCTCAAACAACTTTTTGAGTATAGCTGAAAGGCGTTCCCCGCTTGGTATGACCGGCGCACAGCCGCCATCAGCCGTTGACGATGCCACCTTACAAACGGCTAGCGGATTATAAGTCCAAGAAGTGTTGGCCACTTCCACCTTAAGATCATTGTCATGGTAGACCTGTTGCACGCGTCCTATCTTACCTAGCGTCAGTTGCATAGCATCTGCCCACTCGCCATGCCCGCGCTGTAGCATTTTAATGCTCTCCACATCCGAGCAAATTTTTACAATGTCACCCACTTGAAATTCTGGTGGTGCTGTGGTGGGTGAAGAGACCTTTGTAAGCACTGCAGGATTAAAAGTCCAGCGATTGCCCGAGTTGTATGCTACTACAATGTCATGATCCTCATCTATGCCTACAACCATTCCCGCATTGCTAAGGCATTCAAACATGCCATCAGTCCAGCCTCCGTGTCCATGCTGCAGCGATTGCACAATTTCCAAATCCAAATCGACGGTTACTTTGTCGCCGATCTGAAAGCCATGACCCTTGCCTGGGCCATTCTCACCAAGAAGCGGCAAATGATCGCGATAGACATTGCTGCCCTTGGCGTCATTGACCACCTTTAGATCGGCCATGCCTTCGAAACCAACTCGATAGAGATTCTTGGAACCATTATCCCATATAACATATGCCGCCGAGCGTGGCGAAGCTGATGACCAATCCTGTATTTCGTTGACCTTGCCGCGTCGCCCAACTCCACCATCCTGGTCCTCCCATTGCCAGTCCACGCCACGTACTACACGAGCACCTGGGAATATGCCGCGTGCTAAAACTTTCTTCGACTTGCGGCGCGGTTCGAGCATGCTGCGTTCGCCCCCTGGCGTGGTTATGCGATAGAAACGATGGCGTAAATGGTGCTTATCGCCATGATAACAAATGCTGCATAGATCATAGTTAATGCATTCCGCACATTTCCAGCGTATGCCAAAAATGGGCTGCTGGCGACAGGTGTCACACATTGTGCCCTCATGTTTAACGCCTGTAGGTGCGCTGTCCAATATGCGTAGATCATAGGCACCAGCGCATCGATAATTGGCCGCTGTGCCATTGTCCCAGACTACGACAACTTCCTCGGCTGATTCAAAGTTACGCACTGTGCCCACATGTCCCTCGCCACCATCCTAAAATCGAAAAAAAACAATGAATTCTTTGTTGTATACGAGTGCTGTATTTACCCCAGAACCTACGCTAATTATTACGCGAAAATTGTAGTTGAAACGCATTATCTGCCACAATCAGCGACGAAGCTTATAATGCGCAGTCAGCTTGTTGTCTGCTAAGGGTTTCGTAGCTTAATAGAGGCATAATATTTACTTATACATGTTTCGAACGCGTCAAATCACAAACAGCGATCTCGACCCTTGCTTAAAATTGGGTCAGAGAAATGCAAAACAAACCACACCGCTACTTTATTGAGAGAGCACGCTCGCGCTTTATTTAATTTATAACAATTGACACCAAGTGTGACCTCTAAGAGACTACATATATGCTGAGACTCACCTGCTTGTTCCACTTCCAGTCTGGACCACGTATAACACGCGCACCAACTCCTTCCATTGAAAAGCGTCGCGCAACGGCGGCTGCTGCGCCACCTGCGGTAGCAGCGCCACCCGCTCCAGTAGGGCCATTACCGCCACCTCCACCAGCACCGCTTACTACAATACCTGCGCCAACAGATGCTCCGGTGGACACAGCATTTGTTGAATCCTTAGCCGCAGACAAGTTTGCGGCGCAGGACATATTTTTATGCCAATTTAAATGTGATGGTTTCACTTTTGCTTTAATCGCAAAACTTAACCCGCTTTGTTAATTTCAACAACTTACAAAGAGTTTTGCTGCACGAAAACCTCAGAGCACAAAAATTTTTACTGCTTGAACCAGCCCATTTAATTGCAGAGTTGCCAGTCAATTAGTTTGTGCAAGGTAAATGGCGGATCTTGACGGAATCATTTTAAATGCAATATGCATTTCAATAAGTTATATGTTACGCACTTAAATATTAATTTAAATACATTATTAACCAACCATTTAAAAATTAAAAGTACAAACAAATAAAAGACACAACATGCAATTGCTATCTGAGCCTAGCATATCAAGTGTACTTGAAGTTTTTGCACAGGTGGCAGCACAACAATAGTGCTTCTTTGTTGCCACATCGCCAAAGGTTATTGTTGTCACTGTGTGCACTATTACAGCTGTCTGGCAACGGCTGCATAGTCTTGTTCGTTCATACAATTCTATCTGCAATAGTCTTGCCCTTGCCTACCTATATCATTGTTTGCTTAATAAAACTTGCAAAGAAATACAAAATTGACGTTAAAGTTAATATTAAAATGTCCAACACCAATACGGACACAGGTGATACCACAATTTTGGCTACAAGTGCTACAATACAGGACTACAATGGCACAACAGCAGCCGTTGACAATGAACAGAAGCCTAGAGAGTCGCTGGTGAGCAGCAGCTAAAACGACCCTTGACTTTTTGTCTAATCTTTTAATCTGACACATTAAAAAAATCAACAGATAACCACTGCTGTGAGCTTTCTACAAAATAACAAGGTTCGCCACACAACGCTTATCCAGAAGCAGCAGTTTCTTCGGTCCAAAGGTCTTACAGCGCATGAAATTCAATTGGCCTGTGAACGTGCCGGTGTCTTTAGTCAGGATCCTAATAATCCCAATACAGTCATAAACATAGGCTCGCAATTAGCGGTTCAAGCACAGCCAACAGCATTTGGACGGTTACGTGAGCTGCTGCATTCGACTGCGTTGTTTAGTGGTGTCGTCTACGCAATATATCTATTTTGGAAGGTGCGTTAATCATTGATTCAAATTAGTTTTTAAATTAATTAAATTTATTTTGCTACTGTTGTTCCGTCACACACAGAAATATGTTGCGCCTTTCTTATTTGGCATTCCCAAGAAAAAACCAGTAGATGTTGCCCTAGAAGATATTGACAAGAAAGTTGACTTGCGTATTGATGAGCTCAATAAGGAGCTCGGATATGTCAAGGATTTAATTACAACGCAGCAAAAGGACCAAACTCAAACATTGAACCGTGAATTTAACAACTTTCGCAGTGATTTGGATGCCATTAAGGGTTTGCTTTTAAACCGCAAACAATTCGCTTCGCCTCTGGCTCCCGTTGTTGCTCCATCAATACCCGCCTGGCAGTTGGCCAGCTCACCACATCATCATCATCGCCATAGCCAATCGGATGATAATGAAAAAGGCGACGATGCTGGCTCCGGTTCGGGTTCTTCCGAGACCGAGGTGGTCACCAAAAACAGTGACTCTAGCTTAGAGATCATGTGAAGCACCAGATACTACTATCATATTTAAAATTAAAACAAACTTATAACATTTCTGCTGCAGTTTATTGCGTCTCAATGTTAAACACAGCATAATGTTGCTATGTGCCGATTTGTAAATTAATTTCCTAGACGGCTTGGTTTGCATGTTAGCATTTAAGTTTTAAAGTCAACAGCTAATTTGTATCAACTACCAAGAGTATACATATATACACACACATAGCCGTACATTTAATTACGATACGATATATAATACATATTTAAAATTTAGTAACTTAATATGTAAAACAAGAAAACCCAAGTCTTCGGCTTGCCGAACAGATAATACCCTTGTAAAAGTAGCTTTACTACATATTTTCTATAAATGCATCCGGTTTTAGTTAAATCTTGTTTTGCTTTTGCTGTAGATTCTATTGAAACATGTATTTGCAAATTTATCTATGGATTGTCTTCACAATCTAAATGTCTTGTATGCATTTCAATAAAATGTAATCTGAAATGTAATCGTTCAAATGTAGGGTAGCTATATTTCAAAGATAGCTCTACCTTGCGTTGTTTTCAATAGATTTGGTTAAAAAAGTACTTGATCGCAAACTGATAACACAGCTTTAGACAACAATAAAACATGTGAAGTTATAAAAAAAAATTATAGTTATTATTTAATAAAGATTTATTTTTATTAAAAATCAGACTGTAAAGTAATACGGATCCTTGATTAATAGTTTTCATTTCGACTGAAAATAAACATTACTTGTTTATTAGTAATCCGATTTTTTAATCTGGCATATCTTTTATAATTGAAGGTTTGGAAGATTAAGTCAATGCAAAAATTAAGTTTAAAAGAATCAACAATGGATATAAAAATATTTTTCAAAGTGGGGGTCACCATTAAAAATGCTCCGCTGGAAAAGGATCAAACTATTATTTAGTGTAGCTTTCGGCGCATATGTTATACAAATTTTATTTCAAACAAATTTTGTTTATCAAAACATACAATTTTAGATACTTGATTTTCAACAAGAACTATACTACAAGTTATTTTAGCTTCAGAACGCATTCGCAGTGGTATTTAAGACTTTATATTTTGAATATTTAAAAAAAGTAGAAAATTTACATTCAAATATATTTGAAACAAGTAATCTTAAATAAACAGACAAAATACTCAACCTACACTTCGCTTCTTTAATTTAAGAGGAAAAAAACTTGTAAGACACAACATTTAACGGATAATAGATTTCCAAATTTCTTTAAATTTATAAACACTTTTACAAGGCTATAAAAGGATTTACATTGCTACAATTCGACGATTTCAAAATGTATGTTGATTAATGTAACGTTTTAACGTTTGGTTGTAGGTGCATCAGTTTAGTAGTTTTTAAACTTAAATTTTAGATTTAACTACAATTTTATAAAATTTCCGACCTTTGCTACATTGATTGGGTTGTATTCATAAATTGGCTAAGTTTCCTTTAATTTGAATGTTTATTGTGCGGTGCGATACGGCTTTTTTTTTGTTTTTTTTTATATATTTATTACAAATTTGGTTCTGATACTATTCGCGATCTATTCATTTCTACAACTTATGCTTAGTGTTAATGGATTACTTAACTTTGTTTCATTTTGTGGCATGTTTTAAAAAGTTTGCCTATATTATGTTAATAGTCTGAAGATGATTTAGCCACGTAGTATATATGGGCACGTTGCTGATCATTATTTTTGTTGTGTGATTAATGCAAAATTATTTGGCAAACCCTGCAACAAAAGTAAAACATAACGCTGAGACCTTTAATTACACCCTGTAGCCATCCATGAATGCAATAATAATAAATATTGAAAATAAAAGTGAAAGATTTTTAAAGAACATGTGAATTTATTTTTATGCCCATCCAAGAAATTGTGTATCTGAAATAAACGTTCACGTTAAAAAATGTCGAGTTAATTTAACGATTCTATGAAGTCAACCACCGAATATTAAATTTTACTACTTTCAAATTTATTTAAAATCCAAATTATTTAATGGAATTATTTTTTATATTAGAGTAGTAGCGAACAAAGCAACTTGTTCAAAATAACAAAAGGCTACAGGGTATCGCATAGTCGTTATAATCCGACTATAGCATTCGGGTTCCAATTGTTTTGGGTATGCACGTTATAAACAACGGCCAGGCCGAAGTTCCTAGCTTCTAATTAGATGATAAAAACATATTTACATTTAAACTTTTACCATTACTTTTAAAGATTGTTTGCAAAAATTTAACCTAAATATTATCCTAAACAAAAGGAAACACAATAGTGGTACTTAGCCCAAGTGCACATACTTAGAAATAAATATCAATCAAGAAGAATAGACAAAACTGCTTAACCCACCACATCCTTAAACAGCAGAGTTAATCACTGCTTGCGTTGAGGCTGGTGTGCTATTAAGATTGGTGCTGGCAAACGCCGTGCCCGACGACGTACTGGCTGTAGCAGTTATGGATACTGATGCAGCAGCGGCTGAGCCGCCATCGGGATAGCCGCCTGAGGCGGGCGCCGGAGAGAGGGACATGGTGGATGATGAGGGCGAGGAGCAATCGCTTTGAACGCTCATAGTAGGCGAGGCAGCAACCAGATTGTTACTACTACTATTATTACTGATAGTCAGCGGAAACTGCGGCGGATTTGTTGTTGGAGTGTGCGGCGATAACGGCGTTAGAATGGAAGACGCTGTGGGTGAGCTGGTCAAGCTGTTGCTCATAGTAACTGCACTTGTGGTAGCTGTACTGCTGCTGCTCCCCGTTGTTGTGTAGGCGGGCGTGGCAGGCGAAGCAGCTGGCGCTGAGGAGTTCTGCTGATTCGTTGGTGCTGACTGTTGTTGGCTGGAATTGATGCCTGCAGCGGCTGCTGCAATCATTGCATTTCGTTCACGCTCCCGATCTCGTTGCGGGCGGAATGCTTCACGCAATGCCTCTACGCGATTCTCATTGGGTCCCCAGCGTGCATAGCCTGCACTATTTTGCAACCAGACCACCTGCGTGCCTTGCATGCTCTTTATGAGTACATCGCATCTGTTGGAGAAGAATAAAATTAATAATTTAATAGCGGTTTATGGCAAGATCAGAAAAAATCACAAATTGTCTTTTACCGACAACTGCTTACTTTTGCAACATGTGCTGATATCCATGCCTGTATTCGTGGGCCATGCCTAGAACGACCATTGAACGTCGCTTATACATGCTCTCCTCAAGCTTGGATATACTTTTCCACTCGGGCAGAAACACAATAAAACTGTAAGCACAAGTATTTATTATTCAGTCGTGCGTCTTATTCAATTATAAACTCGGTTTTTCAATGTTCAGTTGGCTACAAAGCAATAAACTCCAGTTTGCCAGTTTTTATAAGACTAGTGTCTCAATTTATAGATAACTAAACGCTGAGAAACCGGACTTTAAAGAATTATTAACTCACCTTAAGGATTCCATAGAATCAGTAAGTAGCTTGTCTATGTGTTGCAAGCATGCATCCATAAGCTCATCGCAATGAGGCGGATTTACTTGAAAAGATCCTGACACAGGCTTAAACTCCAAAAAGGGGCTAAGATTTAAGATATCAATAAAAAATTTCCGTAAATATAAGTAATTCAGGAAAAGCTTACCCTCTAGAACCAAAATAGGCATCGGTATCCGCAAAAGCCGAGCAGTATTGCCTAAAATACGAATTAAATGGCGAAGCAAAGCACTCAAAGCTCACTCCAAAATGTCGATGCAGGCACTCAAATACGGGCACTGGCAGTGCAGCTTGCGTTTGCTCCGCTTCCTGTGAGGAATTTAATGCATTTCCCAAAAATGTTTGATATCTCTTGAGCAGGCACCATACGCGACCAATAAACAGATCAAACTTTTTGTCATCGAAACAATTGTGACGATAGAGCTGCTCCAACTTTTGCAGGTAGGTAAGATTAATGTACTGCGCATCCGGCTGATTAATGGTCGAGGGCGTGTACTTAATAATCATATGATCGCGATCTTGCAAATACTCAATTGCTGGCATACGCGGAGACGGCACTGCAAACTGTATGGGATAGCACCAAACCTTTTTAAGGTGTGGCGGGGGTGGCGGCGGCGTAGGCTCGGGTATCCCGTGTTCCTTAAGCAGCTGCAAATGACGTTCGCGTATTTTTCGGGCATGCTCTGCCGAAAGATGAAAGATCTTGACGCATAGTGTTTCTACCGAGCTTTTAACGGTTTCCACCAGATGCGGTTCGCACTGTCGCTTTAAATGCGCCAAGCGGTCCTGAAAATCCTCATAGCTGGCTCCTACTGTGCGTCGCAGCCATTGAAAAGTATCCTCTACATTCCATTTAACGACTTTCTTCGACTCTGCAGGCGCTGAACGCGATTCAATTATTTGCTTGGCAGCCTCAGCATAGCGCGAAAGTTGCTTACGCGCATCACCGGTAAACTTGGGCTTGACCAGCTTAATAGGTATATCGGCCATTATTTCCCTGTACATAGAGCTCGATATTTCGGGAACGCAATTGCTGGGCAGCAACGGATCGCATCCCGTGTCAATAACTTTGCGCTCCATAAGCCAGCGATTAAAAGAGTCACGAGGCGCTTTAATATTCTCACGCCGCATGCACAAATCCTCGTAGGTCTTTAACAGTTTCATGGTAAAGGCAGCACGTAAGGCTTCTACTTCAGGATGCGGCTGCGGCAACAACGTAGGTGGACGTTCAACAATCACTGCATTAGTGCATACCTCCAGATCCCAAGGTCCGGCCAGTATAAACTTCTTCATTGGTGGACCACCATGCGGTCCATGCTGATGATGCGGATGTACATGCATGTCATCCGACGGCCGCCGCTTTAAATGATGGTGTTGCTGCTGTTGCATGTGTGGCGCCACATTAACGGGCGTTTGACTGCCTGCATGACATATGCCCAACGGATCGGTAAGCGGATCAAAAGGGCGTGTACCAGGCATTTCCCATAAAGACTCGCCAGTTACCTTATTCCAGTAATATGGACGATTCTCTCGTTTGGACCAAAATTTGCGCCATCCTTGATTAACCAGCTCTGCAGTCAGCTCTTCACCATAGCCGCCGCCAACTGTAGGCGGACCTTGAGGTGTGTGTGCCATGGCCTCCATTGATGGCGCATGAGTCTTGGTAGGCGTTGAGGGCGAAGAACAGCTGGCTACCGGTGAGCTGCCAGCACTCATTTGGCCTGCTGTATCATTGATGGTAGCGCTTGTAGCCATTGTGGATGCAACGTTTGCGCTGGGCGTGCAATTGTTGGACGCACTTGCCGTTAGCTGATCCCAGGCGCTCTGTGATGCACTGACACTTGTCGTAGCACTTGTATTCGCTGGCATGGGGCTTACTGTGCCGGTGGAGGCAATAACCGATGGGCCTGGCGTTGCCAGTGGTGGTGAGCTACCAATATTGTGCATATTGCTGTTGTTTGCTGCCATTTTACGCTAAAATAGCATGAGCATTTTGTTTATAAATGTTTACATTTGAAAATGACCGCAAAAGGAGAGCGCACATAGCGCTCTCTGGTAAACAATGAGATAACGAAATGAGCATGAGCAGTCAGCCAAGTGAGCTACCTAACAACATTAATACTCGGCTTAACTTGAAATGTTTCGTAGTCTGATGGAGAGAGTCATCGAGCACGCGCGAGCCAGAGTGCGCAAGCAAAACACAGTTTTTGGTGTTAAATCGAATGGCCACATTGTTAAAAATCATATTTTTGGGTGTAATATTTTTTTTCTTTTAAATTTTTAGCGTGACCAGATCGCTTTTCATTAGTTTTAATTGCACCTGCCATAATTTAAGTGCACAGAATGCGTGTGAGTACTCTTTGCGCATGTATGCGAGAGAGCGAGCAAGTGTCAAAAGAGAACAAAAATAAATGAGAAATCAAAACAAATTGCAAAAGAATAGAGAATTTCTGCCCTCTGTTATGTGTATATGTTTTGACGAGCGTGTACCTAGTGCATGCGCCTCGCACAAAAAAAAATACATAAAAAAATATATATTTGCAGGCAGCTGTGTTGTGTGCAGTGCACATATTAATAGTTGCATTATTCATGCAATAAACAATTACACTTGGGCTTCGAAAACTGCTAAAGCATTCCCAAGTGCTGCAAGGACTGTCGTTGTCTACGTCACACCACAAATAAAATAATGGCGCGCTTTTTTTACAACACCAAAACAAAAACGTAGTGCGAATTGGAGCTAAAAGTAAACACTAATTTGCCTTTCATTTTTTGTTTTTTCTCGTTAAGTTTTATGGTAAACGATAGAATTTTATATTTTAGTAATATAAATAAAATGCTGCTAGCTGTGGCGGAAAAAACACCGAAAATTTCTCTACACTTTCTTTTTTTCACCCACAGCAGAAGCAGCAGCCGCACATCAATATTTTCCATTTTATCTACGCCTTCTTCGTGTGGCAATATTTGAAATGCTTATAAACGCCACAAAACTCACCGATTTTTAACTATCCTATTAATAATAACACGCGCTACGTGTTTTCAAACATTTAGACGTATTCTACGAATTTTTTCGCGCGATTTGTATGGCAATTTGTAAATAAATTCGACGCGTGAAAAAAATTCTGTGCGTCTGCCATTTGCAAAGTGCTTGACAGCTGAAACCAGTGTGACCATATTTACAAATCGATAAATTTATATCGAATCTCAACAATTGGCCACACCATATGCCAAATAGTTTAGTATTTACTTTTTCAGAGTATTAATTAAAGTTATTCTTTTAATTATGACTAAACTGTATATATCGTGCAAGAATACCTCTAGGCTTGAATACAAAAAAATTACTAAACATTTTTTACGCGAATTTTATTCAAGCTGGATGGATTTGAGGAATGTAGAATAAAACACACATACTATATCTAATTGGTTGCCTGCAATTTAAGACAAATTTCTATGCTGATGTTAAGATCTGGCTTAAATCTATTGATCAAACGTAGCAAATTCAGTTTCTTTGCCTTTGAATTGTTAGATTCCAGCTCGTATAAAGTTGATAAATTTACAAGTAGGCTCTCATTTAACGATTTTTGTGGATTCAATAATATGGCGCGTTCATATAGATTTATAGCATCTTTAAGTTTGCCAGCGTATAGAAGACAAACTCCCATGTTATTTAGAATCATTGTATTACCGGTATCTAAATGCAAAGCCTTTTGAAATATCAAGTATGCCTCGGGGAAATCATTTTTAGCTACAGCTATTAAGCCCTTGTCCACTAGATCACGTAGATCCGGCGCTGAGTTTCTGCAAAATATTAAATTTTGAATCTACGACACATAGAATATTCTAAAAATAGAGCTTACATTTCACGCAATCGTCTGGAGACTGCAAACTTTTGCTCTGCACCAAAAATATCACCTATTTGAAGATATATACGCCCCCAAGCCGAATACAATGCGCGCTGTTCGTCCTTGCTTAGATTACTACGAGTTAATAGCATCCCACTCATAATGTCATCAATCATATTGAATTTTTTCATCTGTAAAAAAGCTTTAAATGACAGTGCATTATAAGGCATTCCATACTTACCATTAAAGCACAGTTTATTATTGAATGCAGCACTCGCTCAGAACGTCTTTGCCAAAACTCAGTTGCTGGTGCACTCTTTAAGGTCTCAAAATGTTCTTTGATCTCGTTGCTAGTCACATATAGCTCTGAGAGTCTATCCAGTGCTAAATGTGGTTTTCCTAGGTAAATGGGCAACTCCGACAGCAAAAGTCTGAATGAGAAACTAGCTATTGAACCACTTTTTCCGCTATACATTTCAGGATAGTGTTCAAAGAAGACATCAGGTCGGTTGAGCTGCTCAAAAGGTTCGGCTTCTGCTTGCAGCAGCTCGTATTCACCCAACTTTGCCAGCAAAGCCAGGCGTGTAAACCACAATTGGAGCGAATGTGGTGAGTGCTTGGCTGGTTGTCCTACTCGTCCAAAACCCTGGCCATAAATGGTTAAAAGTCTACCTGTTAGATTTACGGCTGAACGATAGCAGCCTGCATAAATAAGGGAACGCAAGCCTCGCTCATCCTGAGTTACATCATCTACGCCCAGTATTTTACGATGTGCCAACTCAGCTTCGCCTAAATGTTGCGTTACCGCTATGTTTATGGGATCAGGCTGCAATAATAACAATTAATAATTATATTACAAAGCTACATATTTTTAGACGTTCAAAAACTACCAAATCATTGAGCATATGTATGCCAGGCATAATCGATTGATGCGGTTTGCCAAATTCATTGTTTATGGGCAGATCCCACAAGTTGCGCACTTCATCGGTTACTTTAATAGGTTCCTCAGAATCTGCTGCACTTTCTACATATTCTGGTGACTGGAAAGTCCCAGTAAAACTGCTAGCTAACATTTGTAAGCCGTCTGATTTTGTCGTTTGTGCAACTCCCATCGATTTGTTTGCTAGCTCATCAAAGAAGCTGGGCGGGTCGTTGGCAAAATACTCGCTAAGGCGACCATTAGAACTATTTGACATCATTTGTGTCTGCTGGAAATATTTATTTTATTTCACCTCAATGCCACACGTATATATAATTAGCGGATTTTTTAATAAATGTACATATTTCTGAAAAACTGTTGTACGCGTAATTTTTCGGTCTGCTTCTTCTTATGCTAAACAGCTGTTTGACAGCGTTGCCATATTGCTGCAGCATAAAACTTGTTGCACAAAAAGTGCGGCCAATTACACAAACGATATTTAAATTTTAAAAGAAGCAAGCAATTGCTATAAAATAAGTTTGCATTGATTTTAATTTAAATAGTGAAAGTATTTTTTATTTTAATTTTTATTAACGTAAAATATCACTAATTAAAAAGGAAATAAAATCGTCGCATTTGATGACTATTCTTGTTGTTGCCATTTGGATTTCTAAAAAGGCTTTCAAATGAATCGTTGCTGTTTGAAATATTTATTATATATATTTTGCTTTATTTTGATTGTACAATAAAATTCAGTTTAATCTAAACTATACAATTAAACTACATATTGCCATTTGATGACCAATTTAACATAAAAATATATTTACAAAACAATGCGTACGACTTGACTGTATGCTGTATGTCACTTTATTGCCCATTAAAAATTGTTTCGGGATAATAACTCGGAGCGTTGAACATGCGCGGAAAACCATTGGCATCCAATTGGCCCACTGGCAGCACAGACATTATATCACTGCAAGAAAAAATTATATACAATTACTTTAGCTATAAATGTGAGTTGTTGCAATTTGAGCCTGCCTTATGTACAATATGGAACAGCGGGGCGTGCGGCATGCTGCAGCACATGCTACACGCATGCGCTGCATTAGGCCCCTGGGCACGTCCCCTAGCCGTCAACGTTGGCGACCAAGGGTCTATAAATATGCATAGGACTGAACGGGCCGACAAGCGCAAGGAGCAAGTCAAAATTGAACATAAAACACGCTCAAGTGGCATTTTTGAAATTTGTACTAAAGACTGGTCAGCGAGCACTTGCCAGTGTTTTACGGGCACTTAAGATTATATTTTTTTTTCAATGCAATTGCTCGAGTGTCAAACTACGCGCTCTATGAATTTATTTTACGAGTTATGTGGAATAATGTTTAATTATAAAAGAGCCATTTCCTTTGTTAACTTACGTTCTTTGCTGTGGCGTGCGATCCCTTTGCCGGCGATTCTTAAACCAATTGGAAACTTGCGTCAGCGTTAGACCCGTTTTTTTGGCCAACGTTTTCTTTTCATCCGGCGTAGGATAACGATTCGTTAGATAACAGTCCTTCAAAGCATTACGTGATTTTTCTTTAAAGCAGTACACTGTCTCCTCACCATCCCATATGGTTTTGGGCAGTGGATACTTTTTTCGTAGTCGATATTTATCTACTGCGCCTAAAGGACGACCGCGCACCTTTTCCGCCTCCTTGTAGTGTGCCCTAAACCAGAGATTTTGTAGATCCACATGATATTTGATGGAAAAGACGTGTGTCTCCAGCAGATTATAAAGTTCGTGAAACTGGCCCAGATTGTAGGCAACCATGGCACGGGCGCGTAAAACACTTTCATTGGTCTTGAAGAATTCACTAGCTGGCAAGCTGCATAGAAATGTGGTCAACTTTTCAATATCACCTTTTTGCTGCAGTGCCTCGCACATACATTGGATCTATGGATAAAAAGGATTTCAAGTACGAAAAGAGATTACATATTTGGATACATGATTAAACAAATAAATAATGTAAAGTTAAGATATTAAAGGACAAGGACGACTTTCAGATATGTTCTCTTGTACTTCTCTGCAAGCTTTATAACATAAGCCACGATACCGAAAAAAGTGTAACAACTTGTTTACCGTGACTAAACTTACCATCTCTGGGTTACTAGTCTTTCTCATCATTCTTTAGGTATCTTTTTATAAATGTATCTTTTGGAAACCTTAATTTGCCATAATTGTATCAACTAGATAATTGAGACATCAAAATTTTAATTTTTGTTGAAGAATACGATCATATGGCAAAAGTAAGAGACCAAATCGTTATACAATAAGGATTCAATTTGCATTATCGTTGTGCAACCCAAGCGCATTAAAAAAACTAATAAATACTGTCTTTAATAGAATTTGTTTATTTTCTCATTTAGAGCTACAATGACTCATTTTAAGCTTCTTGAGACTATGTAAGTATTATGTTACGAACCCAATATTCAAGACAAATAAATTTTGAAGACTTACTTGATCGGTGGAGAACTGTAGCATTTTGGCATCGATTGGAAAGTTACCCACAGCGGACATATTGTGTGCTACTGTTAGATTCGATATCAGATGACCACCTCCTGAATTCAGGCCCGTGGAGCTCCTTTGTAGACCAGCACAAAGCGCGTCTGTTTTGGTATTGCCATTAAGATCACCCAGACTATTGCCATTCTCAAATATAATACTATTCAGATTAGGATAACCATGTGTGGGTGTAGTAGACGCTGTGGGTGGTGGTGATTTGTCATAGTCATTGGTTATATCCTGAAAGCGACGCTCAATCATCTCCTTTTCGTTGCTTTCGTAGGGCGCAAACTTGTCCAACTGTAGAACGGTTTTGCAAGAAATATTGCCGCGATAACCTGCATATAAAAAATAATAATTTGTTATAAAAAAAGAACAAAATATTCTTTCTCATGTGCTACTTCAGTAAGCTTTATGTGACTAATCAAATTCTAAACCCGAGCACACGTTGCCTTTCGACACCTCAAAAATAAAGACAGACCAACAGACAATATTGGCATAATAATATAATAATGAGCATATAAGAGACCTGAGCGAATAAATAAAAAGACATGTGATACATATACATAAGTTATGATATGTAAATAATAACATTTAAACAAAATGCATTAAGTTTTCCATGCGCTTTGCATGCTCACTCATTTTTAATGTTTTTTTTTTTTTGTTTGGCTGTTTCTCCCAAGAAAAATTTGGTTTCGATTTAAGTCAAC
Organism: Chymomyza amoena; assembly: GCA_037043745.1. NCBI lineage: Eukaryota > Metazoa > Arthropoda > Insecta > Diptera > Drosophilidae > Chymomyza > Chymomyza amoena. The sequence continues at coordinate 220,693 of JBAMAX010003441.1, forward strand.
TTTTTATATACACTATAATTAATTTATGTTAAAGGTAGCATTAAAAAATTTCTAATATGCTTTTTTTTAACATTATTATTTTTAAGAAAAAAAGATTCGAAATTAATAAGATAACAAGGAAATTAGAGCTTCTGTAAAAAACTCTTATCTATATGTATAAAAGAAACTTATGTTTTACGTGTTACGGATGTTCTCATTAACGCGTCAATGAATTTCTAATCTGATTTTTGCGTGGGTAAGAGGTTGTCAATACGGAGGTTTTAAGTCTATGTAATTGTAACTGATGCAATTGTGTTCATTGGTTCGTGAGATATACATATATATATTCATTTTTGTAAATATCGTAATTTATCGACGTTAAGTGCAATGAAGTGTAGTCGCAAAAGGGGTTGAAATGTAGTTTCTGTGGGGCATGAATTTATTGGAGATGCGAGCTCTCTTAAGAATACTTAAGTTCGTCCATACGTCTAGATAAGCTAACTAGAGAATCTTACGATGTTTATACATTGTATTGAAAAAGTTTGGGCAGGACAACGTCTGCCGGGCTCACTAGTTGTTATATAAATATTGCTTATATTAATTTGTTTTCATTTGAATTAATAGTTATGTATATTAAATTTTCAATGTAAACAAATTTTTAAGAGATTGCACTCTCGACTGTTTTTGCATGTGTTCCTAAAAAAAGTAACATTTTCAAGAATTCATTTAGTTGTATGTTTAGAAACATATTAAAAGAATGTTTTTTTTATGGAATCTTTACCTACTATTTAAAAATAAAATAAAGAACCGGGATATAAGATCTTTAATAGTTTTCAAAGGCAAAAATTGTATTAACGTTTTTTGAATTTTTGTGTTTTTATTTTTTAATGATTGTTAACATATAGTATGTATATCCAAATTTTGACGTGATGTTTCGTTTCTACGAAAAACTATAAAAAGAGTGAAGAAGCAAAATGCTAACTTTGTTTTTATACTTTATTATATGCTTCAAAAACTTGAAGTGGGATTTGACTTGAATTAAAAAAAACAAAATTTTTTAGAATAGGATACGTCTTTTGATATCCAAAAGTGATATATAAAAGTTCTATTGTAACATCTTTTTTTTTTGGCTCTGCTCACCAAGCCCCTTTAAATTCATTTTAAGACATCCCGAACACATACCCTGTACCAACACTGTTCACAGGGATCTTCTGGCAATAGGGGCATTATTTTTTGAGTATCTTGAAACTTCCCAATTAATTTTAATAACTTTTTCAATCACAAATAATAAACCAGTAATACAAGAATCAAGGTATACTTCATTAAGACTAGGTTTTGACCATCCAAAAAGTCTAAAATACACTCCCACAACCGTAGCAGGAGCAAAATACAGGTACAGACCTATCTACAAAAAAAAAAGTAATTTTTAGTAACTTTGATGCCCTCTACCACCCTAAAAAAAACTTTTGGGTATACCTCCATTACAAATAAAACTCGAAATTTAATTGTAAACATAATTTTTCTATGACTAATAGAGTAGGTAGACAGATAAATGGTCTTAAAAATGCGTTCAAATATCAATAATCCGAAATGGGCATTATGCATAGTAAACTTAACCATGTATATAAGTATAAAAATACATAATACAATTCCAAATAGTTGATATATTATATGTTGTGTAAACCGTTTGTGAATTATAAGCATGATTTCACAAAAATAAATAGAATCGAATTGAGTGTACATAATATATAAGTGTGCTCCTTGTTTCAAAAGATATTTCATTTCCAATCTATAAAATAAAAATTAAGCTATAATTTTGACTCTTTTAAGTACAAACTAGGCAAAATTGAAGAAGCAAGCGGTATCAAAATAGATTTCGGGTTCGGACCCCCTTCGGGATCAGAAAACCCTAATAAAAATATTTTTCACAATTTTTTTTAATGGATTTCTCTGGACAGATTTCTTTGGAACCCCCCTTACCAAAATCCTGGATCCGCCCCTGCTCTATGGTATACAATATTTTTTGTTTTAGCGTTTTCTGTATAAATATACAAAACGGATGGTTTTCCGACAAGCGAACCGATATTCACAAAAAAGATTTGAAATTCATCGACGCGTTAATTTGTTAAAATAGTAATAACGATAAAAAATTAAAAAAAGAAGGCTCTTATAAATAGGAAAATCTCATTCAAATATAAATTTTTAGGTTTTCAGCCAGTTTTCTGGCCGTATTAAAACTACACTGTTGTGAGGAAATCCTTTAAGCCTTTAATGCAATAACTTTTAAATATTATAATATAAATTTTATATTATTTTTTAACGATTTGTTTTCTTATTTATTAATTTGAACAACAAAAAAAAAATAATTTTTTCTTAAATTAATTATAAGAATGACTGTCTTTAATATAAAGAATATTCATTCGATTAATCGGAGCCCTTAATTATCAAAAAATTTCATAAAATGGTAAACTAAAACAATAAGCCTTAGCTCTTTTTACAATAAACGTTTTAAATCAAAAATAAAACATTGTTTTAAATAATGAATTACCAATTAAAAGACAAATAATGAAAAGAAGTAGCCTTAATAATGCTTAAATAAAACCAGCAAATACAAATATCGAAAGCCTCCAAAGACTGACTCAAACTATTGCATTAAAATAAAGGTGTTTAATTTTTAAAATTTTACACGAAAACAATTTTGGTAATCTACGCTACCTTATTGGGTTTTTAAGCCCTTCGTTTTTAACGTTAACTTTTTCTAGAAAAAACAGTATAAATTAAATAGGAGCGTTCTCAGGGTGTGGATCCTGTGGTTCCAGCCAGATAGTCAGAAATATTTTTTTTTTAAGTTCTGATCTGTTTCGTATCCATAATGAATTAATAACATATTTTATTATGTCTGGCATAATTACTTTAGATCGGTATGACAATGTTGCTATAAAATATGATTATGGATTGTAATATATTGGAAACTATGTTTATTTTGGGCTATTTTCAGACATGCTAAAGTATTTGTTAACTAAACCTCTATCTGATTCATTTATAAGTCAAAAGCTAAGTCACATAAATAATTTATATTTGTTACCACCAACTCTATAAATGTTTTATACAACCGACAAAACAGACAATTGCAGCGTATCAAAATTTCGAAAAATGTGAAAATCTCAGCAAAAAATTGAATAATAAAATAATGACAAAAAAATATATTCTCAGGCTTTAATTGTTTATGCAGCGCCTGACTGACGCCTGTTTCGTGTAATCTGATATTTCTTTTGGTCAGTATGGCTGATAAGAATTTGTAGCTATGAGCACTAGGAATGTGTTTAAATTTAATTCAGCAACTTGCCAGGATTGGAGAGAAAAAGCGAACCATAGGCCATGGGTGGGCTTAAGTTATGAAGATTATCCTGCTGCGCTGTAGAATTATCCGATGAAGTGCCGCCGGAACTTGTCGAGTCCAAGTCACCATTTATCGAGGCAGATAGATTAGTTGTATCCATATTTTTCACAAACATAATCACTCTATTTGCTATTTCCTTATCACTTTTAAAAAGTTAAGTTGTTATTCAAAAGGCTTTCAGCCAATATTCTATACAACAAATGCGTATTATACTGCCGCACGGTTATTTACACAGACACCCGAAAGCCGAACGATCCGAACCGTCTGCAAGCTGAAGTTGAAGTGTGCGCTGCATTCAGAATTCTCTACTACCCCTGGCACAGAGAGAGAGACAGAGGGAGAGAGAGACGCGCGCTGTGGTTGGCTGACTGGATCTTGGACTGCTTTGTCGCCACGGTTATATCCGTCAATGACCTAGTATGTAATACGAAATGGGAGTGAAATGGCAGAAGCAACGAAAGTTGTGAATTGCATTTCTGTATGTTTTCAGCCAACACAAAATCGTGATTGCAATTGTGAATATCGTGAAGAGCTGAAAAATATTTAAAAGACAACTTAAGATTAGAAATATTGATATGGCTGAAAATTTATAAATGTATAGTCTCAATCAAATATTAGAACAGCTTTATCAGGTCTCTGGTATTTACAGGGTAACAAAAATATTGTGAATTGATGTTGGGACACCCAGTACCACCATATTTAAAGGCATCTCTGGAACTGTATACAAGTATGCAACATTTTTTGTTGCATTCAAAAATGTATATGTGCTATGACTGGGAATCGAGCCGGAAACTCCAGACAACTTTAATTTTTGAAACCATCATTCTCTACCAATCTATCTTCGTTATTTATGGCTCAATTGTAACGATGTTTGGTAGTACATAATGGGAAATTTTTTTTTTTAATTTAATGTATTGACCAAATCAAACTTAATCTGTAGTAACAAATATGTCCAATTCTAAAATTTGGTTATCCTAGCTCTTCTTCTAGCTCACCTCAATCTTGGTCATTCGTACAATTTGAACTAGATGAATATTTTTTTAAGTCCTTTAAGACTTTTTTAACATTTTTTCTAAAAGAGGGTAATGAGATAAACATTTTTTTTTATTAAAGATTTTTTTTAATTTAATCTAATAGTAGTAGTAATAAATACATTTCGGCTCAGACCTAGATTAGTCATGATATCATGCCTGAATTTTCAGTACCAGCCATGAACCTATGCATTGATTTGTCACTGAATTTAACACATGCGTGACTGCATGACATCCATATCAGCTATGGATTCATTGCTGATTGACTTTGAAAAGACATGCTTGACATCAAGGATAAAGGCTTCAAAAAATCAGATTGAACTCGGTATTGATTTGTTCTTAAAATTCAGGTCTGAAATCACAGATGAATAACAACAAGTCTTTGCAAAATTCTAAAAATCTGCTAAGCGAATATGCCAGATATCAACATTAAAGTTCGAAGACGCTAATTCGGATGGACTGGTCACACTCTGCGTAAATCACAAGATGATCTTACTAACATGTCATTACAATACAACCAAATCATGAGGTTCATTTTTGGCTTTATTGCCATCCCTAGTTAATTGCTTCTGCCATCGTACAGGATATAGCAGAACAAAAACTAAAATACTTACTTCTTTTGGGAAATATGAATTCGTAAAGGAAAGTGGTGAAAGTTGCTAATGCTATCTTATTTTAACGAACAAGCCATTACTTTAGTAAGGCTTAAATTAACTTTGTAAGAATCCTATAGCAAATATAACATAATAAAGAAGAAAAATCGTATCACATTGTAGTCCTAACATAATTGTTAATTTAAGTAATACGAGGGTGGATTGATAAGTTTCCGGCCTGACCAAGAGATGGCGCCACTAGGCCTACCTTGAGGTGGCGTTCTATAGTACCATCCTTAGATAGCTATAGTTTCAGCCCGATCGTCATGTTAGTTAAGATTTGAGAGCACACTGAACAAGACGCCTGTGTTTTTCTTGAAAATGGGGGAAAAAAAATTCGAAAAAACATTTCTACCGCCAATTTGACGTTGTATAAGCGTAATCCAAGCGAATTTCGATTCATAACCGTTGACGAAATTTGGGTCCACCTAAACAGTGGATTGGACCAGGGGAACCAACTCCAAAGAAGGCAAAAACAATTTTTTCAGCGAACAAGGTTATGGCTACTGTGTTTTGGGATGCAAGAGGTATTATATACATTGATTACCTTGAAAAGGGTAAAACTATCACTGGTCAATACTACGCAGACTTATTGCAACGTTTGAGCCACGAGGTGAAAATAAAAGGACCTCATCTGGCGAAGAAAAGATTCTTGTTTCATCACGATAACGCACCAGCGCACAAGTCAATCGTTGCGATGGCAAAATTCAACGATCTGAAGTTTGAATTGATGCCGCACCCTCCCTACTCTCCAGACCTAGCCCCGAGTGACTATTATCTGTTTCCTAACCTCAAAAAATGGCTTGGCAGTAAGAGATTTGCGGACAATGAAGAAGTAATCGAAGCTGTTAAACGGGTATTTTGAGGAGCTTGACGAATCAGTCTATAGAGATGGCATTACTAGACTAGAACACCGCTATGAGAAATGTTTCAGCCTTGGAGGAGATTATGTTGAGAAATAAAAAAAAAAAATTCATAAAAACGTTGTTTTTCTTGGTCAGACCGGAAACTTATCAATCCACCCTCGTAATTCCAATTCTAATTCACGTTAAACTACTCGTATAAACGAAAAAGTGTATTATTTATTAATGATATGGTGATCACAGGTAAAAATTTCACGCAGGGCATTAAGTGAGTATTGAGTAGTTTTTATACATTTATGAGCTACCTTCAATGTATTTGTGCTCCGTATTTTACCAAGAGTATATCCGTCGGATACATTACTATGACAAGAGACGCATAATTTCGTGTTCATACGGAACGCATGGAATTGGAACAAACGTTATGGCATAGGGCCAATTGGAAGCGTGCGTGTGAGTGAGTGAGCCTCATTTAGGGGTTGATTTCCTTTATACAGGATATTCGCAAACAAAACGGGGCGTTGCTTAGTCAGCTAACCGCCATTTTAAAACATTTACCAAAACTTGTTTGGTTTTTATTTACTTTCACATTATGTAATTATGCATTTTTTGTTATCTAATACATGTAAATTAGAGCCCCACTTTTCATTAGATTTCAATTTTAAACGTCACGACCCCATTCTGTCTTTTCATATGTATAAAATAGAAAAAATTCATTGAAGGGCTGGCTGGCTCTGGTGTTTTTCATAGAATTTACTTACATCGAATTTCTATGACATTGCTTAATAAATATACATATGTATATAAAGTATATGACTATATAAAGTAGTTCGTTTTCTGTTGTTTTTATGGAAATTCTGTCTTTAAAGTCATCAAAATGCATGATACTAGTAGACAGTTGGGCTGCAACTTGATGCTGCTGTCCATTGCCTGCTGATAAACGTTGCCTGCGAAAATGTTGCCTCGTTGTCATCTAATGGCATCAAATTTCAATTACAAAATGCTCTCCATTCAGTCAAAGAAAAAATAAAATCAGAGCGTTTGCATTGCGCACTTCACAAATGGTGTGATAAAATAGTGACATGACAAAGGTGACGTTGTCAATGGTTGTATGGCATGGTATGGTAGCATAAAATCCACAAAAAGGCTAAACAATGGTTACCAGGAGCATATACAGCATTACTCTGAATGTTTGCTATAGTTGTTGAAAAGAATTCATTAAGCATCAAATTAGGAGGGTTGACAATTTCGTCACGCTGCCAAAATCCAACAAAATACAAATTCCAATTTCAATCCCACGAGTGCGCCAGAGATTTATCACCCCGTGTGTGCGCACCTTTCACGCTTCTTGCGTGTTCCATTGTGGGATTAGTAAGGAGTGATGAAGGCTCACAAAAAGGAGACACAATAAAACTGAACGCTGTCATCGCTACAGGTGTTCGCTTTGAGTGTTATAGCAATCAGCTTGTGTGTGTCGTAATGTGACAGCTCAGCAAATGAAATGGATTTAGTGTATTTGTTAACTCCCTGGCAACCTGCATTTGCTTTTGCCCTTTAATTGACCGCAAAAGGATTTCGCTCAGTCTTATGTAATCGCATGAGGGTAATTTTATTTCATTATTAAAATCACGTGTCAGGACTTAGCAGCATAACACACATATACAGTTACACTAAACTCAAAAAAAAAAAAATCCTCATCCGCACACTTTTCAGTAGTCTCTCCTTATATTTTATTTATAATGTTGTATGCAGATTGACGCGATGCGGTGCGCTTTGGTTCCCACACTGATTTGTTCTGCTGATCTCAGCAGATTTTTAGATTGGTGTCTGATTCAAAATAGTCGTGCATACAATGCTGCAGTTAAATGCAAATCTTTGCAAAATCCATTGACTATATAATGCCGGGGTATTACCAACAAATAACTGAATGAATTTCATATATGTATATTTTTTACGTACTTTGGTGATGCCAAGAATATTCCAGATTTGTAGAAAGAATGCCATAGACAAAAGAAAACTTGACTCAGGCATCGCGGCCATGTAAGTCGGATTGACGCTTCTTTCGAGACTTGCAAGCCATGTTGACCTTTTGCGCCAGGTGCAACCAGTAATAATTTAAGTGGTATGTGGGAATAGACAGGTTAATAGGCATTTTAAAATCACGCAGAATTACAATTATTTCACACCGAAATTCTGTACTAAAGTTTTTTTTTTATACTAAATCTTAAACTTAGAATTTTTGTATTATTTTATACCTAAAGATTCGAAAATTTTTTGAACGATGGTTTTATTTATAAAAAGAATAGCAAATCGCTATTAAAAATTTATTTCTGTATCAAACGATGGCAGACGTGTCTGTCTATTGTCTATCGTTGATAAAAGGATGCATGGATTAAATTCGTTATCAAATTAATATTATGTAGTAGCAAAAGAATTTAGTGAAAGGAGGGCTATAAATCTCCAACATATTTTTGTATGGTTTGATTTGAGCGTCCCAGTTAGTTTGTTTAAGTCGTTCGATTCGCGAAGACCTCTGAAAAAGTTTTTAATTGTTAATATACTTGTAACATAATTTTTTTTTTTAAATCTTATATCTTTCAATTTTCTTTCCGTTTGTGTTTTAACTTTTATATAAAACTAAGGGTACCCGACTCGTGATCGCTTACCTCGGACATCACAGCTTTCTTATATATTTCCTTACGTCCCAAACATAATATCTTTTTTTTTTTTTTAATTCTATTTACAATCTGTCCTAAAAACAATCAGTCAGTTATATAAAATTCAGTAAACAATAACTGAAGCTGTTAGTCGTACTAGTAAAAAAAAAAACAGAAAATTCTAAATTGAAATCTACTTGAGAGATCAAGGACATGATCTGCTAAAACCGAAAATGCAATTCAAATAATCCGGGAACGGATTTCGAATAAATTTCGAAAAATGTGACAACATAACAGAAAATATCTCTGGTTGTACTAAATTTTTATCATTAAACTGTAGAAACCAAAATTACACATTGATTATACTTGACACATATTTAAGTCAAATTTACCGCTGGAACACAACTTATTTTAGTAAAGTTTTTAAAAAAATTCGTTCGAAGAAAAAAAAGTAAATTTAAAAAAAATGTTGCATTACTAATGAGCCTGGCAGACGTTGTCCTGCCAATACTTTTTGAATACTCTTAAAGTCAATAAAAATCGTCAGATTCTCAAGTTAGCTTATCTGGAAAAATATAAGATTTTTAGATTAGTTTGCAGCTCGATTCAAACTAGCACCATTATTAGTCGAATGTCGTGCTTCACGGGTCTGTCTCAACCGAATTGATTGCAATCTTCACTTTCCTGGGCAGTACGGTTAGATTGTACGATTAGATTTAATTTGATTCGTTTCATTTCTTCCAATTGAAATACACCATGCATTGATCGATTAGTAGACGGCATTCCCAATTGCTCCAATGCGGCGTAAATTCCATAGCTGGATTACGTTTTGCTTGACGTACTCGAAACAAAATATCTTCTGATAAATAATCTTTATATTTTATCTACAATTCAGGTGGATTTGATGGAAAACGTGTTGCCAAAATAATCGCAAATATAACACGTATTTGATATGGATTTGCAGTAATAGCAGCATCTGCTTAAGTTTGGTCCCAGTGCAAATCATTTTCCAACAAATTCAATTTTTGACATGCCTCTTGATACGTTGCAAACAATACGCCATTCACTGTTTTCAATGATTGAAACAATGTTGAACCTCGAACATTGATTAACAACAATACCAGTTTGTGTATATGTTATATGGCAACATATTCACAAAAATGCGTATACCTCTCGAGCCAATACACATAAGAACATCGGCTTAAAACCTCCGTATTGACAACTTCTAACACCCGCAAAAATCAAATTTGAAATTCATTGACGCGTTCATGAGCACATCAGTAACACGTAAAACATAAGTTTCTTTTATATACTCTATATGAATTTTTAATGGCTCGTAAAGTTTGATCGATTACGAATGAAAATGAGTGGTTGTATTTATATGAAAATCTGAGAAAAAATGTGTTTAAAACGGAATTTGTAATTGTGCTTTAAAGTTAAGACACTTTTTTTTTTTAATTTCTAAAAGATTTTTTTTCGAAATATTTTGAAATTGGTTACATATAAAAATGTTTGGAAATATATAAAATTTTGTAATTTTTGGAATAAGCTAATGATGCGAAGGAACGCTTTGTGGATTGGCTCTAGGGTAGAAAATAATCTAGCCCATTTTTTTTCAGGATTTCCCCACTTTTCCGACTGAGTTTTTAGATTCTGCCATTCATCGAGTTGCATATTTTTAGATTAATTTTTATGCCAAGTTTTCGATTTTTGCTTAATGAAATGCACAATTGCCCATATTTAATTTCTTTTTGTCCACATTTCCAAATGCAAACATACCAAATTCCATCAAAAGATCTTCGTCTGTCTTGTAGATTCATTTGAATCCGTTTCCTTGTAGTTACATTTTTGCTTTACATTCACAATATTACGGCCAAGAATAATCAAAAATTGAGCCCTAGTAACTAGACGAACCACATCCTTCCTACCAGGCCACTCCGGCCAATCAGTGAATCTAGCTCATACGATAACTTGTCTTCCACTTGTATAAGTAATCTATGTCCAAGTAAATAATTCCTTAAACATTCATTTCATATTTTTACTCTATGCATTTCCTAGAATTCTTTAACACCGATATCAATGAAAGTAATCTACAATGATATTTATCAATGTATTAGTAGCTCTTTTTTTAGAACTACCTTGAAAGATGTACATCAGCATTTACAATGTGTTACCTAGCCACAAGAAATCAACTTCTTAAACATCTACGTCCAGCTTAAACAAAAGTAATCCGAGCCAATAGGTAAATTCTAGACTCTACTCTATAAAAAGTACTACAAAATCATTTCCTTCAAAACAAAATATACAACAAATAGTTTTGGCTGTGATTGAGGAAAAAAATCTTGTTCGGTATAATTTGTATATTGCGAGTAAATGGACACCCAATGACAAAGCGACGGAGCTTCATTAATGAGAATAATGAGGTTGTTGCTGTTGTTCCTAGACTGACTAAGGATCAGTTTACAGCGCATTCGTTGAGCACTGTCACCCACCCTTTTACTTGGTTGGCTGCGCCCTGAAGTCCCAAAACATGTCCAATTAGCTTTAAAAATGTAGCACGTAGCATATGGTTTAAATTAATAAAGCAAATTTGTATGCTTTGATTGATTGGCGTTACTAATAAGAGAGATTCTAAAAAAAACTAAGAGGTAAGCTCTCCGGGGATATAGTTTTTGTACGGAAAACACTTTACCTGTTTCTGAACATTCAAGAACTGATGACAAGGTGCGAAAAATCATTTTCCCGCTGTCGACGCAATAGAGCAAACCCTAAGCAACCCTCCTACGTCAAAACAATGAATTCTTTTGACCTATTATTATATGATCGACAAGCAGATAAAGGCCAAAAGGAACAGCCTTCAATCTTTATGAATGGCAGACGAGGACAATGATGTAAGTGAATACACTTTACGGAGCGTTTGTTGGGAATTTCGGGATTATAGTTGTTAAGCTGTTTGGTGGGCTGGATTGTAATGGTTGCTCTCTTTTCGATTAGGCAGCTTCTGGCTAGGATTACGCAGGTTATTCTATGTAAATAGTATGTTCTGGCATGACGTTTGCTAAATTTTGTTGCAATAAGTTAAGTAATTTGTGCAGACAACAATGGACTACAATGGAAAAAAGGATAATGTTTGGCCCAACTGGCTAGACGGCCAAGACAAGTTATGTAAGATGTGGTCTCTAATCCTTTTCAATATGTAATATTTGACAAAAAAAATAAACAATGGGCTGCAGTTTGTTGTTGGGCAATCAATTTCTGGGAAGGGGTATTACTTACAGAGTGTGCCTTAAGGTAAGTGGAGAAGGAGACGAAGGAGAGTTTGACTCCATTGTAGTAAGTTGGACGTCTATATGTAAAGCGTCTGTAAATTTAGTCATGAGATTTTTAAAAATTTTCTTCAAACTCTGCAGTGAAGAAAATGCTGTTCCTCATAGCCTCAGAAGCATTTTAAATAGATGAAGTACGTTAAAATCGGACGCGGAAGACTTTGGGATAACCTATACCTAGCTTGCAATAAAAACCGGTATATTGCTTAAGAACTTTACAAGACATTTGATTTCCAAATTAGGGAAAGATTTTTACAAATTTGGTACAGTGCTTGGGGACCATAAAAAACTATTAAGCACAAAATCATCCTTCTAAAACTTTTGGTTTTTTTTTTTAGATCCTTTGACGCATCCCTATGGGAGCTATATAATGCAACCCCGATATCAAAGGGGTCTCCGACGACAGTGACCGAGCAATATGTATTTTGAAAGTTTTCTAATGGATGGATTTTTAAACAGAATATTAAGTTGCATCCCGTTCTTGATCAGGATTTCTACATTTTGAGTAAAATAAATAATTCCGAAAGGTAAGATTCAGAATTTAGGAGTGACTATTGGACATCTAAAAGTGAAATACATGGTGTGGTCACGTTAAGCGTCTCGAGCATCTGGTCACTCTATTGATAACTATACATTTTATATATTCGGTACAGGATATAAAATTAAACTTTTTTTACGATACATGCGGTGTCCGTAGAATCTCCATAATTATCTCCAATAAGATTAGGAATACAGAAGATATTAATCTAGACGTGCTCGTCCGTTTGTCTGTCTGTACGACTATGTTAGCTAAATGAGGAAATCTAAAATTTATATGTACATCGAGAAGTCGGAATCGGAATGGAAATCACTAAAATGCATGATTTTCTTTTTGCGTTAAATGGAGAAAGATTTTTTATAAATTAAAACTTACACTCGTTTCATTAAATAAATTCAGCTAATTTACCATGGCCAAAATATCTCTCCCGGGATATAATTAGTCCTTTAAAACAATCAGTTTATTTTGCCATATGCTTAAATCAACCCGCTGCGCTCGCTGTTGTTACCACAGCCACAAAATGAGCAAATAAATCATAAATGCTGCATTCAACGTAATTGAGCTTACCCTGCACTGTTGAATGGCACACCCTTGTGCGCCTTGGACTAGAACCAGTACGAGCTCCAGGTCGTCATGCCAACAGCTCCATGAACGGGAAAAAACAGTGTAACCGGATATCCTTCGCTGCGCAAAAGTGTGTGCGTGTGTATGTGTGTGTTAGTCCTCGCTGTCAAGGTATGCGCAATAAAATCCTGTTGGTGTGCCTCAGCAAAATGGTAAAAACAAAAACCAGCTTTGCAGTCTTTGAGGTAGACAAGGGAGTAACAAGCTCCACCTTCCCAGCGGAACATTTTGAAAACGGAACAATAAAACAATTTTTAATAAAAATTAAAACAGTAACGAAACAAAGTAAACACAACAAATAAAGTTAAATTAAACATCTTTGGTCAGTTGGCGCACATTCCTGTAATTTACGTTGACCAAACGAAAGCTGCTGCCCATTGTAGCCAAGGGTTTTATGAGATTATTAAGTGTATCCGAGACGGGCTCAATTATATCACGCAAAGAACTCATAACATTGTACACAAAGATCATTGGCGGCTGTAAAAATCCGTTGAATAGAACTGTCAATGCTGGCTTCACCAAATAATCCGAGGTCATGTCCAGCAATCCGACAATGAGCGTATTTATCAAGGAGTATAAGATAAAGCGATAGCTTTGCAGCACAAAGGCCACTACAAAAGCCACTGCAATATGCAAAAGACCAAAAAACTCGGCCCAAAAGTGTGTGGCATAGATGGTCGCACGATCGGCGAGCACTATGGAGTTGATTTTGGGATGTGTATCTGTGGTTTTTAAGTAATCCGCACAGCCGTGCTCAAAAGGATAGATGCCAATGCAAGTGTGGCGTGTTTCAGCCTTTTTATTCCAATGCGGCTCGGGCACATCGTCGATAATACTTGCCGTATGCTTCGGCTGACATTTGCACATTTTGTCCAAGGAGCTAAGTAGACGCTGGAATACATTGCTGGGCTGCTTCGTCAATTTTGTCTGTTTTGTTTGACTTTTGCGTTTACGCGGCGGAACTGTGCAAAAAGCATGCCTGTGCTTGCTGTAACGTTGGAATTCTATGCGATTTGGTTTGGATTTGGTGGTCAATTTGGCGGGCTCAGCGCGCATTTCATAGAGCACTGACGGTGTATCTTGTGCATCAGTGGTTTCTGTCGAATTGGCTTGTTTTTCATTTTGAAACATGCAATAATGTGATTTTATTTGGTGACACGTATCGGTGTCGGTAGAAGAGCTCAGCACAGGTAGCAGGTTTTTAAGCGGTGATTGCAATTTGGCCGTAACGCCTACATGATGTACTTCAATAAGATGCGATTGAGACAGCGAGTTGGATAAATTCTGCTCAGAGTCCTCAGACATAATGCAATTTCTAAAAATAACTAGCTAAACACAGAAATATTGCCCTAAATTTGTTTTAAAATAACAGACATTTTACTGATTGACAAATGTGAGTGTGCAGCCCTGACAGCTTTTAAAAGCTTTTTAAAACACAGCTGGTCCGTCAAAAAGCTCACTGCTGCAATCAAGTAAGTAACACAGCTGCTATCTGTCAGTCAAAAAAAAAAAGGTAAATAATAAAAAGATAAAACTGTATAAAGCCGCCATTTCTGCATAATCGCTTATTCTCGCTTATTCTCGCATATTTTTTGTAGAGGACTGGTTTAAATTTATAGTAAATGCAAATATACATACATAAATATAATTTAATTTTTTTTTTCGAGCTTATCGTATTAGACAGTGCTAAATGTTTTCGTCAGTCTGGAGAAGCGTTGCAAGCAACGTTGAAACAAGTCTGACGGCTGCCTACTTTCGAGGTTTGTCTAAGTTACGCCGACGCTCATTCAATGTGGCTGCGTCTGGTACTGGATCAATAAGGCGGTGTCTGGGTGTCCACGTCTATCTCGTCAATTGTAATCTAATGTGTAATCTTATCTATTGGCTTTTTTCTGTTGTCATTGTAGTTTGCATGTTGTGCCGCAATTTGTTTATCATTACATATATTGTAGCATATTAATTACTAATTCTTTATATGTATGCTTTTTTCAGTTCAAAAACTGCGCAAAGTCGGCTATAGAGGAATGCATAGTACAGTGGAAGACGTTAGCCTAAATGGCATGCAAGTCAAGATACTGCCTGCATTGCAGGATAATTACATGTATTTAATTATTGACAATAATACGCGCGAGGCAGCGGTGGTGGATCCAGTCGATCCGGAACTGGTCATTAAAACGGTGCAAAATGAAAAGGTTACACTAAATAAAGTGCTTACCACCCATCATCACTGGGACCATGCTGGTGGCAATGAAAAACTGGTAAAACTGTGGACTGATGAACTGGAGGTCTACGGAGGCGATGATAGAATCGGTGCGCTTAGCAACAAAGTTTGTCAGGATGACACTTTTAATATTGGCAGCCTTCAAGTTCGCTGTCTTTTTACGCCTTGCCACACAACAGGCCATATTTGCTATTATGTTACCGCACCTAATGGACAAGGGGGAGGCGCAGTCTTTACAGGAGATACGCTCTTTCAAGGCGGCTGCGGGCGTTTCTTTGAGGGCACCCCCGAAGAAATGTACGAAGCTCTCTGCAACAAGTTGTCTTCACTTCCAGACGACACAAAGGTCTTCTGTGGCCATGAATATACACTGCAGAACATGGGCTTTGCGCGTCATGTAGAGCCACATAACGAAGCTATACAGCAGCGCATTGAGTGGGCTAAATTGAGGCGTGCTACGCAGGACCCTACCGTGCCTTCTACAATTGGCGAGGAAAAGACTTGGAATCCATTTATGCGCGTTAATGAGGCAACAGTTCAAAAGCATGCCGACAAAGAGACCAACCCCGTTCAGGTTATGGGAATTTTGCGCAAAGAAAAGGATAATTTTAAAGCTTAAGTTATAAATCTGTTTTTTTCGCCTCTATAAATCGCAATTGTACGCATCGTCTATTAAATAAAGTTGTTTGGGTCATAAACTGCAATTGTATTTCTGTTCAAGGTCAAATAAACCGCGATAAATAAATCGATATCTTTATCTTGCCGAAGTGGCAACTCGCAAATACGTGCTTATTAGCTGGCAACCTTAAACTTAGTAGTAACAACTCATACTGGAGCTTAACTTAATTTTTGTTTGAATAAATTGTTTTTCCTTTTTCTACTTCAAATAAAATGGAAAAATTAAGTGGCTTGATAAAGGCCTACGAAGCTTGGGTTGGAAAAAATCCAGACATTATAGGCGATGTTGAGACAACAGCCAAATGGGTATCGTACTTTATAGCAGGTCAGTAGATGATAACAAACATTTTGCCCTTCATGACGCAATTGCAATAACACCTTTATAACCAATTAACAGGCAGAATATCCGATTCCAATGTGCTCTCTGAAATGGTCTATACACTTTCTAACATGCTAGTCTTCTACAATGATCGCATCATCGACAGGGCGCGAAGCTCCAACGAAAATTCCATCATACGCTTGCAATCTGGCCTTTGCTACCGTCTAAAGGTCGCATTGACCATGCTCGAGTACAGTGAGGTGTTTATCGAAATATCAGCGCGACGTGTATTTGGCCAAACTGGTAAATGGCTAGTTATAGCCATCATACAAGTATTTAAGGCTGCAGGTCGTTTGTTTATACTTAAACATTCGACCGCAGACATAATTAGCTCCCCGCCTATTCCTTCCTTGAATCGTCGTGTCAAAAACAAAAAGAGCAATAGCAGCAGCGGAGATTCCATATCAGAAATGCCTAGTGATGACAATACGCAGTCGGAGCATTCCATTACGTTCAAGCTAAAACGCTCAGGTAGAATAATACGCAAGGTGGAAGGTGCGCCGCCCATACAATACCGTGATTTCAAGCTTCATTTGGACAACAATGAGGCACAAAAATCGTTGATACCGCAACAACTTATGCGCGCCGAATACTTGTACATTTCCAAACCACTAATACATCTAGTTGCCATGGGCCTTTTTGGGCGCCGCAGCTGGAAGCAATATATGACTGCGTTGTCCGTCGATCTGTGGAGCATACACATGTATCGTCAACATCGTCATTTGATGTCACAGCAACAGAAGATAGAATTGTCAAGGCGTTGCATTAATCTGCTTTATTTTTTGGTACGCACGCCCTTCTACGATCGCTTTACAAAATCGCGCATCGAACGAGTGCTGCACTTTGTAGCCGAAAATATACCTATTGCCAAAATGATAGCTGGGCCCTTGCGCGATTATGTACCACAATGGCAGCAAACTTACTTCTATTTATGGTCGACATAGGGTTTCAGTTTTATAGCAAGCATATTGTATTGTAGTTTTAACATTACTTTTCTACTTGTTTAATAGTGGTTCTAATTGATTGAACATCAAATAAGTCAGGGCGACTCCCAGCCAGATGGGTAAGCCATTTTGAGAGGTTGATACAAAAAATTTAAATGTTTTTTTTTTTTTTGTATGGCTTTTAAACTAAACATATGTATTTGGAACAGTTTTTACACATACATTAAATGAAAATATTTGGCTTACAAACTAACTATACATAACAATTATTTTTATTTTGCTAAAAATTGTAACTTCTTACAAAATGAATGCTCAGCTCTACTCAGAACTTCAAACTAAAGCCCGGACCCATGGCCAGCTGTCGTTGTGTAATCCCAGCATTCAATACAAATCCGGTGCTGGACGCTGAAGCACCGCTTTTTTTATTACCTGTAATGATGCCCGAGGATAGTTTAGTGCCGCCAGCTGACACTGCTGGCTCATCACGTGCCAACTGTTTGAATTGGGAGCCACCTGAGGGGGGTTTCGGCGACGATGCTTGCGCTTTACGTGCACCCAGCTCGCTTTTGGCCGGCCAAGTGGGAAACATGGATGGATCGATGGGTAAAGGTAGTTCTTTGAAATAGGCATGTTTCAATGCAGCATCAGCAGTCAGTCTTTGTTTGGGATCGTAAGTTAGCAGGCCTTGCAGCAAGGCAAGACCTGTGTCAGAGGTTTTTTCCTGGAAATGCTTTCGTAGCTGCGATACAGGATATTCCGTAAATTGCGAATTTTGACTCATCATATTCTTAACTGCAGGCAAATCATTGTAGCCGGCCCAGATCTTTTCGTTTGGCGTGCCCAATTCCTGTAAGTGCAAGAAGTATTGAGTATTTAAATTACTAGAAAATAAGCAAGTTTACCTTATAAATCCGATTAAGTTCGTCAATCTCCGATTTTCCTGGAAACAGCGGGCACATTTGCAGAAACTCAGCGAAAATGCAGCCCACAGACCATACATCTATGGGCGTAGAGTATTCGGGTGAGCAGAGCAACAGTTCCGGTGCACGGTACCAGAGTGTTACCACCAGGGACGTATATTTCTTCAGTGGCGACCCATACTCACGGGCTAATCCAAAATCGCCTACCTTTAGTATGCCCTTGTGAGAGAGTAACAGATTTGAGGTTTTCAGGTCCCGATGCAATATCCAATTGTCATGTAAATGCGCCACTGCTAGCAACAACTGCTGTGTAAGACATTTCACTTCCCCAGGGAAAAAGCTTTGCTTTCGATTTTTCATAGTTTCCATTAGGGACTTTAGATCATGCTCTACATAATCCATAACTATAAATATTTTGTCCATATTGGAGCCCACAACTATTTCACGCACCGTCACAATATTGGGATGCTGACCCTTGAGTAAAGTGTTAATCTCGCGCAGTGATGTTATAGGAAAACCTTCCTTTTCTTTTTCCATTTTTAGCCGTTTTAACGCTACAATCTCATTAGTACGCTTATCTTTGGCGCGATATACAACACCGTAGGTTCCCTCTTCTATGCGATTGAGACACTGAAATTCCTCCACTGAGCGACAGCCCTGCACGCCAGGAAAGTAGTTAGGCAACGGAACGCCTTTGTCATCGCAGAGTGGCACATCTTCAGCCCTCACAGTTTTCGGTTTGTCTGCGATATCCAGCCCTTTGTCATTTAGCTGCGTCATGCCACGCTCCTCACTTCGTGTGCTGGAACTTGGCGAATGTTGCTGATGGCTGCTAGACAGCGAACGGCTGCGACTACGACTACGTGAAGCACTTGCCGACCGTGATCGAGAACGCGAACGAGAGCTATGAGTGTGACTGCTATGTGAGCTCTTTGTACTGACGGAATGAGAGCGAGTTGCACGACGATGCTCCGACTTTTTACTCGATTTTTGCTCAGGAGATTTGTACAGGTCGCCCACAGAAAGCGGACTATCTGGCAGCAGAACTTCATCATCATCGGCTCTTTGTTTTTCTGTACGTTTTCTCTTTGTTTGTTGTGGACCACTGACATCACTCTCATTAGATGCAGAGTCACTGGCACTATCTGCGCTTTCATCTTCCTCTGTTTCGGTTTCTTCACTTTCGTCTTCATCCTCTTCATTTTGTTCCTCGTCCTCGCTATGTTTGCTGCGTTTTTTATGCTTTACATCCGGTTCATAATTGTCGTATTTTTGTTTGCGCTTAATTACGTTTAAACCCGCAGTCACACTGGCCGCCACAGCGCTGGGGCTTAATGCATCGCTATGGTCGTTGCGTTCACGTAGCAGTTCACGGCGTGCCTCCAATGCCTCGCGTGCTATTTGCTTGCGCTTTTGATTTTCACGCTCTGCAGCCAATATTTTTTCTCGCCGCGCCAGTAATTCTGGATCATCGGGAGTTTTTCGGCGCACTGACTGATCAGCAGTGCTACGCATTCGCTCGGTTCCATGCCGCTTCCCGCGCTGTTTGTGCTGTTCATTGCTTTCAGCTAACTCAGGACTGTCCAACAATTCAATAACATTTCCGCGTTCCGCCCGACCATGACGCAATTTGTGACGTTCGCTTTTTGAAAGACGCTCCTCACCACGCAAACGCTCTTTGCGACTCCTATGCTCAAAATTTTCCTCAGTTTCGTAGTCTTTTACAAACTTGTGACGTTTACTAAGCAGTCTAGAACGTAAATCCTGCTCCAGGCTTTCTGCATCCTTGGTTTGTTCGTAGCTGTACTTATTGCGCCTTTGTTCCACCTCGACAGCTGCGCCGGGGGTAACATAGTCTGCATCCAAATGATGGCGGCTGCTGTGATAAGCAGCGGCCTGATAGTATTCACCACGTGTTCCGCGTGTGCCGCTTAAATGCAGGTTTGGCTGATTGTGATGCTGATGATGATGGTGATGAGGCGCATATGGCTGATGCGGCGGCGGAGGCTGTTGATGGTGATAATGATAGGCATGGTTGATATGGTGCTTAACGTAGCCACTGCGTTCCGTCCGATGATGATGATAACGGTCTAAGTCGCTACGTTCGTCGGCTCCACGACGATATTCATAGCGCTCTCGATGGTCGCCTCGTTCACCACCTGACTCAAGATCACGTTCATTAAAGCTTTCGCGCTCTTTCCGCCGCCGTTCACGGGAATGTTTTTTGTCTTTGCGACGCGTATGTGTGGAATCACGCTGGCCGCTAGCCTGTGGCGGTTGTATGTACAGGGAATCCGCATCATGGTCCTGTTCTTCGCCGCTAAAAGTAAAGAAGAATTCAAAAGTTATGGGGCATACAAAATGACAACGATTAGTTCCATTGCTAAATGTGCCAAAGTGTAGACCAATGACCAAAGGCGAGAGGCGCATCTGCTGCAGCTAAATATAGTTTTGCGAGGATTTGCTTGTCGTTTGATTACATTTTACAATGACCCCTGTATACAGCATCAAAGCTCCAGTGATGAGTTTAATCTGTTTTCACTGTGTGTGGAATGTAATAGCAAAAATTTAAATAGATTTTTTGTGGAGTACTTTAATCTTATGATATATGTTGGCTTTTCATTTTACTTACAAATATTTAAAGAGTACCAAAATCTAAAACGACCGTTTCGATTTGGTTCTGAGCAACAAATAAAAAAATTTGAGCAAAGCAACAAGAATATTGATAAATAACTTTTGAGATTATGAACTTTTTCTTTTATTGTTGGAGAGCAACCAAACTTTCGGACTATTTTCGCTTTTTTCATGGGAAGCCGTTTTATTCCATTTTATTTGAGCTATTTTCAGTTTTTGAAGTTTCAAATGTTTGGGCCAAATTCATAGAACCGTTCGGTTAAAATATTGTTTCAAGAGCATAGTTCAATATACCTTAATTAAGCGATGAGGTTTTTTGAAATTGCTACGCACTTTACAAAAATAAAAAGAGACGATCACTTGAAAAAATTTGTTTGGCATAATAATTAGTTTTTTGAGTATTTAAGCAGCATTTTCATTTGGATCGAAATCGGCTCATTTTTTAATAAGATTATTATGGTGGTACTACATGTTATTTCAATGTCCAC
The DNA here is from genome assembly GCA_037043745.1 of Chymomyza amoena. NCBI lineage: Eukaryota > Metazoa > Arthropoda > Insecta > Diptera > Drosophilidae > Chymomyza > Chymomyza amoena. Next base: position 242,025 of record JBAMAX010003441.1, read on the forward strand.
GCCCGGCCTTAACAGGGAGGTTTTGCTTGGTTGATATTTTGATTTGACTATTATAGAAATCATCATATGAATATTTATGAATATAGATTATCTACAAGTACTTTTGGAATATAAAAGTCTCCTTTTGTAGGTAAACATTTAATGCTTTGCTTTTTAAAAAAAGAAGAGGGTAGGCATATGTCTATATGTATGTATCGTGAAACTGAACCCAAACCAGATTACTTTAAATAATCGCTTGGAGCCGTATTTGTTGGGTTTCATCCAATATTATATTTGTTTTATCTGCAAGGATATGTAAGCTTCGATTTTCCGATGATTTTTTAATCTTTGTTTTGAGTATAACTGTAATTTAATTTCATCGCATACTTACCTGAGTATATCCGCACAAAGCAAATAAAACGTTAAACTATTCCATGGATCTGAGCTGAAATCCAAGGGCAGTAAAATGTAAACTTACGACTGCAAACCTCTAAAAACGCTTCGGCAAAACAAAAGACACAAAGATATGACAGGACTAAGGCATTAGATTTGATTTGTACTTGAAATTATTAATTTGAATTTACCGCCAACTCAAGACCCACGTCTCATAAATAACTTTAGCAGCGGTCTGTGGTCTCTTGAATATGTACCATTAGTTGAAATTATATTGTAAGCATTTCGTTGAGTCGCATTGGATACATCCGGAGTGGCTTGGCCTTGACGAGAGGACCCCAAGTTGCAGTTTTAAATAATTTTAATTGCATTGTTGGTTTTAACGCACATATTTTGTTTTTGGTTTGTTTATAATTAACTCTTTTTTGCTTTTGTTTTGTATTATTATTATTATTATAGTTTAGTTTTGTTGCTGGCCATCGCGCGCCTCGGTCATGGGACAAGTACACACTTTTTGGCCTATTTGCAATGAAAAAACTCAAGTAAATTAAACTGTACGATACAAAAAGTTGCAATAATTTGGATTTTGTTTGTTATTTAACATATGTAGGCATATATTAAAGAGGCGCGAAAGGAGTTAAAGGAAATGATTAGTGGCAGGTGGGTGCTGGATGTTTTTATATGTGTGTATACTTTTTTTTTTTTGTTATTTTTTGTTGTGCTGAAGCGTTGCACAGCGGCAACAATATAACATACTTTGGCTTTTTAAATAGAATTAGCATCGTTTTTTCAACATAGTAGATATAAACGAAAAAATATTTGAAAAATTGTTTCACCCGCTTACCACACAACCCACACAGCAGTTCACATACTTCAGCTAGGTACTGTACATACAGAAATGTATGTAAGTTGTTGGGTATGAGCGCTGTGTGTGTCTGCATGAATTTTTGTACAACAATTTTTCGTGCGTCTCATTTCGCCTAGCCATACACACCTGACATATTGCCCATCATTGGGGCTGCGTAGCTGGCCATCTTCACTACCAGACGTGTTGACCATGATATGCAGCAATTTCAAGAATATTGACCACTTAAAAGAGGGTGCTGCGCTGCCGTCTCCGCCGTTTTATAGAGCTGCGCTGTTGCTGCTGATTCACGTAATTTTTCAACAGCTCACTGGCAGCATTTAACTGGTAAAATATTGACGGCACTAGATTGCAAACGTTACTTCAAAGCCTTAAGTTGTAGTATTTGTACAATTAAAATCTTTTAATAAATTTTTCGGTGGATTTTACGTTTATAAAAAACACTATTACAAACGTTTGCCCAGTTATTACAAATGTGGTAGAGCTAAACGTTTGACAGCGAGTAGAGAAAAAAATGGCGTCTCATGACTTGCTTAGTGTTGCCATACTGCTACAATTTTTCACAGCTGTTGCGTCAGCTGCGTTTTAATGCCTTGAGCAGTTTTTGCGAATAATTATGTTGTGCACACGACGTATATCGTTAAAAGCACGATTTTTAAACAGATCAATTGGTGGCGGTGCACCCGTCTTGCCAAATATCGAGCCGGAGGATGAAAATGCAAGTGCAACAATAAAACGCATCAGAAAGGAGTTAGCCGAAGACAAAGAGCAGCTCCAATGGCGAACACCGATAGGTGATAGACCAGGTGACTGGAATAGCAAATTTAAACTCTTCGGCAATGCGGAGCAGACTTCAGATTTTGTTGTAATGATGCAGCAGCCAATCGATCTAAGACCGTCGTCAATAAAAAATTGGTTCATAAAGCGGGAGGAGCGTATCGAGCGACACATGCAGCAGTATATACCAGATCGTCACAGAATACTTGGTCCTGATTTGGCTGCTTCTCATTTTGTAATATATCGTGGTGGAGCTGTGAAGTTTCATGGTGATACGCGCTGGCACAGGGCTACTAAAGAAAACGAGGTTCCGCTACCAAATAAATATCAACCCGACTATAAGGTGGAGGCTTTGCGTTGCGACAATATGTTGTTGTACTATGAAGGCTTAGAAAACTTACGTTGTCTAGATAAGTTAAAGTTTCTATCGTTTCATAATGTTAAACCATTTGACGATTGGTGCTTAGATCGTATTTCGGGTGCAGAATATCCGCGTCTGGAAGTGTTGGATATTTCCGCAACAGCCATTACTCCCAGAGGCTTGTCGTGCATATACCGTCTGCCTTCCTTAAAACTGCTCATTGTGGACGATCCTAAGCAATCGTTGGAATTTGAGCTGGCTAGCGCTATGTTGGAAGTGGCCTTTCCTGCGCTCAAAATCGTTGCTTCAGATGCCATTCATAAATAAATATTGTGTTTGTAAAAATTAAATTTATTTATAAAAAATAACAAACGCGTGCATTTCTTATCAACGTGCTGTCGGCTTATTTTTCATGTACTCCGCTTTAATAGCATCACGTTCCTTCACATCCGGCAAATAGGGCACAATTCCTTTAGCCCGACGATCAGCACGCACAGTATTCTGTAAAGACGCTTTTACACTTGAAGTTTATTGGTATATTATTTAATTCGCTTTAAAACATACCCAGAACTCTTTGCAGTTGTTGTAGTTTACAAAATACACCTCACACTTGTCACGATCAAAATTGTGCTTATTTAGGCATTTAAAAGACAACTCCTGCTCCTATAAAGGCGAAGTTATACAATTAGCTAGCCGTTTTGCTCAAAATGCATAAACCTACCTTGAGGCATGGATTATCGCGTTCAGCATTCAGATTTCGCGGCATCTTTTTATTTAAATAAACTACAACTTATTCTAAACTTATATAAAATTTTGATTCGTTTCGTTAGGCAATGCCAACTTGTTGTCTTTTGAGCTAGGCCACTTAGTTAAAAATTGGCGTAAAGTGGCAGCTCTCCGTAAAAAAGTAAACAAATTGTTAGAAATGCAATATGAGTGCAATAAACTTTGAAATTAAGTTAAAACGAGAAAATAAAGTGTATTATGAGAATGTAAGCTTTAAATCAATTGATTTCTGTCAATGCTTTTAACGTTACCTTTGTTAATAGGATATGCTGCTTGGTTGCGTACAGTTTCAGTGCCCGTCTGAAGTTAAGCACGAAGGCATACAACTCCAGCTAGATGGAATAGTAAATTTACAACTAAGCAGCAAAACCGTTGGTCTTTTTGATGCCTTTTACAACTCCGTCAAACCCATAACATTGCTGCAGAATAGTTTGGAGCTGTCGGCGCCGGGCAAATTGTCAGCAGGTCGCTCTGAGTTTCATTTTGAGCTGCCGCTGGTATGTAAAAAGGAACCGAGAATGCTGTATGAAACATATCACGGCGTGTTTATCAGCATTAATTATCAGTTGAAATGTGATGTTAAGCGAAACTTTTTAGGCAAATCATTGCAAAAAGTGCAACAGTTCTGTGTGCAATATAAACCAACGCCATTAAGTGATGATCCAGCTGTTGCTCGACCATTGCCTTTTAGCTTAAGTCCAGACACACTACAAAAGAACGCTACAGCAAAAGAAAGACTGTCAATGCCGCGTTTTCTTATCACCGGTCGGCTGGACCGGACAGAATGCTGTGTATCCAAGCCTATTACAGGCATTTTAATGGTACAACATACAGAGGCGGCCATTAAATCTATTGAAATGCAGCTGGTGCGTGTGGAGACTTGCGGCTGTGATGAGGGTTTCTCGAAGGATGCTACCGAAATACAAACCATACAAATTGCCGATGGTAATATCATGCCAAAGCTCGAATTGCCCATTTATATGGTGTTACCACGTTTATTTACTTGCCCCACTTTGTTGACTAAAAACTTTAAAATAGGTAAGCATGGGCTTAATGGAGCCTAGAGTTTACTTGTTATCTAATCTTTTCCTGTTTTAGAGTTTGAACTGAATTTGGTGGTGCTCTTCAAGGAAGACTATATTGTCAATGAAAATTTTAAAATAGTGCTAAAGCGCTCGCAGGGGCCATTGCAGCAAAAGAAAACTACAGTTCGAATGGGCTAACACGTTGCTCGAATAATCAAAATTTATATTTTTTTTTTTATAAATATGATACATACAATGTATTTAATGCCTATGCCTGCGTTCCTGCTTACTTTCAATTCGGTGGTTTAACATTCACAACGAACAAACTATGAGTACGAAATTCCTGATATACCATTCAGCTTTTCACAGCAGCCATTATGCCGTTAAATATGAGAATTGAACATTGTAGGCGTTCCAGGGGAATGTCAAATTTGGTCCTGTCATTTGGTCGTGTTGGTCGGTGGGTGGGCTGTCGGCTAAATAAAGTTACATACACTATTGTAACACGCGGCGCACGCACAATTTTTAGCGGAGTACTAATTTTTGAAACTACATACTCATATTTTTCGTAATTGTTTATTACCCAGCGTGTTTTAATTTGTGCCATAAGACTTTCAATGTGCCGTAAAGTTATTAATTTGCACAAAGTGTGGGAACCCGTGTAGTATATACGGCTTATAAACAGCATAATTGAAACGTAAACACACGTGAGTATCTAAATGCAACCTCCTCTTACTTATTTATGTTAGTAGAAATGCGGGCTTGTGTTTGGAAGGGACATTGAAAATTTACTTGTAGATACTATAAGATGTTTAGATCTTGTTTTTTAGAGTTTTTAGGCTGTACAAGGGTGTTTCGTTTGGGTACTTGTGTATTGCTACTTTATTGGAAAGAAATCACAATGAAGCTTGCAAATATGATTTATGGAAGTCATCGTCAATGCAGATGATTTGGCATTAACATTATTAGCTAAAAAGTTGTCAGTTGCCCTAGAATTTATTCTAATTTGCAAATATGATATTTCGGAATGTCTAACGAGAATCTTCAGGTACCAAAAACCGAAAATGTGTGTAGAGAAGGCGAGGTCAGAGACATTGAATGGTGTCTAGAGTACTACAAAATTTGGTATGAATTTCATTTCATATTTGACAAGTTTATTATTACCGACGTTAAGTTATTTAGCTCGCATACGGTTATTAATAAAATTTGCAAAGTTGGTGACTTCTTATTTTCATACTTTTCTTATACTTAATAAATACACAAAAATTAGTTAAATCTTTAATTTCCTATGTATGTATGTAGATAGACAGTAAATTAAGAATAACTTCATTTAAGGATAACGATTTAAAAAGCATATCTCTTTAAGCTAACAAAACCCAGCCTATCATAGACATTTTAAAATTTTGGTTTATGCTATCGCTGCAGTTTAATATTTTTCATTTCGAGACTTGATCACATACTATAAAAGCTTTAAAAATTGTATTTTTAAATTGATTTAAGTTTTACGATACTCTACAAAAATGCTATAAAAAACATGGTGTTTCCTAAAGCTTTGTTTTTTATGTCTCAATGCAAGTATCGCAGCAGTCCTTCTTGCATAATTCTCAATTTTATCTTCAATTCTGCTGTTATCTTTCAATTTGTAGCAGCTGTCAAAACAAACAACCATACAATAGTGTTCGTTTTTTATTCGGATTGGAACAAATGCATTCATAGTTTGTCGAGCACAAAAATCAATTGTACTGTGACACCTGTCGCAAGTCTTTATCAAATTGTTTTTGCATTCCTAAAATCTTTAAATCTTTAATAAGCACTTATTTGTAGCTGTCTGCCCCAGCTCCCCTCCCGACTGGCATAAACAAGCAAACACATATGCTTTGCTTTTTATGTACCTACATATATGTGGGTAGCACATAGTACATAAGACTAAGCATAAAATGTCAGGCTCTTTCGAGGGTTGCCTTGGGACACCTCTTTTATATCCAATAAATATCTAGTACGTACGTTATGTAGAGCATTTCGTCGGCACAAGTTTCAAGTTTGCTAAATTATGTACATACATATGAAAGAGACTCTGCATAAGTGTGTTGAAGTTGGGTATATATGTATAGTATGTACTTTATATGTGTGAGTATGTATTTGCGTATGCATATATTTACTCTACTTGACGGCGCAACTTTCTTATTTTTCTTTAAAAAGCAACACATGCACATTAATATATTTATTTAAGGCAAATAACAGAAAAAAAATTGCGTATAAATGTTATTAAAGCTTTAATAATCTCACTCTTTTTCTCTCTGATGGCCAGGCTAAATTGTGGCCTTAAAAAGTCGCTAAAAGCTTAAGACATCAAAATTCTGAGCTCAGATTTTACAATCAAATCAGCTTGTTAAAAACTTCTTCTTTCTAGCCAAAGTTTATTGAAAAGATTAAGCATTATATTATATATTTATATATTATATACGCTGATCATGTTTTCACTTCCAAGGAGGATTGATTATATTGGCTCGATCATTGATTTATATCTATATATATATAAAAGAAACTTATGATTTACATGTTATGTAGGATCTAATGAACGCGTCGATGAATTTCAAATTATTTGCGTAAGTTATAGGTTGTTAATACGGAGGTTTTAAGCCTATTTTGACGTGTTTGTGTGTATTGGTTCGTGAGATATACGCATTTTTGTGAATATCGGTTCGCGTGTCGGAAAACCATCTGTACTGTAGGTTAGGTTAGGTAAGGTTACACTGGCCGGCCACCAGAGTGCAGCCTAGCATAGACCTTTTGGTCCTTAGCTGTGCCAGATTTGAGGTTATCTGTACTGTATATTTATACGCAAAATCAAAAAATATTGTGTACCATAGAGCCTTGCAATAAAATTGTATTGTTTAATTGATTCAAAATTACATGATTTTATTTATAGATTTTTTTAAAACTTCATCAAATGCGCTGCGAAGCGGGCAGGGAACGCCAGTACATACTACAGCTTTCGAAAAATGGTTGTAATAAATTCGCTGGCTAAATAATTCCGGAAGACCGTAAAGTTAAGTTGATCGAGATAGGTAACACTCAGAAGATATCAAAAGAACGAGCTAGATATATTGTTCATGAATATTTTGTCGCAGAAGCCGTGTCACAAATTCAAAAAAACAATTGCATGAATTGGGCCACAAGATAATGGCTGGCTGGGAAGAAATTTAGCGTCTATATAGAGGTAATCATCGAGACTGAGGCCCATTTAAAGCAAAAGATAAATAGTAATACAAAAATGGTATCGGAAAGTTAGAAGGTATCACTGTTTTGCACTCGATTGCAAATAATCGAATATGATTTTCTTTAAGACAATATGAAATTTTTAACCCACCTGTCAACCAAATCAAAAGGCATATCGTTTAGTCGTTCATAATTTTCATATCATCTACCTATAGGTCCAAAGGGTATACAAGATTTGCGTAATGTATGTAACAGACCGAAATGTAGGGGTAAGGCTTTAAGCTGGCAACCCTGGTTGATTTTGACATTCTTTCTATGAAAGCACCAAAATTTCAACTGTCTTCGATGGCAAATACATCGTAAACAATTTTAATATGTTTTTGATTCGAACAGACTCAAAATCGCAGTGTCTGTGTTAAGTAATATATAAAAAGTGTTTTTAAAGAGATCGGAAAATAAAAACACTTCAATGAACTTTCAAATAGATAAATTATTTTTCAATGCATCTTAAATGGCTTCAAAAATGTAAGTTGCCTTACATTTTGGCTTGTAAGTTGTCATTCTTTTATTCAGTGGCGGATATAAATATTTGCCACCCCACAATCCATAACTTGCCGCCCTTTTTTCACAAAAAAAATAAAAAAATATATTAAATGCGACTGTAGGTTTACAATATACATAGTTCGTTATTAATGAAATACATAACGGAATTAACAAATTCGACATCGGTATTCAACAAAAATCCATTTTCAAACACTTCTTATTCACAGTCTTGATATTTCAGTTGCGAATTCGCGGGTGATATCTTCGCAATCGATGGACAGAAACAGTTCTGATTCTTTCGTTAACAACGCATGAGCATTCAGTTTGTTTTCACCCAATGGAGATCTGAAATAGTTTTTCACGCGTTTTAAAACAGAAAACGATCTTTGTGCGCTACAATTCGAAATGGGAATTGAAACAAACATCCGCAATGCAATTTCAACATTAGGGTAGGAGATCTGCAGATAATCCTGTCTCAGCATTTTCAACAGTTCCAGCAGAGAAAAATTTACAATGTTCTTTTCGATGCGGTATGCCTTGAAAAAGACCATTTCATTTCCCAAATTTTCTTCAAGAGCTTGCGTCTAGTAGTTGCTCAATATGGTGGATTTCACACGTAATTCTTGCTCATATGTTTCATATCAGTAATGAGAGAAAATTTCGAATAGATTTTTTGATATGCCTTACGTCTTCGTGTCAATTTTGTCAAAGTACGGTCCAAGATAACGCTGAATGTGTTGACACGAAAGTTGTCACGGCCACTCAATTGGATAATATTATCTCTATTTTCACCAGGTTGTAGATTCTGATTCATTTGAAGCTGCCTGAGTGTTTTGTATTCCTGAATTGTGGAAATAGAGAGAGCTTTCTTTTCATATTGATCGAATTCTTCACGAGTGTCAGACACAACTTTAATGAGTCCGTTGAACAAAGAGATCACTTCAGAAATAGTCGTATTCACATTTTGCAATTTCTTGGTGACTGTATTGAATGATGTCAATAAGAAGCTCCATAAACCTTGAATAAAATGCATTCACGTTATGATACACTTATGAAGAACTGGTGGGCTTCGGATCAAGAATTTTCTCGAAAATGCTCGCTCGTTTTTCGGCAGTGTTGTCAAGTGTTGTAAGCTTTTAGATGATTCTCGCCGTCAGGTTTCTAAGCTGCGTAAATGAAAGTTAAATGCAAATTTCAACGAGTGCTATATTAAAGAAAAATTCACGGCGTTATTCTAATTTTAAGCTGAATCCAAATAAATTGTTTTTTTTTTAAATTCAGGGGACTCAAATTTTGCCGCCCCTTAATTCTGCCGCGCTAGGCTTCAGCCTATGTTGCCTGTACGATAAATCCGTGTTTTATTGTGTAAAATTATCAATGAAACTAATTTGATTTGTTTTTAGTGAATTTTTCTGTAATTTTCGGATAAATTAGTTCAATATTTTATGGTATAGTATGGCGACCAAGCAAAAACAGATTATTTCTGTTTCTCCAATCTTCATGAATTTTTGCAGGTATAGCAAGCCTTTTTGTTTTGGTGGTTGTTTTCAAACTCTTTGGAAAACTGACTGTAAAATGTTTATTTTTATATAATTCAAATGATTTGCGTATTGTAGATTATATCGCATTCCAAAATCCTACATCTCTTTAAATAACTTCTTTGATACCTATATGTTTCGATCTTCGTCAGAAGCGGTTAAAATTTACAGAATAGAATGAATAGTTATCGTTATGCAAAAAAAAAAATTGAAAAATGCTAAGAAGGAATATGCAGAAATAAAATTTCTTGTGAGAAAAGATACAGAGTATTAAACTGTCGGTAAACTGTATCAAATTTTGTTGTATCATAAATTGTATGCATTTGAATATGATTTTATAAAACTGTTTCCCCAGCTTAACCCTTTCAGGCCCACTGTTGCTTATAGGCAACAATGGATTCAAATGCAAAAAACACATCCATATTGTATTGTTTTGCATTGTTTATTGATTTTGTCTATTATTATTATATTTTGTGCATTTCTATAATACAATGCGTGTACTTGTTTTTAACAATAAGTTTTACTGCTTTTAAGTTAATACGAGGATTGATTGATAAGTTTCCGGCCTGACCAAGAGATGGCTCCACTAGGCCTACCTTGAGGTGACGTTCTATAGTACCATCCTTAGATAGCTTGTAGCTATAGTTTCAGCCCGATCGCCATGTTAGTTTAGATTTGAGAGCACACTGAACAAGACGCCTCTGTATTTTTCTTGAAAATTCGAAATTCGAAAAAACATTTCTACCGCCAATTTGACGTTGTATAAGCGTAATCCAAGCGAATTTTTGACGTTTTAACCGTTGACGAAACTTGGGTCCACCACTACACTCCTGAAACCAAAGAACAGTCTAAACAGTGGATTGGACCAGGGGAACCAACTCCAAAGGCAAAAACAATTTTTTCAGCGAACAAGGTTATGGCTACTGTTTTTTGGGATGCAAGAGGTATTATATACATTGGTTACCTTAAAAAGGGTAAAACTATCACTGGTCAATACTACGCAGACTTATTGCAACGTTTGAGCCACGAGGTGAAAATTAAACGACCTCATCTGGCGAAGAAAATAATCTTGTTTCATCACGATAACACACCAGCGCACAAGTCAATCGTTGCGATGGCTAAAATCAACGATCTGAAGTTTGAATTGATGCCGCACCCTCTCTACTCTCCAGACCTAGCCCCGAGTGACTATTATCTGTTTCCTAACCTCAAAAAATGGCTTGGCGGTAAGAGATTTGCGGACAATGAAGAAGTAATCGGAGCTGTAAATGGGTATTTTGAGGAGCTTGACGAATCAGTCTATAGAGATGGCATTACTAGACTAGAACACCGCTATGAGAAATGTATCAGCCTTGGAGGAGATTTTGTTGAGAAATAAAAAAAAAAGTTCTTAAAAACGTTGTTTTTCTTGGTCAGGCCGGAAACTTATCAATCCACCCTCGTACGTTGAGTCCCCAAAAACATTTTTGAAAAAATTCTTTATTCGTTTTTCTTAATTAATTGATAATATTTTCTTTGTTAGTTATGTTAACAAAAAAAGTAGTGTATTTGCTGTACAAAATATAAATTAATAAATATAAAAAATTTTAATGAACAAAAGTTTAGTGTCAGGGTTTTTTTTTAAGCTATAGTAAGACATAGGTATAAAAGGTTAATTGCTTAAAATCGCTTTGCTGTCTCATTTCTGATTAAAATGATAAAATTATTAAGTGTGTGTATAAAATTTAGTAAGTGTGACTAACATTTTTCACCAGTAAATAAAGATATGGGACGGACGGGTACACTCAGAAGAGTTCGACTCATGTGTGCTTTGAACCCTTTTCCCAAGCTTTACCAAACAGATTTTAGTTATAAAATAAATCATGTTATTGCAAATGTCAGCTATCAAGTCAATTGAGAGGTATGAGAGCCCACAAGTAATATTTATTATTAAGTATACGTACGCTTAAAAGCTTAACTTGGGAATGTTTTTGCTTAAAATATTCTCATATATATTTTTTTACGATTTAAGATAAAACTAAAAATCCCGTTCATTTACATTTTTTAAAGAGCATAAAAACAAAAGAAGAAAAGAAAACCTATCGTTTTCTCTTTCATTAGATACAATGGGTGCTTGAAACTGAAATTGAGTTTAGAGTTGGCCTCTACTCAGCAGAGTTCACACAGAGCTACAATTTGTGTGTCACCAAATGTACCGCAGAACTGACATTGGGACAACGAATACCACTTGGAAACTTTTCTCTTTTTCTCTTTTTTGCTTTTACTTTTGCTTTCTTGTTTTTTGTACATTTCGTATTTACCAGGAAATGAATAGGGGTTGCCTGAAAAACTTTTTTCCTCCAAAAAAAAAAAGTAAAAGTAACTTTTCGCACCAAATGTTGCCACTGTGTGCGCACGCATTTCGATTATGTACTTATACCTACATTGTTTTTGGGAGTACTGGCTACATAGTATTGTCAAAGGATGTGGCACATTAGGTGAATAGCCCGTCATAAACATCCGTAGTTGGCAGTGGCAGGTTTTGTAATTGATTTAAAATTAGCACAGCGCTTACGAATTTAAATTGTTTACATGTGCCTGGGGACAACAAGCAGCCAGCTGTGTGTTTATGCATGTTTAATGAACATGGATGGCGTGCCAGGGCTGCTGTAATCGCATTTCAATAAGCTCGACGCTTGGACCGTACCTGGCCACAGCTGTGCACTGCATGTTGATCTCTGCCCTGGAAACAGCAATTTAGTTTGTTTGGCAAACTTTTCATAGCCGTTCTGACCCGTAAACGGGGCCAACAAAAAACATTTTGAAAAATTCATATGCAAACGTATTTTCAGTTGCAGGTCGTCTGTAGATTGCATTTGCAGGTGCTGGCTGCGAGTTGAAACAAAATTCCTTTTCATAGTCAAGTGCTGCTACAAGCTGCCCGTAGAGTAAAAGTTTTAATGGTCGCACATTTTAATAGCATCGGGCGGCCTATATACTAGGTACTTATGTGGCGGTTCGACTCAACCCAACTGCTATGTGCTACGGCAATTTTCCGCCTTCTCAGCTTACGGCAACAGTTAGACACCCATGGCGTAACTGGAACCTTTTTTTCTGTTTTTTTTTTTTCTTTATACCCTGAACTTTGGCTACTTGGGTATATTAAGTTAATGCACAAAATTCTTACATGTAACACATAGAAGGAAACGGACAAGGGGACTCCACAGTCTTTACCATACCAAATCGATCCAGACGATAAAAGAAATCAATTTATCCAAGACTCATTGTCTGTCTGTGTAATCGTTCACCTTTTGAATTCTTTCAGTTACAAAAATTGGTTTGTTCTTTCCCTGTTCCGCGGCAAAGTTTTCACAATAATCATTTTTTATAGTTTATCTTTAGTAATTTATTAATATTATTATATAACCCTAATAAAATGATTAATTTTTGTCCTAATGGGTTTTGTCTGTATCTTGACTCTAAAAGACTTAGGAGTATGAAAAATTTTCGATAGGAGCGCGTTCAAGTGAAGTGTGCACGATTTTTTTATAAATAATATTAGCCTTTAGTGAGCCCGGCAGACGTTGTCCTGCCCAAACTTTTTGAATACTCTTAAAGCAAATCAACATCATATGATTCTCTAGTTAGCTTATCAGGAAAACTACAATATTTTTAGATTAGTTTGCAGCTCCATTCAATGTCGAATGTCGCGCTTCACGGGTCAGCCTTAATCGAATTCTTGAACGTACATTGCGATCTTCACGTTCCTGGACTGTGCGATTAGATTGATAATTAATTTAATTCGTTGCATTTCTCCCAATTGAAATACATCATACTTACATTGATCGATTAGGAGACGGCATTCCCAATTATCCTAATGCTTTATTAGCCATCGCCACTGGATTACGTTTTGCTTGACGTAGTCGAAACAAAATATCTTCTGATAAATAATCTTGATATTTTATCCACAATTCAGGTGGATTTGTTGGAAAACATGTTGCCAAAATAATCGCAAATAGAATACGTATGTGATATGTCGAGTTTGATACCAGTGCAAGTAATTGTCCAACAGATTCAATTTTTGATATGCCTCTCGATACAATGCACACAATACGCCATTCACGATGTTGGACCTCGGACATTGGTTAACGACAATTCCAGTTTTTGTATACTTTATATGGCAATATACACACAGATATTCACAATAGGCTTAAAACCTCCGTATTGACAACCTCTATCACATCGCAAAAATCAGATTTGAAATTCATCGACGCGTTCATGAGAACATCCGTAACACGTAAAACATAAGTTATTTTATATAGATACATAGATTGGAATTTGGCAGTTTACTGCTAAATTTTCCAAGTAACCTTCTCTTATTTCATAATTCATATGTGAGTGTAATATTTTTTAAAATACACAGAAATAAATAAATATAAAATTATAAATAATATAAAAATAAGTAATAAGAAATATTCCATATTAAATTTAAGAACTTGATACTCAGATTAAGTACTATTTTTTTAAATACGAAATACTTGTATTAAGAATGAATAAACTCGAATATAGCATGAATATCGAGCTGTTGGAAAAAGTATCGGAGTATCTTAGTTCATGTATGTTTTGAACATGAATCAAGTTTGTTTAAGCAACTTAAAATGAGTGTTAAATATCTTAAAGCAAGAATGTGAATCTGGATTTAAAAACGCTTCCATATTGGATCAAGTTCAGTTTTGCTCTAAAATGCAGTTTCAAAATTCTTTTATGAGAACTTTCATATGTGAGTGTAATTTTTTTTTCTATAGACATAGGCAAAAATATCAAAATTCGAACACTTTTTAGTTAACAAAACCGGTATGCAGATTTAAAAATTCAAATTCTTTTTACTTTTTGGAAGTCCTGAAAATTTCCTTGTAGGAAATTACATGCGAAAATTAAACTAATGCTTTCAACAAACTTTACAAATTCGGACGAACACAGTGGAAATTAGGAAAATTGTAGTGTATATGAAGGTCGGCATGCCCCGACTGTTTCTGTTAATTCGCTGCTATAAAATGGTTAAATGGCGGATATATTTGATGCTTAATAAATAGTAGGGGATACTTAGGCTACGTTATAAAGTAAAATTGCAGTTCTAAAATACTATAATCATTAAGTGTTGAATTGATGGTATTTCTAGGAGATAGGAAAAAGGTAAGAGCTAGTAAAATTGTTGGAGGGGTACATTTATTTTCAAAACAAATTTAATTTGTATCCTTTTTTATTAAGTACATTAAATAAGCAACTTATATTAGAAAAAAAAACTAGGAAAGAACTAGAATTCTATATACCTTTTAAACTGACCTTAATCAAAATAAATTGCTGTTTAAAAAATATTATTATTGTTGTAAACAAACATTTTTGTTGTATTGTTGTATTGCAAACTGAAAATTAAAAAAAATAATAAGCATGATGAAAAGTTAAATAAATTTTGTCTTATCGCAAACTAGGAAAAAGAACTTGATCCAATTTTAAAAGTCCACTCGATACTCTTACTCTCTCGATGCCTCGCCCACTAAAATCGGCTATTCAGCATTCCCCCTTTAAGAACCCACGGTCATCAAGGCTGCAGGTTACATTCTCATTTATAATTTAAATTGCAAAACTGGCAAGGATTTGATTAGTAGTTTTTTTGCGAACTAAGTGGGAAGTACACCAGTCAATGATTCCGAATGATCTTACAATGTCTCAGCATCGAGTATTAAACAGACAAATCATGTTCGACATGCAAAATGGATGCGTCGTCATGTCAAATAAATACATGTTTGTCCGTGCTCCTATAGAGAGGCCAAGAAATTTCGAAAAATTCTAAGCTCAAAAAAAGTGTTTTGACTCGGTGTTTTGAGCCTTATAAGCAAACCAGTGTCGACTATTGACGATTTATCTGATTTCCACTCAGTTCCATCCCAAAGCAGCGTATTCAAAAGTCAATGCATTCTGACCGGAACATTAAAAAACTTTCGTTGTTTTTGGTGATAATTGCTGACCGCCGTTGTCCGGCTTAAGTGTTTGCCCTGGGAAGCTCGACGAAACGCGTTGTTACTAATTGGTACACAGCCCTATAAACTCCTTGAGTAATTACGGTCTGGATTGGTGCCACTGCTGCTGCAGCTGCGTTAGGCTTCACTAACTGCCTAAGTTCTTCCAATGAATTGCCGCCCGAAGGCGTAAGCTGAACGCTCCCGAACCGTGTTCCCACATTTCCACATAAAGCTCGAGCTCGACTTTGGCTCCGGCGCCGATGTGTACGTGTTTTGGCGTTTTTCCGTGATAATTTTAAACTTTTGCACCAATTATGTGCACGGCGCAGTGATGCGACTGCGTGGGAGTTGTTTTTTTTTTTTGTTTCTTTTTTGACTTTGCCTCTTTGTGTGTGCTTCAATGTATAGTAGTATGTAGTTTATGCTCATTACGTGAGTCCTGTGCGAAACTCGCAAATTTTTGTTGTACAAGAAACGAAGCCTCCGGCACTACACACACACACACACGCACACAGAACTACGTCATGATATGTACGTACAAGCGCATAACGAAAAGGAATTATATGTATTTTTTTATTTTCATTTGCGCTTTTTTCGTGCTTTTAAATTTAATTTTCAGTTAAAGTAAAGTTTTGAAATGTTATTTTGGGCACTCCTACGGGGCGTATGCGGGTTATTTAATTGCCCATTTCAGTTTGGATAGCTTTGTGCCACGAATGCTGCCAGTCCGTCGTCCGCCTTTGAAGCAGTTAAGCTCAAAGAAATTTAAGTGTCTGTAACTGCAGTTGCTTAAAACTACAGTTACTTGTATTCCTTTCTTTTTTGTTGTTGCATTTATTAAATACCCTTTAACAATTGTCCTTAGTTATTCCTATTAATTTGCCATAATTTTTAAGAATTTATTAAATACTAGTGAGCTCGGCAGACGTTGTCCTGCCAAAACTTTTTGAATGCTCTTAAAGTAAATAAATATCGTAAGATTCTCTAGTTAGCTTATCTGAAAAAATTTGAGATTTTAAGATTAGTTTGTGTTTCACGGGTCTATCTCAAACAAATTCTTTCACATTCATTGCGATCTTCACGTTCCTGGGCTGTACGATTTGATTGATAATTATTTGGATTCGCTGCATTTCTTCCAATTGAAATACATCATGCATTGATTGATTAGGAGACGGCATTCCCAATTATCCTAACGCTTTATTAGCCATCGCCAAGCATAGATCTTCCGGCGTAAATTCCATCACTGGATAACGTTTTGCTTGACGTACTCGAAACAAAATATTTTCTGATAAATATTCTTGATATTTAATCCATAATTGAAACTCGGTCATTGATTAACAACAATACCAGTTTTTATATACCTATATGGCAATATACACACAAAAATCGATATTCACAAAAATGCGTCAGGAATATATAATACAAATAACATACAATTTATTTTGAGAAGTCTAAACTAACCAACGTAAATAGGCAAATAAATGCAAAGTTAAACTTATATAAAATTAATATACATATCTTGTTTAAAGCGAGAAGCTTATAAGTACTATAATAATTTTTAATTAATTTAATTTTTAAATTTTGTTTTTTTTTGTAAAATCTGATTATTTTTTGAGTTATTGAATTAACGAATATGTAATAGAAACCTTTTTTTTTTATGAAATATAGTACAGCTCGCCCGAAAATTAAAGACGGGCTTCATCGTTTTAGATTGGAGTTAATACTTTGTTTGTGAACTAATGGTCGAATTTGGGCAAACGCATATCCAGTTAATGGGATCTTGCTCTGGCTCTAGCTCTTCTTCTTTATTCGACTCTGCTGTTGCTCATACGCTGGCTCTTGCTCCTGCTCTTGCTTTTGCTCCTGCTCTTGCTTTCGCATTTGCTCTTCTTCTCTACTCTGCTCTTGCTGTTGCTCTTGCACTTCTTCTATACTCTGCCCTTGCTCTGGCTCATGGTATAATAAGACAAGGTAACGTACTCCGAACCTACCGATTTCTTATTTTTGTGTGGACAAAAAAGCTAGAAAGCGAAAAAAAAAAAAAACACCCTCGTTGCTGTTGTCGTGCATAAGCAAACACACATACATATGCACATATGCATACAAAATTATTTTTTGTTGCTAATGCTTGCAATAAACGCTGCACAAAATAACTGCATATGCTTAAAAACAATGCGCAGACACAACCTTCCTCATGAACATTCGCAACGAAAATGAAATTAAGAATTGTCGTGCGAGTGAAATTTCAGAGTACTTTACCTTTACTTATTATACCATGCTCTGGCTCTTGCTCAGGCTACTGCTCTTGCCTTGCTCTTGCCCTGCTCTTGCTCTTCTTCTCTACTATGCTCTTGCTCTGGCTTCTCCTCTTGCTCTTGCTCCTGCTCTTGCTCTTGCCATTCTCCTCTACTCTGCTCCGCTCTTGCTCTTGCTCTTCTTCTCTACCCTACTTTACTCTGCTCTTGCTCTTGCTCATGCTCTTGGTTTTGCTCTTGCTCTTCTTCTCTACTCTGCTCTTGCTCTTCTTCTCTTCTCTACTCAACTCTAATCTGCTCTTGCTCTAGCTCTTCTTTTCTACTCTGCTCTTGCTCTTGCTCTGGCTCTTGCTCTTCTTCTCTATTCGACTCTGCTCTTGCTCTTGCTCTGGTTCCTGCTCTTGCTCTTCATCTCTACTCTGCTGTTGCTCTTGCTCTTGCTCTTCTTCTCTACTCTGCTCTTGCTCTGGCTCCTACTCTTGCTCCTGCTCTTGATCTTCTTCTCTACTCTGCTGTTGCTCTTGCTCTTCCTCTCTAATCTGCTCTTGCTTGGCTTGGCGTTATTATCGTATTTCCTTAAAAATACGGAGGGAGCGCGCTTTACTGTGCATAGAGCTTGCTACATAGCAATAATTAGTGAATTATAGCTGACTTGTGGTGTCAGCAGGAAAACTTTCGATTGAAACATCATGTGAACAAGAGGTCCTACTAAGTAGCCACAGAGAGCTTGTGCACTCGTTGTCTTTTATTACTTTCTATGGGAATATGTAAAATATTTTGTTTACGACGATAAACCCGAACTCATTCTATACGCGGAATTCCAGCCGATCTGCTTGGACCCACAGAATGAACAATTAAAGAATTAATGAATTAAAGGAAATTATTTTTAAACATTAAATGGTATGAACAAAATTAAGAACTTAAGTAAAGACTTCAGATTTAAGACCAGCCTTTAAATGAATTACTTGGATTTTGCTTATTTTGGTACGTAACATACGATAGTCTATAACATACGAGGCCCTATGATCTACTGGGAGCAGGGCCGTAGAGAGAATATCCGAGCCCCGGAGGAAATCTCGGATCCGGGACCCTATCAATTGCTGTTAATTCATGAAAAAACCTATAATTGTTGTCAAAATTAAAATAAATACAGAAAGGATTGCTGAGAGAATTGATAATTTTATTCAGATCTAAAAAACGCAACTCAAAGAAGTTTGAATTTTTTATTAATTAAGTTAGCCTTAAATATGTTTCACAATAACCGTCAAAATACTTAGAATTTCGCCTTCCATGCTTTAGCTGAGGTGAAAGTTTTAATAATATCATCAAAGTCGAGTTTTTTTGCTAACTCAGATTCCAAATACAAAGTTGCCAATCCTGAGACTCGATTCTTCCCAAATGACTCTTGAGTCCGGGCACCTCCGAGAACTCCGGGCCCAGGGGAAAAAGTCTCCGATCCCTCCCTCGCATCGGGCCTGACTGGGAATCAAAGGAAATAATCATAATCAACATTCGATATGTACGATTTGAATTTTGTATGTTATCAAAATTGTGAAAAAATTAGAAATTATTTGAATTTATTATTATTCATTATTGAATTTCCAGAGCACAATTCCCTTGTTTTTCCTATGTTTATGCCTACTTTCCTATGATTCAAGGATCTATTTTTTATTGGATCGAAATGGGCTCATTTATTTGTTTCTTGTGAATGTTATCTTGTAACAAAAGTAAAATACGTTTGTGCAAGGTAGGTATTGAGCCGAAGAAGGCGTGGCAAACCTTATAAAATATTTTTTTTTGAGCAGCATAAACAGCTTGGTATCTTCGGTATAGGGTATAAATGTGGGAAATATAAAATTTCTGCTTGTATTTTTCGAAGTTTATATACGATCTTAATCATTTTTTGCAACTTGCTTTTATTTAACAATAGAGTAGAATACTTACGGATACTTATCCTAAATTAGACGACTTGAGACGGACGATAAGTCTCTTGGCCACTCCTGCTTCTATTTAATGGATCCTTGACCTTATTGCCTACTAGTTTCAAAAACTAGTTCGCGAATTGGTTTTTTTTTGCATTAATTTGTTTGCATACTTTTGTATTAAAATGTTTAAAGGATTTTATGTAAAACGAGGTCTCTTGTTCACAGAGATGAAGTGTACTTAAAGTGTCTCTTAAAGTTGCACTAAAAAAAACGCAACGTTTTTTATCTAGTGTCTTTTGGCTTTAGCAAATTGGTTTTTGCTCTGTGAAATGTTGATCGTTAGAATTTTTATCTGTTTACCTCTTGGACATTTCCTGGCAAACATCTGGCGGCGCATTGGTGGCACCAAAAAGAGAATATGCTCAACTTTATCTATCCATTGCCAGCAACATGCTCCTCTGTGACAGTTTTTCTATAGTTTGGAGGAGGGAAGCGTTGGAAAAGCGAGACGAAACCCTGGGCATCCAGACAACTTGGAAAGAAACAAGTGCACTTGCACTTAATTTGTTGTTGTTGCAGTTTTATACGCTTTTTGGTTTTTTCCCGCTGCAATTGAAGTAGGCAAAAGCGGCATAAACTACTATCAGAGCTCGGAATTAAGGTGGGGTAAAGTTGGGGGAGCACACTCACTCTCTCATTGAAACTCAAACTCAAGCTAAATGGCTCGTGCCGAGGATACATTTTGTTTGTTTACTTTAGAAATTGTAAATGGATTAGCCACACTGCGAGCGCGCCAAGCCTGACAAATTGAATTTGTTAGACTCGAGAGAGAAGTTTTTGGAAACTTTTGCGTGCATGCGGCTGCGGTGATTCTATGCGAGATACTATGCTTTAAGCTGCTCCTCCTCTGCTATGCTTTGGTGCGGTGTGGTTAGAGTTGCTTCTACAAAAAAAACAAAAAAAAAACATGAATAAAAAAGTTTGGCGAAAAAGTGTTGGAATATAAATGGCTTTGGCAAACGGTCTGCCTGATAAAACTATCTGGCAGAGTGCCATAAATAATGATAAGGAATCGAAACAAATTTTAACTTAACGCCTACCAGCTGTTACAAATCCTGGGATTTGACAGATCGCTCGACAATGTCGAATCAAGCAACGAATTAAGAGCAACCAACTCAACTCTAGGGGTCTAGTTTGCAATAACTTTGTTAAAACTTTTGGCAAAGAGCTGCCAACTTGGCGAAAAATGAGTCAAACTTTTTGCTTGTCACTTATTAAATTAAGCTAATAGCTATAATGTGAAATTAAGACTGTTTAACGCTTTATTACTTACATGGCCACAATGTGCGCAACGAGTTTGCCCCAAATCGACTTTAATCAACCCTTTTGGTAGTTGTATTAAATCCATGTTCTATCGCTAGCCAAAATGTTACCCCTATATGTCATTTACATTATTATGATGAGATGCAAATCTCGTTAAAGGACACTTCACCCAAGCAGCGAGTCACCCAGTTGGCTCTTGCCTGCTGTTGCGCCACAGTGCTACGTCCTGCATCGTCCTTTTTGCCATAGACTATACTTCAATATGTGTGCCATATGCTTGAGAGTGTAGCTCTCACTGAATGTGTATGTGTGTTTATGTGTGTGTGTATTTGTGAGTGTGTGTTTGTGTGTCAGTGTGTTTGTGTTATTCTTATGCAAATTACATTTCCTGTGTTTGAGCTACAGCTTGTAGCTACATGTGTACATGCGGCGTGTGTATATTTTCCATGCACACTCTTCCATCCAACAACACTCATACATACACCCACACCCACACACAACACACACACACACAGATACTCACATATACATACATGCATATACTTACTACATATAGATAACAAAAATATTATACAATTCTTTGTGAAAGTCACCGACAGACAAGAGCACAGCATGGCCCAGCGCTGTTTTGGCTCATAAATGTTTTTTACTCTGCATTTTGTTCCATTTATGACATATGCACAATATATACACATACTAACATATATACTGTATATATCTATATAGAACTATGTACGTTTCGGCTTATATGTAGATATTTTACCTACTGGGTATATACCGCAAGATAATTGCCATTTGTTAATTGGCATTAAATTAAATAGTAGCTTTTATATACTAATTTGTTTTTATGTCAACTAATGAGAAGCTTACATAACATCAGGATTGTTGGGACTTTCATCTCGATTTTTGAATTAAAGTCGCTGTTTGGAGCAGAACACTGCGCTCACAGATGATTCCCATAGTTTTGACCTTATGAAAGCTTGGCAATATTCAAAACTATTCTATTGAGCATCAAAATTGCACTTAATTTTATATAGCATAAGCTTTTTTGTTTAAATACTAAGCACAACATATCTTTGACTCTGTCTGACATAAGGGGCTCAGTTTCAAAAAGAATAGGTTGAACTTCCTAACAGGAACCTGGTAAAAATTCGAGAGTTCCCTTAAAAATCTAAGTTTCTCTGTCAATGTAGTCATGCCACTGCCTAAAAGGTGTTCTTTTTACCTACATATAGCGACTGTAAAAATTAAAGACGAAAGAAAAGCTTCATATGAATGCTTAAATACCGATCAAGCCATAAGTTTCATAAAAATATGTTCCAGATATAACAGATGGGTAATTCAATTACAGCCTAGTGCTGGAAGCAACATCGATGTTATATCGATATATCGATATAATCGATATTTATGTTTAGATTATCGAGAAATACCTTTCTATTCTTGCAACATCCACAGAAAGCGGGTGCATGTTTAGCAAGGCTGGCAATATAGTGAGCGACAAACGGAGTTAGCTTAAATCAAAGCGGATCCAGGATTTTGGTAAGGGGGGTCCAGAGAAATCTGTCCAGAGAAATCCATCTTTTATAATTGTGAAAAATATTTTTATTAGGGTTTTCTGATTCCGAAGGGAATCCCCGAAAACCCCCCGTGGATCCGCCACTGACATGATTTTATTTAATGACCATAATAAATGGATCTCAAATTAGTTTAAAGATTATAGGACTGCCATTCTGGCTGGAACAGAATATTTTTTGTTATATGAGACTTTTTTAACGATAGTTTGGTTGATTGGAAATAAGTTTCTAAATTTTATGTAGAACAATAGAGTCAAAAACGGAAATAGTGAAAATTTTGTATTTGACCTATTTTTGAGTTAATTAAATATTTTCGGATAGTCTTTAAACTATGTTGATATTGTCGGTAAAAAAATGTTTCATATTGGCCATGGCCATCATGTCTATAACCAACTCTTTACAACATATTTACACCAGGCAGCCCGCTGTATAAGAAGCAGCTCTTAATATAATTTTGTTGTTAAAATACATTTTCTTAAAAGTGGTAAATCATTAGATCTGGTCACACTTAAAATATACAGGGCCGAAGATACATAAACCAATACCTAAACTTCAAACTTACAATTAAAAAACTTTTTCGGTAGTGTAAATATAAATATAAATTTATGAACCTACTTGGTTATTAATAAAAATTATCAAAATACATTATCTTTTAATCTTATATTTTTTATAATAGACCTTAATATTGCATCTTAAAACTTTGGCATATTTTTGGAGATAAAAACTAGCTAAAATTCATCGTTTTGTATAATTCCGCACCAAAGAGTAGGGTAAAGGAGTAGTACCTTTTAATTGTATCATCCTATCGATTTAAAAACCATTTGAAACCTATAATGGGAATTAAAAATAACGCTATTTTTCGGAAAGAGGAGTTAAATTTTGGTATAACTGCTCTGTATGGGGATTATAAAAAACACTTGTCAATATTTTGTGAATTTTTGCCAATCCAAAAAAGAATAGAAGCTTACTTTCTCTCTTTGGTGAACCATTTTGTAAAGTTTAATTAAAAGATCCTGGTCCTGTATGAGCACATTTCCCATGCAGCCTAGATCTTCTTCTAACATGCATACTTTCAGCCATTAGACTTACTGCTAGCATCATCTTGAGGAATCGCAGCAGTTCGGATGTTTGCTTTGGATTATACCTTGGGCCACTGTCGTTCTGCCTCTTTGTAATTTCGGAAATTTCATTTTTATAGAAATACATCTTTATATTCGTTGACACTGGTATTGTTGATTCGAACCTGGCGCACTTGTCCGCCTTCTTGTTCGCAGTTATTACAGCTACCCAGCAGAGGGTGATGTACTAAAGACGGCTTAGCATCGCCCCTGTAAAACGAAGATCCACCTACGACCCTGTCGTCTAAGGTTTCTATCAGTCCTGTCACGAATACTAACGCGAATGATGCTGCGGATAAAAAAAGTTTGGAGTTAATATACATAACAATTGTTAATCAAAAGATCATATATTCGTATTAGTGTTTATTATAAACTAAAGGCCTTTTTATTTTCATAATGTTGATTTCATTGAGGCTAAATTATGTCCTGCCTGAGTTTAAAATACATTGAAACAACACAAGTTGCTGCTCGGACTCGTAACTGAAATAAGAACGTTAGAACGACGCCAAGGTGACACTAATCTTTCCTATAATGATGTAAGCCTTTTAAACATTTGGTAGAGCTAATGGTTTCCCGTTCGTTTGAATTGTGGTCACGATTTCAACCATTCTTTGCTAAACAGATATTCCTAGTGCTCCTATTTTAACCTACTATTTTCACTTTCTAATAATTAAATTTTAATACTCTGTATCGTATGATACCAAGGGTATATTAAGTTCGTGCAAGCCAAAAATGTATGTAGCATATAGAAGGAGTCGTCGGGGACATCCCAAAGTTACCTAAAATATGATCAGGGTGAATAGAGAAGTCGATATACCCATGTCTGTTTGAACACCTATATCTCAGAGATGGTAAGAGCTAGAATAACCAAACTTTCACATTAGATCCCATATTATCGTAGTTAAATTATACAGCTCCCATAGAGGTGTTAGAGACGACCTCGAAAAAAAAACCAAAAGTTTTAGATGTATAATTCTTTAGTTTATGAAGATATAGCAACCAAAAGTTTTTTTTAGTTCTCAAGCACCGTACCAAATTTGATCAAAATCGGTTGACTATATCTTATAGCACCCATAGGACCGATCGGGCAAAATAACTTTTTGTATAAAAAATTCGCTATATTTTGTTTGATAATAAAGATATCGTAACCAGATTTGGCATTCAGAAGTTTTTAGAGTACTTAAGTGCTGTAATAAATTTAATCAATATCGGTTTAATATAGCATATAGCTCCCATAGGAACGATCGATCAAAAAAAACAATTTTGGCTCAAAATTCGTCTGATTTTGGTTGCTTACGAAGGTATAATAACTTAATTTGGAAATCAAATAATTTTTGTTGTTCTTACGCAATATACCGGATTTTATTGCAAGCTAGTGGTACAGGGTATCCCAAAGTTGTCCTCACACGATTTTAACGTACGCCATTTTTTTTTGTGCTAATCTATATAAAGTGTTGTGCACTTTTTTTTCCCATAATTTTTAGATCTACTGAGATCTACGCGAAATATCTTGCTTCAGCTATGCAGTCGCCAAGTAATTTTTTTCTGAGCTAGTTTTCTTCTAAGCATAGTGCTCTCTCTACTGTCCTAAGCTGTTTTTCAAGCTACGATCTAAGTACAGGGTCCGGCACTCGAAGTGTAACCAATTAAAAACGCCATAAATTCATTTTGGAAAATTACCTTTACTCAATTCAAGGTACAAAATGTGTAAAAATAATACGAAATTTAGAAACAATTTACTTTCGCTCAATATGGCCAAATTTTGCCTTCACTATGGCCTTGAGACGGTTCAAAAATGAATCGCAAGCTGCCCGAATGTGACTTGCAGGTATTTTGGCCCACTCGTAGACAATGGCTTTTTTCAGCGCCTCGAGACTGTTGTATCTTTTAGTTCGGACCTTGCTCTCCAAAATGGCCCAAAGAGAATAATACATCGGATTCGCGTCTGGTGAATTCGAGAGCCATTGTGTGGACGTTATGAAGTTCGGAACATTGTTTTTCAGCCATTCTTGGTTCACTCGAGCTTTGTGAGACGGTGCCGAGTCCTGTTGAAACGTCCATGGTCTGGCACCGAAATGTTTGTCTGCCCACGGCTTCAAAGCAACCTCCAGAATACTTTCCCGATAATATTGCGCATTAACCTTGACGCCAGGCTCGATGAAAACGATTGGAGAGCGCCCATCTGCGGTTACAGCGGCCCAAACCATTATTTGTGGCGGGTGCTGCCTCCTGGTGGCCAATCGATGACTCAAATTCTCGTATGAACGGTCCCTCAAGTAAACCCTATCGTTTTGAGAGTTTACGAATTGCTCAATTGTAAAAATTTTCTCTTCAGAAAACACAATGTTCGGCAATTGACCGCTATCGGCCAAGCGAAGCAACTCCTTCGCTCTCTCAAGTCTGACTTGTTGCTGCTTCGGTGTGAGATCATGTGCCTTTTGGATCTTGTAAGGCTTGACCTTGAGATCATTTTTCAGTATGCGACGATTGCTACGGTCAGATATTTTCAGTTCTTTCGCCATTTGATTGGCACTTCGTCGGGGATTTCGCTGAAGTCGCTTCTTCACTTTTTGAACCATCTCACGTGACGTTGCAGTCTTTTGATGACCACCTCCATGACGTTTTGCGATGCTACCAGTATCATTGTAACGAGTTATTATTATTATTAAGGTGTTCGAGCTCACGAACAATCGCTGGTTGTGATTTTCCAGCTAAATATAATGCAACTACACTATTACGTTTGAAATCCATTACTGATTTTTTTTCGCGTTTACTCACGGCAAAATGCTTTCGTGCGCTTGTAAACAATACTCTAAACTGTCATTTAGCTAACTTACAGACAGCTGATGCCCGTGCGTCAGCTGCGCGAGCGGTCTGAATTTCTTCGAGTGCCGGACCCTGTATAGTATTGAAAACTTGCTCTAGTCGCCCATGCCAATAACGCAATGTCTCATGTGACGGCTGTTTCAATTCTCAAAGCACGATTTAAATGAACACTTGAAGTATTTGTTATTTCGTGCCGAAGATAATCGAGACGTTTCCCGATTCTTCGTTCTTCTTTAGTTGATTGATTTGCAATGTTCCAAAGCCTATTTGCATTACGGCTTTGTTGGGAAATATTTGACCTTGTTAGCCGTGACATTTTCAATAACTCGCGCAATATGATTTAATAACAACACTCGCGGTAAACAGACAAACCTTTGCACTACCTAAATAATCAGAGACAACATGAATTATTCCGATATTTTAAAATGTATTCTGTAACCACGTCGGTGACAAATCTAACTAACACTCATTAAAATCTGTCCAGTAATTCTAGAGTTACAAATATAAAGATATATATGTATATATATAAGATACCCATGAATGCGGCGGACGTTGCGCTGCTAATATAGAATGAGAAAATTCTGAAATAAAATTGGAACTATACACAACTTGGAATATGCAAAACATAAGAAAAATATACCTACAACAACAAAAATGATTAGATGCGGTCATGGGATATGCATCAATAACGATGTTTCCTTTGCTTATTCTTTTTTAAGACGTATAATGTCATTACCTGTAGGGGTTAAAGTTGATTTATGGATGTCTAAAAATATTCGTTGCAAAAAAAAAAAAAACTAAAAAAAGGGTTATACAAGAATAACAAACATAAAATACATATGCATCTATACACATATAGAGGGTGACCTCTCCGATGTTGATGATTTTACCATATTTGGTAGAGGCATTGCACAATAGTAACAATAGTAACCGCTTGAAATTTTACTGTAGACTTCCGATTATTTATAAGCTGAAAATTGAGTTTTTAATTTTAGATCCTTCTGAAAAATGCTTGTTAGACTGCATATAAGCAGTTTGGATATGCAAAAAACTTAGCTCTAAGTTTTTTTTTTTTAATAGTCCTAAAATACTGTGCACAAAATAAGTTTTTCGGATAAAAGCGTACATCCTGTAAATTGTAAGATAAAAAAATATTTCCACATATACATATACATATACTTACAATTATGTCTATGTGTGTTTGTTTGTAACTCATTTGCATTTGTAAATTTTACTGCGTCATGTAACCATTTGTTTTATATAAATTGATGCAAATCTCTTTTCATTCTTCCATCACAGCAGGTACTAAAAATTGAGGTTAACTGGGTGGTAAGTCAGTCAGTCAGTCAGTTAGTCAGTCAGCCAGGCAGTCATTGAGCACGTGTGCACGCACCTTACTACTTAATTTTTTGTTATATAATATATTTGAAACTCATTAGCGGTTGCGGTTGTGGTACTTTATCAACAGATAAATGCAGCATCAGAACATTTCGCATAGTCATGACCTCACTCTCTGGCATGGAGCATGGTATGGTGTATGGTGTACTCGGGTAAGCTCTGCGGCTGTCTGCGGCAGACTGCGACCATTTCCATGGTTAATGGCTGGCAGGGAGCACGTCTGACAATTGGAAATTGGAAGTTAAACCATTAAATAAATGAGCGTCACACGAGTCAAAGTCACAGCAGTTACATTTAACAGGCAGCCATTGTGACTGCTGTGCGGTATTTTTATCTCTTTCGATTTGCGCACTCATTCACAAAATAACCCGCCAGCTTCCAGCTTCAGTTCCAATCCAGATGTAGTACAATCTTTCTGTACCTTAGCCACTTTGATTTTGCTTGGCATTCACAAAACAGAAAAAGGCATCATCAGGGGGCAACAACAGGAAGCCCGTTTAAAAGTCAACAGTTTTAACCTAATCAGAGTGGATTTTATTGCCGCTGCTACTTCGAATCGATACGAGCATGCGGCAAGGCTGTACCCAAAAAATCCCAATTGGGCCACTTGCAGTTGGGTCATCGCGACTGTAAAATACCCTGTAGAGCTTCTACTGTTTTCATCTAAACTGGGGCCTTGCTAACGCCAATCCCCGTAGGAAGATTATAACTAAGTCTTGCAAAGTCTTAAAGATGTTATTTAAATTAATGTTGGGAGTAAGTATACAAAATCGGAACACAAGAAGAACAGTTGGATGGTTGGTCGCATTAACGCAAATTAAATTGCACGGTTAAAAAGAAGATCCTTCCTTCTTCCTATAACCTTCGTTGAGCAGAGTCTTGGAGAATCTTGGTCAAGCAGTCAACAAGAAACTTTATTTGAACGTGAAGCTATTCGGAATTGTAGCGAGACAACTTATAGTTTCTTCAGCATGGCAACGCAACGCCTCACACTGCATTGATTCTTCGTGACCATATTCCTTTGAAGGCTATAAAATGGATTTGAACAGATAAAGATTTTTTAAAATAAATGCAATGTTCCCTTATTTTTTGGAGATGGTAATATTACTTTTTCTGAGCGGAACACTGAAGGAGACGAAAAAAAGCTTGGAGCTTTATCAAGCGACTACTAATAAAAATGTTTTCAAATTGTTGATAGTTTAGTCAACTTAATGAAATCACTTTTATTTTAACTACATCCTTCTTTTTTTTTTTTTGCTTGGCTAGCCCTATAGACCCCTTATGCTTGGGTTACAGGATAACGCAAAAAAAAAAAAACCAGTAAAACCAAACGCCTCTGTTGTAGCTCGCAGCACCCGCTGTGCTTTGAAGCCAAAAAATCATTAGGTTTTTGCGCTATTGCTGCGTAAGAATTTTTTGGGTGCGTTGAGTGCCGAGTTGTGGGTTCCTAACCAACCATTAGGCGAATGAAGGGTGACGAAGTTGTAAGTAAGACCACCCCGTGTTATTTATCTCTAGATTAAATGGATTTGTGTGCAAAATTGTCTATTTAGTTCAGCAGCATCAGCAAGTACCAGGCAAGTTCATTGTTTGAACTTTTCAAAAGTGGTTTCTACTCCTCCACAGCTTTTCTCGGGGGCAGCACATGTTTAATAGCAAATACCATCCGATGGGTAAAGGACTACGCAGTAAGTTAAGTTATAAACGGCAGGAAGTGCAGCTTAACGCTTTACAATTTGCAGGTTTTAGTCGCAATTAGAACTGACAAGTGCTGAGCTGATAAAGTGTGTGTGCAGTGATTAACGAGTATAGTAACATTCTGCTCTTTTTCAAGCCAACTTGCATGTGTTTCATAGCAGCCAGCTTGAGTACGTATGCCAATTAGTGCTGTGAAATACAGGACTAAAGGTGCAATTTGTCGTGTTATGTGATGCGTGTTGCACTCAAGTTGGCAGCACATTTTATTGCTGCAGCCTATTGCACTTGTCATTCACAATAGTCGTTGCAATTGTATTAGACCTAATTCACAGTAGTCGTATGGTGAGCAATTAAAGTCTACTCGAGAGTTGGTATTTGTCCATAGACTCTAACGTTGCGTGAAAGCATTTGCTTTAATTGCTTTTACCTTTTCACTAGTCACTTTTGTAGCAATTTCAATTAAAAACAGGACAAAAGTGTAACGTGTGTTCTATTTAAATAAATTAAAGACGCATATTGCCATGTGAGCAAAGCTTGTCAGACTAGTGGGACTTCTAAAGTTTTGATTTAAAACATAAGAACAGCAAGACCAAGATTTGAGGGCTTTGGAATTGTTTTGGAGGTCCACTTTGTCGGCCAGAAATGCAAAATTTTTGTAGTGCAAGTTTGTTTTTGGGCACTTCTGCCTTCTGCTACTCCACAAAACTAGCATCTTTAATTTCATATTAAAAGAAAATCCTACAAAGACCGTTTCCCATTTTTCTCTTGGTTTGGAGCTTATTTATCAGATGAAGTGATCTCGTAAACAACCACAATTAAAATAGTCCCTGTACCTTGATTTTTTAACACACATATTTACCTAAGGGTTGTTTTTAGTGCGCCTAAGCTCTAAACTAATTTTTATGGAACTTGCATCGATGGAGGAGAAGTAAATTCTAAATCTAGTAAAACTTTGTTAGTCTCGAAAATTTCATGCTGCCAGTTTTTTTGATCTTCGAGAAACGGTCAACGTGAGTCCATATTTTGGATAGGATAAGTATATTTCATCTTTCGTTTCTCTTTAGTCTTTGTACATTCTTTTTTGTAAAAGCGACAACGTATAGAGTATAAAAACCTTAAGAAATAGTGTGTTTTCTTAAATTATGGCCGTTCGGTCGAACCGGGTTTTGTTTTAGAGTATATTTATTTTTTTCCAAACGATGATCGATTATGGGGATTAGACTGTAATGACAGAAAAATTATAGAAAAATCATTACTTACATGTTTGAGGGTGCTGTATGTATATACGTGAAAGTTTCAAGTATGTGAGTCCCAGGTGAGAATTCTCAGTCGAGACAAAATTTGTTTAGTATATCTTTGTGCTTTATTTTCATTTCGAAAATAATTTCTAACATAATCGGACAATTCTTTAAAGATTTTGGCAATGGTTTGAAAATAAATCTTAAAATAAAACCGTGGATGGCAAAGAAATCTTAAAGATTTCATTTTTCGGACAAAAATTTCCGAATATTTACGCTTTTGCTAGAATGGCATATAAGAGTTGCAACTACTCCAAAATTTGTTCAGTATATTTAGACACATATTTCAATACATGATTTTTAAGAGTTATTTAATAAAGCCAATTTGTTATGGGATCAATAACTTGTGTCATGCATTGATCGATTAGGAGACGGCATTCCCTGTTCTCAATGATTGAATCACACAAAAACCGATTTTTACAAAATTGCGTATATCTCACGAACCAATACACACAAACACATCGCTATGGGCCTAAAACCTCTGTATAGACAACTTCTAACACACGAAAAAATCATATTTGAAATTCATCGACGCGTTCATGAGAACACCCGTAACACGTAAAACCTAAGTTTTTTCTATATATGTATATAGATTTATGCTATTTTTGTTACTTCTAATAAACAAAAAATTTTCATTAAATACATAATAACACTTAGATTATTTGCTCTAAAAAGGTGTAACTGTAGGAACTACGTGCTTGACGTCGGTCTCATGACCAATTAATTAAAAAAAACCCTTTTGCGCCTTACTTAATGAATAGTTAACTATGGCAGTGATATTGTTTCTGTCATCTTCTGACAATTCATCTAAGCAGCGCTCCCTCTTTAAGAAAATTAATTAAAAAAGTATCGTTATATGAGTAAATCATATTTCAAGCTACAATGTGGTCTTCTTTCTGTGGACATATGTATCTTAAAACCCCAACCGTTTTATTATCCAACTACTTCGTGTTGCTTGCTCTGTTTTCTTTTTTTTTTTGTTTTTTTGTGAAATTTAATAACACTATATCATAAGACGGCAAGCAAAGGAAACTTAGCTCAAAAAGTAAGTAAAAAAGTTATTGTTGTGTAGGAATGTGCGCGGAAATATGACCAAAAATTTAGCTTCTGGTTATAATAAGGTACATATACATATGCTATGTACAGGCGATTCTCTTTTTTCAGAAAATCTGACACTGTTTTTTATGTGCAGCAGCTCTGTCGATTTTTCTTCAAATAAAAATATATCTTTAAATGGAGTGTTTTTTGCTGGCAAAAATGTAATACCTGGAACAAGTGAATTTGTTCAGTGAATCTGCTTTGGGATGTTGCATTTAGGCTTAAAAAAAGTTAACAAGTTCAATATCGAGGGCATAGGGATTTGTTGAAAGTCAAATAGAGTACAATATCAATAGTAGCAGCTGTTAGAAGTTATCTTATATTCGGCCAAAAGCATGTAATATATATAGTTAACTTCAGAACTCCAAAACAACTTTTTTTACGATTATCCCAAGTCGTTTATACCAAAATGCTTCTCATAAACTTGAATAGCCGTTTAGCTAAGTCCGTTTGAAAATACGAGTATTGGCCTTACCCTGCGGTCCTGTATATATATAAAACAATAAGAAAAAATATTATTTAACATTTTTTAAATGTAGATAATTCAATTATCCATTAATTACATTTGAAGCATATTTTTGTAAAATTTACAGCTTAAACGCTGTTTCTGTATTCATATTTTTTTTAAAACATTTTTATCCAATTTATTACAATTCTTTGGAATTGAAAATAAACTATTATACACCAAATTTGGTTTGAGACTTTATACTTTTTATAAAATTTCCCTTTATTTTCATTATTTTTATCCAATTTTGATTAAACTTATTTTCTTCGTAATCGATTGAACTTCATAAGCCATTAATAAAACTGTATGAAGCATTTTTCCAAAATTGTAAATAAATATAGTTTATTTTTTTTTTTAATTTTCTAAGAACTACGGACAATTTCCATATGAATAGATAAATTAAATAAAAACGCCTAGATCTCAGAGATGGTAAGACCTAAAGTAATAAAATTTTCCAAGTAGGTCCCATATTATTCCATAGGAAACAAGTTTATTTTTTGGTATCGGGGTTAAATTTCATAGCTTCCATAGAGTTGTTTCTGATGACCTTAAAAAAAACCAATCGTTTTAGATGAATAGTTCGTTTATTTATGAAGATATCGCAAACAAAAGTTTTTTTATTGTTCTCAAGCACTGTACCAAATTTGATTAAAATAGGTTGAATATATCATATAGATCCCATAGGACCGATCCGACAAAATAACATATTTTATACAAAATTCGCTGTATTTCGTTTCTTAATAAAGATATCGTATTGGCATTCAGAAGTTTCTTAAGGTACCCAAGCTTTGGATCAAATTTTATCAAAGTCAGTTGACTAAATCATATAGCTCCTATCAGACTTATCATCTTTAAAAAAAACGTTTTTTTAAACAAAATTTGTTGTGTTTGTTTATTTGTTGTTGGAATCAAGTTTGACACTGAAAAGTTTATAAGAGTACCTAAGTAGTGAATTAAATTTGATAAAAATCGGTTGACTTTATCAGTAAAAAAAACATTTTTGGTCCAAAATTCGTCTGTTTTCAGTTGTTTACGAAGGTATAGTAACCTAATTTGGCAATCAAATGTTTTTTGGTGTTCTTAAGGAATTCATATACCGGATTTTATTTCAAGCTAGTGGTACAGGGTATCCCAAAGTCGTCCGCACATGACTTTAACGTTAGCCATTTTTTTATACCCTGTACTTAAAAATACAAAGGGTATACTATATTTGTGCTATGTATATAATGGACAGAGAGGGCGTGTCAGACCCAAAATTCTTATCATAACCTCAGGTAGCGAATGAGCCTTGTTCGTCCGTCCGTCCGTCTGTATAAAAGCAAAGCTAATTTTTGGTAAATTAATGTGACTTACTTTCTTTCTATTTTTAAAACAGGTTTTTTAAAATATTTTAAAGTCCTTTATATTTTACTACGGAAATGAGTAAAAAATGTTGAGGACATATTTTGGTGTAAACTACTCTCAATAATCCTATTTTTGTATTTTTTAATGCAGGTTATGGAAATCTTTATCCAACGATAAATTACACAGGTCAGAATGGTTTAGCTTTTGGAAAGCTAAGCGTCACTTCCGAGGTAATTTGCTTCGTAGAATCCGAATACTGAGTTAGGTTGGCCATTGCGCCAGGGTTATATTTGATATAATATATATTTTATATGCCCAATAAACGGCGTAACTTTAAATAGATATAACTTTGCAAAAAAACTCGTAATTGATCGCTTGAACTCTTAAAGAGACCACAAATATTTTGCATCCTGTACCTACATAACCTTAAAGGTAGGAAAAAAAAGTCCCGGATTTATAGACCTGTGTTATGAAATGGTTGGTTTAAAGATATTGACAAAACTAAAAGGCTGCATTAAAAAAGAAAGCGCCAAACCCTAATAAGGAGTTCATTGCAACTAATTGCAAGCTTGTTTCACAGGATTTTGGATTACGAATGATTCGTTTATGGAAAGTGGAACCCTGTGGCGTAGGAAGGTCGATTTGAAATTTACACATTGTTAAACCGATCTTGATTTGTGCCAACAATTGGGTTCTTGCGCATATATTAATAAATTTTATGATTTTTGTAGCTTTAATGGTGCTTGAGATGTAATTATGTTCATACGGTCATGGCTCGATGTATGCCCCTAGCGATGCTATTAATTTTCGGTATAGCCAACGTAGTCTATGGTGCACCACGCCTGCTTCTGCCTGTAAGGTACAATACATAAACATACAATAGTCCCAACCCAGAAAGCTAACAACAGGATTAGTTATAGTAATTCCCAATAAATGCGCCAGCTTAATAATATTTGTAGGGGGTGTGGGAGTGGTAGGGCAGCATTTGGGCTAAGCAAGTAAAACATATTTGTTGGGCCATGTGCCATTACTTATATGGTAATTGGTAATAGGCAATTGCACATACATATGTACATAGTCTCGTTTATTGTATTGCAGTCATGTTTTTAGCACTCTGTTTTTTATTGCCTTTGCCCTTTTAGGCATTAACAATTCACAATAGGATTAGACACATTACAATTGGATTAGAAGTAATTCACAGTAAAACCCAAGTGCGTCTCGTACAGACATAAAGTTGCTTAGCGTGGGCGCAGCTGATTTTGACCGCAAGCTAGCTTGGCAGCATCTTAAAGCCAATTTTGGTCCATTTTATGATTACACTGGGCATACACAATGGCGTGTGGTCTCGGTTGTGGACTCAGGATTTGGTCGTTTGCGTAATGCGCATCTGTCGCCTACTGGTTGCCATGTTGAGCTGATCTGTTGCAATGGCCTTTTTTGTGCTTATGGTGAGAAATGCTTTCTTTATGTATTAATACTCCCTTCTGGTACTTCTGGAGCTTCTGAAGCCAGCGCACATTTATACGGAATGACTTCAGTGTATCACGTAGTAAATAATTCCTTTGTGGCGTTGTCTTGGTTGGCTTACGGCTTTCGGTTTTCGGCCGGTTGTTGTTGTTGTTGTTGTCGTTTTCCCGTCGGCAACAACAACAGCAGCAACAACAACACAGACACACAGATACAACAAGCTGGGAAATTGGTCTAGTTGGTGTTGCTGGGTGAGCGTTTCAAAAAGGCAAGGAACTTTTGTGTGGCATGCTTCTGCTGCTTTTATTGTTACGTGGCAAATACAACATAAAATGAACGTGTAAATGTTATTTCTTGATTTATTTTAGTGGTGCATGCAGATGCTTACGCCAC
The DNA here is from genome assembly GCA_037043745.1 of Chymomyza amoena. Lineage (NCBI taxonomy): Eukaryota > Metazoa > Arthropoda > Insecta > Diptera > Drosophilidae > Chymomyza > Chymomyza amoena. The sequence goes on from JBAMAX010003441.1 coordinate 277,732, forward strand.
CGATTTTAAGGTTTTTTTTCTTTCGCTTTTCGTTTAGTTCCCACACACAGCCATAGCGTTTTACGTTACGTATACGCCAAGTTGACGTTGACTGCGGCAGTGACGCTGACGCTGCCGTTGACTGTGACGCTGCCAACAAAAATATAAAAATTTTTGGCTTACCTTGCACAAATATTTATACACATACACATACTAATACATACATATGTACATGTACTATATACCATATACTTTGTATTATAGGTATCATCCAAACACATCCACACACACATTTACCCATAATATAAAATTACTATGTGGCATTGTCGGCGTTCGGTCGGTGCAAATTGGTATGGCAAATTTTCATCGCTGGCATTTTCGTATTTGTCGTACATATTTTTTATATTTGCTGAGTATTTTGTAAATTTATTTCATTTTTGTTGTTGCTTTTTTTTAACGTTTTTGACTTTTGCGTTAAGCAAATACGGCTCTGCTGGGTGCAAGTAACTTTACATAAGAGATCTTGGCGGCTGTTTCAGGTTTTCTTATACACTTTACGCCTGAAGGAATTTCTAGCCTGGGAATAATAATAATGATTAAATGATGTACACCCTTGCCAGGATAAATGCCTGCTTACTTAATAAAGAAGCTTGTGGAATCTGGGAAAAAATGGTTATTCACTTACGATTACACAGGTCAACATGGTTCAGTTGTTGGAAAGCTAAGAGTCATTTCCGAAGTAATTTGGTGCGTCGAATCCGGCGTCAGCACTGGCCCATCACGTCAGGATTTTGAGATATTTGAGGTTATGTACCCAAAAAACGGCGTTTTTTCCTACTTTTGAGGTTATGTACAGGGCGCAAACAATTTTTGCGGTCTTTCTCTCCAGTTACATCATTTAGTACAACTCTTACCCTTTAATTTAAGGGTTCAAGAGATCAATTACGATTTTTTTTCGTAAAGTTATGGCTTTTCGAAGTTACGAGATATATCCCTTCGACGTCATTTTTGCGCCCTGTACATAACCTCAAAAGTAGGAAAAAAACGCCGTTTTTTGGGTACATAACCTCAAATTTCTCAAAATCCTGACGTGATGGGCCAGTTCTGACGCCGGATTCGGATTCTACGCACCAAATTACTTCGGAAATAACCCTAAGCTTTCCAACAACTCACATGACCCCTGTATTTGTAGACCTGTGTTATTTGGTAACCGATATTACAAATATCCCATCTTTAACGCATTTTCGGAATTTAAATTAATTTTTTGGCATCACCACAGTACCATTAAGTTAATCTGGTCAACTGTTTTACGGATTTATATACGACAAATCCTTGTTGTGCAGGTAGCCTTGCAGTATAATAATATTAGGACTCAGCAGGGAACAATGAGTTGTTTGACTTGATAATATTTGGCTAATTAATCAGTTGAATTCGGTTAAGTCTATTTTGGGAAAACCTAGTTAGAAAGCTATCTACAAAGACTTTGAATGCAATTATGTATATTGGTAATCGGATTACGAAGAAGATTACACGAATTATAATAAATCTATAAATGGTGTTTGACCAATATTCTAATATGAATTAAATGCAAGAATAATGAATTCGGTTTTTTAGTCTGGTTTAAGGATGAAAAATATCCTTTTTTTTATTTTTTCTGGTCGACGAGCTTTTTTCGCGGAAGTTTTTTTCTATAGATTTTTCTTGGTGTATAAGGACACTGAAGAAAATTTTGTACCTTTATCCTTAAACTGCTTTATATATTGACGGCATTGTGTGCACTTAAACCTAATGAAAATATCAATATTGACCTATTGTTGAAACCATCCTTCCCGTAAAAGTATCACTACAAAATGTAAAGTTATTTTTATACTCTGTACAGTATGGTACAAAGGGTATATTAAGTTTGTGCAAGCCGAAAATGTACTATATGTGACAAAAGTTACCCAACGAATGATGAGGGTTACTGTATTAACGCCTAGATCTCAGAGATAGTAATAGCCAGAGCCACCAAATTTAAAGATAAAAGTCCTTTTTATGCTACGGGAGACAAGTTTATTTTATTTTTTTGATATCGGAATTATATTATATATCTCTCATAGGGATGTTTTAGTGGATTTAAAAAAAAATTAAAGTTTTAGATGGATAATTCGTTTGTTTATGAAGATGTAACCAAATTTGACACTCGGAAGTATTTTAAAGTTCCCAAACACTGTACAAAATTGTATCGTAGTAGTAGTACAAATAGGTAAAAAAGTGTTTTTTATGAAATTCGTTGTGTTTTGCGTGTTTTTGAAGATATCGTGAACACTTCTGGTGTTCCGAAGTTTTTTGGCTACCAAGCACTGTATCAAATTTGATCAAGACAAAGATTAAGACACATATCAAAATATATTTTTTTTTACTAAATTCGTTTTGATTTCTTTGGTTCTAAAAATATCGTAATGAAATCTTTAGGTGTTTATAAGCAATATACCAAATTTTGCACTAAACACGCTTTTTCATCGATCGAACCTATGAGTGCTATATGATATAGTTAACAGATGTTGTTAAATTTAATACAACGCGTGAGAACTCTAGAAAACCCTTGAACGCCAAATTTGGTGATGAAATCTTTGTAAACAAACGAGTTGTTCATCTAAAACTTTTAGTTTTTAAACAAGTTGTAATTTTTCACTTTTACAAAAATTCCTATTTATTTCCACATGTTTTTTCCCATTTTGATAAGAGGTTGCTTACTATTATTGTAATCGATCGAGTTGTACATTTTTCTTTTAATTTTGAATTTTACAATTGATATAGATTTTTTTTTCAAAACTTTGCTAGAATTTACGAAAAATTTAAAATTAATATTTTTATACCCTGCACCGTATGGTACCAAGGGTATATTAAGTTTGTGCAAGCCGAAAATGTATGTAACATATAGAAGGAGACGTCGGAGACACCCCAAAGTTACCTAAAATATGATCAGGGTGAATAGAGAAGTCGATATACCCATGTCCGTCTGTCCGTCTGTCCGTCCGTGTGAACGCCTAGATCTCACAGATGGTAAGAGCTAGATTACCAAACTTTCACATTAGATCCCATATTATTCCATAGGAGGCAAGTTTATTTTATTTTTTTGATATCGGGGATAAATTATATAGCTCCCATGGGGGTGTTTGAGACGACCTCGACAAAAAAAAGCGTTTTAGATGAATAATTCGTTTATTTATGAAGATATCGTAACCAAATTTGGTAGTCGAAAGTTTTTTATAGTTCCCAATCACTGTACCGAATTTGATCAAAATCGGTTGACTATATCATATAGCTCCCATAGGACCGATCGGCAAAAATAACTTTTTTAAAGAAAAATTCGCAATATTTCGTTTTTTAATAAAGATATCGTAACCAGATTTGGCGTTTGGACCACTTAAGCAATGTGCCAAATTTGAACAAAATCGGTTGACTATATCATATAGCTCCCATAGGAACGATCGGTAAAAAAAAAATTTTTTCCTAAAAATTCTTCTGTTTTCGGTTTTTTGTGAAGAAATCGGACTTTATTACAAGCTAGTGGTACAGGGTATCCTAAAGTCGTCCGCGCCCCACTTTACGTCCGCAATTTTTTTATTTTATATAAAGCGAGCTTACACTCAAAAATAAAAATTAACAATACCAAATAATAATAAGCCATGGCTACCAGGCTCCAATGAAAATAAATAGTGTCCAAATCCTGAATTTAACGAAAATATGTTTCATGAAAAATCGATAAGTAGGTAATTCAATGATCTACAGTATGGTAAAAAATTATCAAAATAAATTGAGTACAATCAAAGCTGCTCGCTTTTAAGACACTTCAATTTTAATTTCAAGAAATGTTTTTTTCAAAATATTTCTAAACTTGGTCCGGGAAAATTTTTAAACTGCATTTGCGGTTCTAACAGGCCATTTTACTACGGAAATGAGTAAAATATGTTAAGGATACAACATGTTCGAAAAATTATAAACTAACGAATATTCATGTGGAAAGGCAGAAGTGCCAGAATAACAATGGCGGCAAGCCTTGTCTACGAAATTGTCCACAATCAGCTGTTTAAAACTGCACTGTTTTGATGAAAACAAGCTTTGTAAGCAAAATTTCATTTGAAAGCATAAAAGATAATATTTTTAAGGGAAAGAGCAAGAAAATTTCTTTTATGAGATTTGTTGCTGGAAGCTGCCTAATTTGTTTTGAGTTAGATAACTGTTGGGATTCCTTCGAAGTTTGTTCTTCAAAAAGACGTTATTGTCCGCCGGTAAAATTTTTATGGTAAAATCTTTATTTTTTTTTAAAACTAGTCCTATGTGCTTGTTTTTTTTTATGGATATCAACAAATAACTGTACAAATACATACTGTCGCCTTTTCCTAAACTGTCCCGTGCAGAATTGCACTAACTTTTTAGTCGAGGCTATGAACGAAGAAGATGTGCGAAACTTTTTGGGTAAAAATTGTTGTTGGGCATTTCCGCATTTTGCATTGATACACAACTTTATTGAATTGTAAATATGTTTTTAAACGTAGCCCTTTGTTTCCAAAGATCTGACAAGCATAAAGTTAAAAATAATTTTTAAGAAACAATTTTTCCTCTATTTGGTATATATTAAAGTCGTGCCATATACTGAAATGATTCATAACATCGCTCGTAATAACCAAATTTTTTCAAGATAATTAATTTTTAACTGCCTCAGTTTTGTATTGCATCCATAAAGAGCATGTAAAGTTCGTTGCTCTCCATAAGCCTTCCATATCGGTTGTTTTTGTTTTTATTTTTTATATTGTATATATATTTTTATGAGTACTCTAGGCATATAGTCATGCCGTATACTGCGTACATATTTTGATTTGTTCTTAAGCTGCGATGTCTGTACGATTCTTTTGGCCTGTTTTGTTGCCTGTTGACGCAAATTGCCAAAATTGCCAGCGGGGCTCTGTTTACATGGCAAATGTAACAGACAAGTGACAGCCGCACGCACCAAATTCAAATAAAAGCCAAAGCCAATGCCACATGCCCCATGCCGCATGCCGCACTCTGCTCTTCCAAGTGTCATGCCAAGAGGCACACATCGTTTAGGGGGCATGGTATGGTTTGGTACGGTATGGTATTCTGGCAGGATAAAACAGCAATCGTGCGGCACATTATTTAATTTTGACATGTGCTGGCATTGGTACTGGGAACTGGGTACTGGGAACTGGGTACTGGAAACTGGTAACTGCCACCTCAAACTGTCCCAGTCCCTGCTTTATATGCATTGCCAATTCAAATTTAAGCTAATGTGCTTTTGATGTGCGTATAAGCTTTTATATTTAACTTGGAAAAGCATACATATGGTAATTCCTAATTTGATCGATTCGTCAAGGCGTTAATCAATAGGTACACACATTTTGTACGAGTATATTCAATTGGTTTGTTTGCGTATGCAATAAGTATTTGGGTATGCTAACTGTCTCTTCATTAATTCGGATGTCGAACCCAAATTAAAATATATATCTATTTATCTGTGAGTACAATCTCAAGTTTGTAACTCAAAATAAATATAACCAGCTTTAGTCTTTGCGGATGGGCGACATAAAAAAAAATTGTGTGGCTTCCTTTAGTCGGTGTAAAATTAATCATAGATTAATATAATAATATTGTCAATACTACTGGCAAATTCGATACATCTCATTACGACTAAAATACATCTTGAAATTTCATGGAATACCAGACGTGGTTATAGCGACTATAGGATTGTCCTTCGTTTATAGCTTATAGTCAAGTACAGGGTGCGCCATTTGAATGTGGTCGATGGAAGTATTGAATAACTTGAACAATTCTCAATCGATTTTGAAAAACTATTTATTTTTATAAAATTAGAAGCTTTACAATTTTTTCCATTCAGTTGCCAAAAACAACGTCAATCAAATGACCTCCTTTATTGCGGATACAAAATTCAGCTCTTTTTCTGGCATTTTCCATGACATTTGCCAGCATCTCGGGTGATATCGCAGTGATTTCGGCTCGAATATTGTCCTTAAGCTCGTCTAAAGTCTTCGGATTGTTGGCATACACTTTGCTTTTTAAAAATCCCCACAAAAAAAGTCTGGTGCCGTTAAATCAGGCGATCTCGGTGGCCAGTCAATATCCCCCCTTTCGATACCACACTTCCTGGGAACTTTTGACGCAAGAAGTTCATCGTTGATTTCGCGGTGTGAAACCAAAAGCCTTTAAGACCTTTTTCACGCATTTCTGGTGAAACAGAGTGTGCCAACATCCATCGATACCGATCCACATTGACAGTTTCCCCAACTCTGAAGAAGAATGGACCGATGATGGTTTTTGAGCAGACACCGGCCCAAATAGTCACTTTCTGATCATGCAGTGGAGTTTGATGGATAGTATGAGGATTTTCTTTCCCCCAAATGCGACTGTTTTGTTTATTTACAGTGCCTGATAGCGTGAAATGGGCCTCATCAGTCATTAAAATTCGCTCCCAAAAATCGTGCTCCAAATCACTCACTCGAATAACGTTATTGGCGTAAGCCACGCGTCGCGGATTGTCTGTTTCCAATAATCTTTGGGTTAACTGCACTTTATATAGAAACATATCCAGATCATCTTTCAGAATCCTCCTCAAAGTAGTTCCACTGATGTTTAGTTGCTGAGACCGGCGGCGGTACGAGACAGAAGGATTCTCTGCAACACTCCGTTGAACACCTTCAATATTTTCATTTGATCGTCGAGGACGTGGTTGATTTGAATGTGGACGGTCCGCTACAGACCCGTGATTCTCGAAATTTGAAGCTAAGCGACGAATAGTGTCACTTTTAGGCGCAGAACGACCGCGATACTTTTGACGATACGCACGCTGTGTTGCAACAACTGAACGATTACATTTAATGAACATTGTCACTATTTCCGCGCGTTCTTTGGGCGTGAATCGATTCATGGTTAAAATTGTAATGCAATAACCTTTCCAAAATGTGTTCGACGACGTCAATCGGTTGAAATCTGTCAAAGTTATTCAATATTTCCATCGACCACATTCAAATGGCGCACCCTGTAAAAGTTTCGTATCTCTAGCTTTAATAGTCCCCGAAATCTATACAGATGATGAGACGTACGCTCATCGAGGTTATGCTAAGGATTTTGGTATAAAGGTCTCGGGGTCTTTCACTCCTTCTCTTCCTACATTCGCGAAACTAGTGTATCGTTTGTACGTGTAGGTACAAGGTACGTATAAAAAGCGCTAAAATAGTGCTAAAAAACTCATCCTTCTTAACCCCGACTTCATCGTACCGATTAATCAGTCTACTCCCTTTGATCATTTTAAGTCTGATAGCGCCTAGTTTGCAGTATGGACTGTGAAATATCTACCTGGTCGAATGATGGTACCAATAAATAGAGGAATCTTGCTACAAATTCTATTCGTAAAACGTTCGGAAAAAGAGAGCACTGCAGGGCAGTTTTACTGGATATCAGGTAAAGGGTTTTCCAACAAGAGATGTTATTTTGAATCACCCGGTATTTCGGTAGCTGTTCCTTTTGAAGCTTTTATTCTTTGACATTTGAAAAGTAGAAACTACGCCATTACTAAAAATGGAACGATACACACTTCAACAACGCATTGAAATTATTAAAATTCACTACAAAAATGGCGAAAATCTTGCAATCATTGGGCATTCCACAAACGTCATTACACTGTACTTTGCATAAAGACTTGGGTCTTAAGGCTTATAAAGTTCAGTTAACACAAGAACTCAAGCCGATCATCAACAACGTCGTGTCTTTGCCGATTGGGTCCATGATATGCATGAAAATGATCCGGAATTCCATCGCAAAATCATCTTGACTTATAAGGCTCATTTCCACTTCGGTGGCTACGTCAATAAGCAAAATTGTCGCATCTGGGGTTGGGAAACCCAAGAGTTTTTGTTGAGAAGCCTCTCCATCCTCAACGTGTGACTGTTTGGTGCGGTTTATGGTCCGGTGGGGTCATTGGACATTACTTTTTCGAAAATGAGGTTGGATTAACAGTTACGGTGAATGGATTGCGCTATCGAGAGATAAATAATGAGTTTTTATGGTTCGAGTTGGATGGTATTGATCTGGACAACGTTTACTTTCAATAAGACGACGCTACGTGCCACACAAGCAACGAAACCATTACTCTTTTACGGGACAAGTTTGCGGACCGTGTTATCTCTCGAAGAGGTGATCACAATTGGCCACCTAGATCTTGTGGATATGGTCCTGTAAGCGTGGTTGTGGTGGCCATTTGGCTGATGTTGTTTTTCATTATTAACGGCATACCTTCCTCTTTATTATGAAATAAACATCTGATCATTTATCTCAAAAAATTACATTTTTCTTTGAATAACACCTCTTATTGGAAAACCCTTTATTTGAAAGAGTCTGTTCTGATGGACTACTGGCAAAGATAAACACAACCTTGGGCAACAACGTAACATTTACAGCCTTCTGCTCTTCCACCTGTAGAATAAAAGATTCCGGAGTATCATTCGCCAACCAGCACTGCTTTGTCTGGAGTGCCCCAAGGAAATGTTGTTACACCACTAGGACCGGCTGAGTTGTGCCCAGAAGCAGTGTGGGTATTGTCCTGAAAAGGATGCTTTTGGCGGCATTGAATTGGCGAAAAAAATAATCTTTCAATGTGTGTTCATATTAAGGCGTAAAGTTCGGCCCGCGATTTTTATCAATGATGTACCAAGGGTACAAAGAAGTAACAATTTCATGCATATATGTATATGTAACATATAACAACCTACTCAATATAGCCATTTCTATTTTTTCATCGTTTTAATATCGGGTTTTTCAATAGGGACGCTCTCTTGACATTTATGTTTGGTGCGGCTGATGGGCCGGCGCCGTCATTGGGCCGTACTTCTTCCGTCATGATCAAGACCGTCACTTTACTGTGAATGGGAATCGCTACCGCTCAATGATATCCGAATATTTTCGGCCCGAATTGGATAATATGCACTTGGACAATATGTTGTTTCAACAGGACGGTTACAATCGATTTATTGAAAACCAAGTTTGGTGAACGTGTTATCTCATGAAATGGCCCATTCAATTGGCCGCCTTGGTCGTGCGATTTGACCCCGTTAGACTATTTCCTGTGGGGCTGCAAGCCAGCGACGATTAATGAACTTCGTACGAATATCGAACGTAAAATTGCAGCAGTATCGGAGGAAATATGCTTGAAAACCATCAAAAATTGGGTTCAGCGTCTGGACTTCTGCAATCGTGACCGTGGTGGCCATGCAAAAGAAATCGAGTTCCATACATAATGGCATCGAATTCACTTTCACAGGAATAAAGAATTTCATTGATATCCAAATCCGTTTTTGTTTTATTTAAAAAAACTTTCTTATTGAAAAACCCTTTGTATTATACTTAAAAAAATATACCAAAAAATTACTAACTTTACTCTTTTACCTAGAAGATCCTTTAAAAACTCGTGAACTGCGTCGTGACAATGTATTTTGCAGTCAGGCATATAATTAATATACGCCTCTAATTAATATTACATTTAGGGTATTCACGGTTGCTGTTAAGCAGTTTTGCAATAGCAAAAGTTACAAAGGTTTAGTTTTTGATTGATCTGGGGGCTGCATTCTATAGTCTACATATTTTGGGGTACTGTGCTAACGTGTTATATTATAAATTTAAAAATGGAAACTAAATCTTGAAAAAAGTAGCACAAGCCTAACAGCTCAACTCATAAAGTAACGAAAAGGCAATTCAGGCTTTAGCCAGTTCAGTTTTGGGGCACCTTTTCAACTACTCCACGCAACATCAACGGTGCAGACAAAATGAATTAGTATAAAAAATGGTTTCAATGTATTTTGCTGTATGAAGGAATCATCTGGAGATGATTTAAAGTCAATTAAATAGCATGATTTTCAATTTTTTTTATCCATACATAAATACCTTTTCCTATAATGCAAAACCATCTTATCTTTATAGGCTACCAGTTGTTGATTACACTTTGCAACATTCAATATGGCAGCGGGTTCGATTCCTCCAAAATAGCTTTGATAGAAAGCCTTAATCAAATGAATACCACATAATTTGTTTATGCCTGATAACAGACGGCTTTGCGATACTTTTTAATTATGTTGCCCAAAAAACTGCCCTGACAAGCTAAATCAAACCTTTACCGAATCATTTGTACATGCCTGATAAAATACTTCTTTTGGATACTTTTTAATTATGTTACCCCGGATTATTTTCAATGGAGTGCCATTTGTTGAACCCTTTTATTTGGCTGCTGTTTAGAATTAGTTTGTAACATTTCATGCTGACTTACAATGGATTTTCATTTAACCCTTTTAAAGCAAATGTTGGATTTCGTTGTGGGTGGCAGTGGAGAGTGTAGCGGGTAAGGGTTGGGGGCTGGTGTTACGCACATTTAAGACTGTGTCGTGTTTTGTGCCCTTATCAAAACGCAGCTTTGGGCAGAAGCTTTTCACCTTTTTCATTTCATTTTATTTCATTTCATTCTTTCGGCACCCTCAATAAATCTCTTCACATAGCATATCTAACTTCACTTTGTGTTTTAACAGCATCAACAAAATAACTCAAAGTGTCATCCGAACTCTTGAAGTCTATTGTTGTCTTTGTTACTTTTATGCATTGTTGTTGTAGTTGTTGGTGCTGGCGCTGGTCCTGCGTTATCCTTACAAAACGTTTGACGTTGCAATCGTTGTAACACGCTATGCCAGCTAGAAGATACACGTGTAACAGCCAACAACAACAATGACAAACAGTCTTTACAACAACCACAACAGTCTTTACAACAATACGCATATTTGCCTTCCTTTCAGCAAAATTGAAGAGATTGGTCCTTACGCCTATCTGCACAGAGTAGGGCCCCAATGCCAGACACTCACCACTCACTACTCACCTACACTTTGATAACCTAAGTACCATTTTTATTAGGTGTGCTTTTCTCTTTGGCTCCACTCTCTTTGTGAAGAACATATTCATCTCAGTGTGCGTGAGTATCTATGTATGTGTGTATAGCATCGTGTATCTGTGTGACTGACTGACTGACTGACTAGTGGCTCCAAGTTGTCTACATATACGACATCTGTAAATCACTATACGATGCATACAAAACTGAGTTCCACCTACCACTTGATGTACGAGTATGTATGTGTCTGTATGCGTAAAGTATATAAGTATATGCATGTGTATATGTTGTATTTTATTCATGGCATTTTACCATGAATATTTTTTTTTGTATGTATGTTTTGTATGTGTTTGATAACAATCTAAGCAAAATGTATGACAATGTGGGGCTTCTTTTCGTCTTTCCTTCCATGTTAATACACTGTACCCATAGGGTCAAAGGTATTATGGATTTGTAACATTTATGAAACAGGCTAAACGCATGTCACATCATAGATTGTTTTTAGATCTTCGATAGACAATAGCTAGAAGTCATAATAATCTTGAAACGAAAATTTGAATTACATTCGTAGCTTCAAAGTTTCTGTACCAAAATTTGAGATTATGAAAAAATATGAATCGGGATACTCTGCACTCACTTAAAAAAAAAAGCTAAGGGTATAAGGTGTGTGGATAGAAAGGTTTTATAAATATCATGGCATATCTACGGGGATCTTTTGGTAAAATAAGACTCATCTGAAATGAGTTGGGATATTCAGATACATACAGATACAAACTAGTCTTGTGGTTTCTGAAATCTATGATTTTATACAAATGAATTTATACAATTACAAGGCCATTAAAAATGTCAAAATTGGCTTAAAGTTCAAAATTTTTAGTCTTACAGGTTCAATCAAAACTTTGATACCAAACTCAGCACAAAAGAGGCTTGGACCTCTCTTGCGGCAGTTCACGCTATGAAACCACATACAATAAATTGGTACATATGTAGACAGATCACTCACTGATCAAGGCAGCAGCCTGGGGGTAGTAGGATCCAGAACCAAGTATTACGAACCTCTAGGCAGACACACCAGTATTTTCCATGCTGAACTCTGTGCTATTGGAAGATGTGCTGCATTCAATATGCCAAAGAACTACTATGACAAGGATATTTGCATCCTGTATGATAGTCAAGCAGTAATAAAGGCATTTAGCAAAGCCAAGATTACAAGATAACTGGTCAAAGAAGTGAGAGCTTCACTGGGTAAATTAGGATCCAGGAATAAGCTCACGATTAGATGGGTTCCAAGACATAACCACATCTCTAGAAATGAGCAGGCAGATAAACGTCCTGAATCCTGAATCCAAGTCCTGAATCACACTGTGGTAACGGGTGATTCATTAAGACCTTTTTTTTAATGATTTGGCAAATTCAAATTTTAAAGGAATGATTGGATCTTTATTTATGATTTCGAAAGGATATTTTATGGCATTTATTTTTTAAAAATAATCTCGTTCAAATGTTGGCCGCAACTGCGTTTTAAATGGTCCATCCTGAAGGTCCAATTTTCCATGACTCGTTCAAGCATTTCCAACGGGAAGAACACCGTGAGAATCGTGAAAGGACATTGTACGCTTCGCAGCCACTTAAACAAAATTGGCATAGTGGAAAGTGGACTATGTCGCTTCTGTAGCATGGAGGAAGATCGTTGTTACCATAAGTCCAAACAGAATACTGCAATACATGCAGGCTACAGGACTTTTGGGAGAGCTCTGAGCCATGGTAGGGATACAATAAATCCACTTGGGTCGCAGTACATTTCTACATCCAATAATAATGATATACTTATTTTATTCTCTAATTTATGGGTTATAAAGTGTTCTATTGGTTGGGGACCCAAACTAACTATCAAATAATTCATATTAATGGCATCTTTCATCATAAAACACTTTTAGGGTATTAATGTAGAAAAAACCATTTAAAAAAATAAAAAATGACTCCAAATTGAATTTAATCAAGATAAGATAATTTCAAAACTTTTAGTACTCATAAAAAAAAGGATGGTTTTAAAGCGTGATTGAAATGTTTCGCGATGTTCCGAGACCATAAATGTTTCTACATAAATTGTAAGTTTTAACTTGATATAAAAAAATAGTCGCGAAAAATTACGGACAAAAATTTTCGGCAAGTGGTTAAGGATAACAAAAATGTGTAGTAGCCACTACTAGACGTGGTAGCACTTTTTTTTTTTGGCCACTACATTCAAACTAAAGAAACAAATTTCTGCAAAACATTTTTTACAAAGCTATAAAGTTATTAATTATTTTTTGTAAGCTTTTTAGTACCCGACTGACACTTTAACATTCGAAACAAAGTGTTTATTGCCGTCATATGAAAGTTTCCTTAAAATAAACTACCACAAAATCAAACCAAAATTCGAAAAAAAACTGCTTTGCCTTATTTTGCAGACTGTAGTCATTACGGCAGTAATAATGTGAAAAATGTTGTTAATAAAAGTAAAAAAGAAGTGGATTGGACAGGTGCTAATTGTAGTCCACCAGTTGGCAAGAAATCCAATTTGGGCCTTGTCTAGAAAATTATTTTTTTTTTTGTAATTTTAAATGAAAAAAAAAACAAATGCTTAATTTTTAAATAGTCTTTACGTCACTGTTTAAAAGCTGTCCCCTATATGATCTTAAAAAATAAAAACGTCCACCATTCGGCGGCCTGAATAAAGCTAGAGGGGATTCTTGGGTTCTTTTCTGAGAGCTCAGATTAGACAGTTAAGAATTATAATTTAAGAAAGCGGAACTTTGTTTTGCACAGTCCAGGACAGGTGCTCCACAACACAGTTTTGATCAAAAGTAGCCTACATTATCTAGTCAACGTTCTGGGTCCCGCAGAAATACAGTCTTTTAGTATAAGACGTTATTGAGCACTTACACATTTCTGCAAAATAACATCTTAAACTTATTTTTTTTTAAATCCTTTGCGCTTTAAGTTCCGACCCACAAAATCCTTGAAACTTTACTAAATTCTGAACATAAAAATAATTTTGTACAACAAAAAAAATCAATTCTTTTGAAAACTGCTTGTTCAACTGCATGCAAGCAGTTGGGACAAAACACAACGTAAATACTAGAGCTGTCACTTTATAGTTACTTTGTTTAGAAGGGTAAAGGGTATCCCATTGTCGAGCTCCACCTCGACGACATTACATTTTTATTTTTTTTGGAGCTATGGTATACCACTACCTACACATTATTACAACAGAAGCATAGACTACAATACACACACACACACACACAGACACGTTCTCACAAACATACATATATACTTACCTTTGGGTATTTGTATTTTATGCTTTTCTATTTTGTTGTTGTCTTTTGGCCACTTCAACTTGACTGCGCTATTGTGTGCGTGTATCTATGTGTGTTTTCGTATCTGTGTCCAAGTTGTTATTATAAATCATATCATGGCACATCATTATGCTTAGTATACCCAATTTGCTATTTTTTTGAGAAGCGTTTAAAAGTCGAACAGAGCCTAGTTTTGCTTTTGGTTTGATAAATTTACCCTCGAAACTGAAAGACGATAAATTAGGAAATATAGTATACATTAAGGATATGACATTTTCTACTATGCTAATAAACGCACTTTAAAAACTGCTCTTTAAAGAACGTCGTTTGCTTTTGAATAAATAAATGCTCTGGATTTTAGTGCAACAACAATTCGTCCTTTGTGCTAGATACATCTACCTCAAACAAATTCCCAATAAAATTTCATTCTTTGTTGTGTCAGAACGTTTCTGTGGGAGCTTTGAAAGAAACTATGAAAGGATTTAAAACTTAGACAAATACCGACATTTGTGGCATGCCCCTTTATAAACAAAATATTCTTGGCACGGAAATTTATACTTTTTCAGATTAATGTACAAAATTTAAGAACCCATTCACCAACTTAAAATTATTATATTGTTATTTATATATAAAGCAAATGTCATTTAAGCTTTAAGAGTTTGTTTACCGCAAAATACGCCGGCATACAGTCAAGGCTTAACAGATTAAAGCAGCCACGTTTAATGATATAATGGCTAAAGTAATTGTTCCCTCTCCTAGAATAAACCGAGTTGAGCAGAAGGATGCCCGCGAAATAACGCAGGTTAACAAGGGGTTGAGAAAGCTCCAGGGGCAAAAAGGTGCTCTACTTGGCTGTTGAATGGGAGAGAGCTGGTAAAGGGGTAGACCCTGCAGCCTGGAGGCCGCACGTTTATGTAGCGTCAAGTAGAAGATGAAAGTCAAGGTGGAGTTGTGATTGGTGAAGGACGACAACGCAAGTTGTTTTCTTTTTCCAATGAATAAACCGGCTCGTAACATTGTGCTGGCAATAGGGAATAATCCTAGTTTTTTTTTTTGTTAAAACGAAATCGCCAAAGCAAACATTTTTAATGACACACTTTAATGGGTTTTTTATACCTTAGGGTGTTTACATTAAAGTACTTATCAAGAGATGCAATGAAGTGTACACGAGGTGTTTTCAAAATGTTTCAATCTCTACTTATACAGCCTATAAAGTAATTTACTATCAGCGAAACAGACTAGACTCTAGAAGTCGTGTCTTCGTCGGCATCGTAACTAAGATATCCTTGTCAAACACCTTTACCTAAAACAAGGTAACATTTTTAAATGCTCAGGGCTTCTTTGATGCTTCAATATGGATTCGTGTGCTAATAAAACCATTAATGACAGGCCATTATTATAAGTGGCCGTGACTATGTACTCCTTGAAGAGTTTATTTACTTCAATGGCGAACTGGGGAACATTTGCAAGAGCGCGTTGAAAAATGTAGCTTTGCCACGTTTTACGGAAGCCTATCGATATTGTTATAATGAAAATCCTTAATGGCAAATACAACGGAAATAAAGGACGACAGAAAAAAGAAACCGCTGGATGTGGTTAAAGCCAATGTAAGATGGTTCATGCAGGTGCACAACGGAAGCACTGGACCGTTCAGTAAAGTAAGGAAATTCATCACGGATAAAGTTCCGCATGATGCACAGTGGATGTTGCCATTGGGAAAAACAAAAATATTAAAGTCACAATTTATCAACTTGAACATTATTAAGCTTTTCAATTCTGTACAGTATGGTGCAAAGCGTATATAAAGTTTGTGCAAGCCGAACATCCGACAAAAAAAATTGTTGTGCAAAATTGTATACGTTTAGTTTGTTTATAAAGAAATCCTATAGTCCTATAATCATATAGCTTCCATAGGACCAATCAGCCAAAAAAACATTTTTTGTCGTACAAAGTTCGTTGTATTTCGTTTGTTTATAAAGATAACCTTGTTAAGCCTTCCATTCAAAAGTTTTTTATAGTTCCTAAGCACTGTACCAAATTTGATCGAAATCGCTTGACTTTGCAAAATTCGTGTTGGTTCAGGCGTTTATTTAGCTATCGTAACCAAATTTTGCGAATAAAATTTATTTTGCAGCTCTTAAGCAATATTTTGGATTTAATTGCAATGTGGTGGTACAGGGTATCCCAAAGTCGTCCCGGCTTTAACGTATGCCATCTTTTATTTTTTAGTTTTTGTCTTTAAACCATTGAGAAGATAGCAAAATATTTGTGCACTACATTAATTCCAATTCCAGTTGGAAAGAAATTTATGAATCTAGAACATTAAAGCCATACCTGATCTAGGTGGTGGGAGTAATGGTAAAATTATCAACAAATCTCAATGTTCTCTAAAAAGGCACGTAGATGTCAAATAAATGCGTATAATAAAACAATATTCAGTTATTTTCCTTTGGACCTTACTTTTTTTATTTGTTTGCATCCTTGAAGTTATTTAAATCAAGCTGCTATGCTGAAACTGGGGCAGATTTTGTATCTTACAAAGACTAAGGTCCGCATCGATTAAATTTGAATGTGGATTTGTTTTCTTTTACACTCAACATATCAACTGATTTTTTTTTTTTTACATTTACCCCAAACACTTTAAATAGTTTCTTTGACGTCCCTCTATCGATTTTTGGGTACAAAATGGAACGTATCAATATCGTTTCGAATAAAAAAAAATGGCGGACGTAAAGTCGGGCGCGGACGACTTTAGGATACCCTGTACCACTAGCTTGTAATAAAGTCCGATTTCTTCACAAAAAACCAAAAACAGAAGAATTTTTAAGCAAACATTTTTTGACCGATCGTTCCTATGGGAGCTATATGATATAGTCAACCGATTTCAATAAAATTTGACACAGTGCTTAAATACCTTAAAAAAGATATGAATGCCAAATTTATTTCAAATATCTTTACAAACAAACAAAACACATCGAATTTTGTATAAAAAACGTGTTTTTGGACCGATTGGTCCTATGGGAGCTATATGATCTAGTCAAACGATTTGGATTAAACTTGGTACAGTGCTTAGGAGCTATAAAATACTCACGAATGTCAAATTTGGTCCCAATATCTACAAACAAATGAAACACGACAAATTTAGTTAAAAAATCGATTTTTTGGAAGATCGGACCTATGGGAGCATATGATATAGTCAACCGATTTTGTTCAAATTTGGCACATTGCTTAAGTGGTCTAAAAAATTTCCAAACGCCAAATCTGGTTAGGATATCTTTATTAAAAAACGAAATATAGCGAATTTTTCTTTAAAAAAGTTATTTTGGCCGATCGGTCCTATGGGAGCAAGTAGTCAACCGATTTCGATCAAATTTGGTACAGTGATTGGGAACTATAAAAAACTATATCGACTTCTCTATTCACCTGATCATATTTTAGGTAACTTTGGGGTGTCTCCGACGTCTCCTTCTATATGTTACATACATTTTCGGCTTGCACAAACTTAATATACCCTTGGTACCATACGGTACAGGGTATAAAAAGTTGCAATTGGAAAATTCTCAGAATGAATATGCTGGAATAAAATAATTTCGAGAAAAAAGTACAGAGTCTTACAATGTCGGGCGCCGTCACGAATTTTTATTTATATATTTATCGCTGAGGCAACCCTTACGACATTAGATAATCTTTCTCGTAATGCTGCTTAATCTTATATAATTTTTGCCAAATTGTGTCCAACCCTGACTACAAAGGAACAGACAGACAAGTTCTAGGCGTTATATGCTTTAGCTTATAAAGTTTTTATTTATTTTTAGTTCAAATTTCATATTAATGCGCTTTTTTCAAGCTACATGAATATTGTTTATAAAATATACTTATTAACAAATATCACATAGATATTATAGCTTAAATAAAACTTATATACTATGCATAGTACATATGTATGTTTGTATGTATGTATGTATATAATCTAGAAACTATGGCGAACGTCTGCATAGTTAAATCTTAAGCATACTACTTCGTATAAGAACTCAGTTTCGTTCCATCGTATAACTTTAATATGTTTTGGCATTTTAGTTCGTGCATAATAATAATAAAACATTGGTGTGCTTAATACTAGTCGTAGTTGAATGAGACGAATTTCCCGCAGTTTGACGGATTCTATTCATTATTATATACATAAACATAGTCGTATTAATTTGCTTTTTTGTTTAAGTAATAGTAACTTTTTTTTTTTTGTGCGTAATTTCATAAGAATACTTTTGCTTTTGCGTACGGATGTCTGTATGTTTTCAATATTTCGGAAGTGAAAGTGTGAAATTTAAAATGAGATCTTTTACATACCAAATAAAAATAAAGAAATAGTTGAAAGTTGGCGGTTAGCAACACTGCTTAAACGGTTCGATAGACCTTGTTATCGTTATTCATAACTGGTCGATAGGAACGCTGTTTAGCACGCAAGTGTCGTATATAGAAGCCTAATAAAGCTATCACAACAAATTCCACAAAGGCTATAATAACTGCAAGATCGTTATTTTCGGGCTTGTGCACAACTTCCACAATTTTGGGAAAGTCGCGAATGTCGGCTTGGCAAGGTTGAGTAACATTGTCCTGTGGCAAGTTGGACAATGCCGTAGTAGACTTGGAGACATTGAGTTCAGCTGAAGCTGAACTGGTCACAGAACTATTTGTCGAGACGGTAACCACAGCTGCATTTGCAGGCTCCGTAGCTTCCTCCTCGGGCACTTTGATGTTGTAGTCACCGTAGCCTTCATCGTAGCTCTCTCTCTTCTCATGGGGCATGGGTTCACCCTTGGGCCAGCATACGGGACAGCAGCTGTCCTTGAGCAAGACCTGGCGTTCGCTGGGGCAGTTGACGTTACCACAAAACGGTATGACACACTTCTTCTCGCCCTTCACACATTCGCATTCGTAGCAGCCATCCTTCCACGTCTCGCCATCTTCATAGAATGTGTTCAATTTTTTCGACTCGCAAATGGCATTGCGATTGCCATATTCGGCGCCCTCATCGCAGGTCTGATGGCAGATGCGTGTTCCGGAGGTGCACTGACAACGCTGGCATTGGTGAAGCCAATAAAATTCTGTGTCGCGCATTTCTGTGCAATTTGGTTCACGCATACAATCGTATTGGCCACAGCAATGGCCTGGTTTATCCATGTTCTCTGGATAGTACTCTACGACAACTTCATCGTTGTCCTTGGTGCAGTCGGGTATATAACAGGTCTTGCAAACGCATTTCTTGGATAGACAGCATTGGGAAAAGAGTTCTTCGTCTACAACGCTGACATTATAGGCGATTTTTTCGGTAGTGGAAAGCGTCGCTGTGGTTACTGCCTTGGATTTAATAAGATCCACTAGCATCTGGCGTTCAGAGCTGTCTTCAGGGCATTGCATCTCCGACTCGGGTGGGCATTTTATGGAATCGCATAGCAGAGGTATGAGTGACACATCTTCTGCAGAGATAAGAGTTAAAAAAATAGCAATTAATAAGGGATGTGGGTTTGAGGCTCATAGAATTCAGTAGCAGATCTAAAACTGAAACTTAGTATACGATATGTTAAGCAATCATAATCGATATGGTCATGGACTTTCCTACCTAATATTTTATGCAGTTTTTCCCATATATACATTTAATTTTGTTCTAATAGATTAGTGGATAAGTAGAGATTATATAACTAATTTATAATATAGGCATCGTGTCGTCTTATTTGAATTTTAATTTTGGCCCAGTTTCTCTTAAGTAGAGATTCATGCCATAAAGGTCTGCCGCAACAGTATTCTGCACAACGGAACTAAGGGTGCAAACATCTGTATCTATTCAGATATACAAGCTGCTATCAGGCACTCTCATCATGGAGTTAAAGAATGCGATAATTACCTTCATTACTAAATATCTGGACACTCCGTAGTGGATGGAAACACGATCGCTGATGATCTAACTACATATTTTGCGCCTTTCTGTGGAATTGGTTGGAGATACTCGCTCTTTTTTCGGGGCTGCGACAACCAAAAGCGCTTGTCAAACTTCTGGATATGATCAAGACAAAAGGTCTTGGCAGAGCAGGCTTAAAATTTCTGGCAGCTTACCTAGTTGGGCACCACACTGTTAATTTTTTTTGGGACACCCGGGACTCTATTCCCTTATTCTCACTCTCTCTCTTAGATTTAAAAAGAAAATAGTGGGTGCGGTATATTGTATAATAAAGCGATATTGATCAAATTTGGTATGCATTATGTGTTTGAATCTTTTTTAGAAGTAAAACTTTTTAGACGGTATTATGAAATTCGAAGCGAGTAACTTAGAAATTTTATTAACACGAAAAATGTTAGTTTTGATGCTTTTGTTTTTCTTCGCCAATGGCGAATTTCAAGTTGTAAAGTTTTTATGATGTGATCTACAATTCCCTTATGGAGTAATAAAATATCAACATATTTCCCAGCCTCTCTAGACGGTCAGAGAATCATAAAGACTGATTATTTTCTTCTGTCCTTTTGGGCATATTGGAGGCTACTATTAGGAGTCTCCTATTTTACCCTCTCTGCCTTTGGAAAAGGGTATAAAAATGTAACTTTTTAAGTGATACATTCGAAAAACAACTCATTTTCTCTTCTCGCTTATTCATCTTAAGTAAATTTATTTTCTAGCTTAAAATATTCTAGCAAAACTTTAAGCAGACAACTTCCTCAAGAGTTTAACCACGCTTAATTCATAATGTCAAGCTAAGGTAATTGGACGTTGTTTTTCATTATTTAACTACAAAAAGAAAACTAGCTTAGTGTTCTGAGAGAGTTTGAAACTTTTAAACAGGTCATACTTTCTAAAGTTAGACCCCGTTTCATTTCATTATCTAAAGCCAAGTCATGCAATTAAACTAACAATTTTATACAAGCTGCAATATGTGTTGCTTTGAAGTGACTCCCTCTGTACATATATATTATATGATATATATGTATAAGTATGGTATATATACTCGTGCTATATACAACATGTATAGGCATACAAAGAGGCTCGTATTATTAAAAAAGTTTGCACTTTAAAGAGTTTTTCCTCTTTCATGCTACATAAAATGCAAAACACTCGAGCGTATGTACTTTAGCCTTTATGAAAACTTTCCACGGCTGTTTATAAGTTTTCCATCCTGATGGAAAACCATGTATCTGCTAAAACTTTTTGCGATGCTAGACGCTTGTTGTGTATTCATAGCTGAATAGATAGCAAACAGCGAGAAAAGTGTGCGGTTCTCTCCAAGTATCTAGGTTAGATACAGCTGACACTTTGGCTTACGCTGTGCACAAATATGTAACACTCCTGTCTAAGGTTAATTTATCAACCTTTTTCTAATATGGCGGCTGCCTGCACTAGTGTTAGGTTTAGTTTCAAGTATTTTAAGTAATTCACTGACATGCGCCCCATTATAAATCTTGTCTTGGCGAACTCGAACTCGAACCCGAACTCGAGCTTAAACTTGCGCCAAACTTCAAAGTCAAAGCTTACAATATAGTAAAAGCGGTAAACAACTGTCCCGGGTGTCCCAGCTGTCGCTGATAAGAGTCGACCGACAAATAATAAAAAAAAAACTTTAATTAAATAAAGTATAAGAACTTTGTTCGCTTCAGAAGCAACCGACAAGCGACAACCCCCTCAACCGAGAACCAACATGACGACACGACAGGCAAGCGACAGTCCGCCGTAGCGACAACAGCCAGAAGAGTCAGCAAAAGCTTGGTATCAGTTAGAAAGCAGCGTAAATTGTACTTCAAAGTGGCAGAAAGTTTTCGGGTTTAAAGATTTCTCATCTCTGTGTGCGTCCGTGTGTGTGTGTATCTTAAACTCAAGTAGATATTTGCACAAGGGTCTTCACTTATATTAAGTATCTACTAGCGGCGAGCTCTTATTGTTTATTTTGCTCAACAACATGAAGTTGAAAAGTTCCCATTATATGGGTAAAAATCAATTGACAAATTGGCTTGAACTTCTTCAAGTCTTCAAAAGTAAACTTTAAAATCTCTGTCACTGGCATAAAAGAAAACTTTGTGCATTGAGTGGCTTGCAACGAGTTTTTATGCTCTGTAGCCGGAAATTGAAAAATATATTATTAGCTTTGTACTATAATACCTCAGCACAGTCTGCGAAATGAAAACACAAAGTTTATAGATATACTTCATATATGCGATTTGTATGACGTGATGCGCAGATACAAATTTTAAGGGTAAAATAAATTTGCATTTAAAACAAGACCTCAAAAGAACTCACTAGTTGTCTTTAATCTAAAAAAAAAGTTTGCTTTTTATTCCCAACACCCATAGAACCGAGACAAATAAAGATTTGTTATTGGATGAATAAGGCTTATTTAAAGAAAAGAAAAATTATTTGTCAACTTTCGTATGTTCTCAAATTTTTATGGGGATATTTGTTTGCGATTTAAAATGAATTAATTTATTGATGTCTTCTAAAGCTGAAAGTGAAGTCAAAATCTTTAATTCAAAACATGATTTTTGACCTCCAAATACGTATTCATCAATGACTTTACTTGTGATCCTTCCCCTATAGTTTCCATGACGACAGTCGTTGACGTTGCCGTTTGGCAGATGTTGCTTGATGTCCGAAAGACTTCATTGTCACCTCAGTTGACTTGTTGAATTAAGTGAATAGTTTATCTGTTCTTAATTGGTCGATCGAGGTTGATACAGCCTCGATGATGCCCATTGCACATCTGAGTCCAACATCCCGTTTCTGAAGAATTTAATTCGCTGGTTCCAATGCGTTTAATAGTTCATGTTCATCACTTTTTCCATTGGCGAGTCCAGTTGTCAGTGCCATGTCTTCTGCATTGAAACTCTTTCATTCACCTTCTTTGATTTTGAAAAGTGTTGTGAGCAATTCGTAATAGTTTTTGGATCGCTCGAAAATGGCCAGACCATCGAATACTATTAACTAAAGTTATTATTTGTGTAAAAATGTATGGTTATTTAAGTGCTTGAATGGGAGTTTAAACTTTTTGGATCATGTAAATTTCAGGACAGTGAGATGCGTTGAAGTTTGAAAAAATTTAAAAAAAAACGTCCAAAATTCTTCGTAGGTGCCCTGCTCAGCTGAGGGAACGCTTAGCCCAGCTCAAGGGGCGCTCAGCGCCCCTCGCGCCTACCTTGCTACGGCCCTGTGGAAGTGTAATGGTCTGGGCCTTTACATCAGTAAGATAAGAAATCATGGCATTCCATTCATCAGCATTCCCTCCTAATAATCAGCTTTTTTATATGTGACTTGAAATTAATGGGCTTATTTTGAATGGAATATTAGAATCATAATTTTAGCTTTGATAGCAACTACAAATACTTTTTCTGTCTTGGTTCATTTAAGCTGTGAGCCACTGTATATGAGCTTATATGGGCTCAAACTGTAGAACTTTATGTACAGATTACTGCCAGGCTTATAGTCAAAACTATGGTTACCTTTTACTAATATCATACACAAATTTTGTATTTTTTTGATAAGATATCAAAATTCTTGGGATGTTCCAGGGTGGATTTAGGGATTTTAGAGAAGGAAACGCCGAGAGTTAGCTTCAATATGATCAGAATGTCAAAATAAATTGATGTATATCCGTATCTGTACTTGCCCAGATATTGGGAGGTAAAAGAAATTGGTACTTATATACCTCATTTTAAGTCGCTATTTGCCATAGAAAGTCTCTATTAATTAAAGACACCGCCGTTCGAATTCGGCTATTAACTGTAGGTCACTGTTCTGTCAGTCAGGGAATTATTTATTTATACTTATCGGCGAAAATAAGTGAACAATCCTTTTCCCCCGAACTTCTCCGATTTTCTTGATTTTTACATATTTGGTAGGGCTACTAGCCCAATAGTAAGCACGTTAAATTTTATTGCAAAAATGTCAGTCTTGCGTCAAGATCTTGTTGACACAGATAGAGCATACGATCTTCGGCTTAGAAATTTGTCTTTACAGTTCAACTCTTTCATTAACTTAATTTGTATGCCCAAATAGCTGGAACAACGTATGCTCCAAGCACCAGTTATAAAGTCAAGTGAATTATGTGTATTAACAACAACAACAACAAATATAAGCTACCTTAAAACCCTTAAAGCTTTAATTTTATCTGCATCTCAATCATGTTAACGCCTTGGCAAATAAAATTCAATCAGGCTAATGGGCTTTCAATCAGAGCAATGATGCAAAAGTTTATTCCAGTACCTAATGGCAGTCCTTAATAAAGGCTTTAGTTGTAGCAGCTTGTTAGTCTTTGGATTCATTTATCGCATTGTTGTTTAGGAAATGCTGCAATTACAAGAACGGCTGCAAGGATTCATCAACGTGGTATTGTTTGGACTGTACCAGCTAACTAGGCTCTTTGGTCTCATGGGTGGCTCAAGGCCCACACTGAATGGCGGCTACGTGCATTTGGCTCGCTGCGCACACTTTTATGCCTATCTAGTGCTTGGTCTCTTTAGCTGCCTCTCTCCGTACGTCTTCGTTATAGTCTTCAAGCGCATGGGCTTCTTAAGACAAAATCAGATGCTGCTTGTTTTGGGCTTTCACCGTTACGTGTTCGTCCAGATGTGTGCCATCTTCACGCTCTATATGCACGCGACCCGACAGCGCCAGATTGTCAAGTGCATTAACTCAATACTGAGTTGCGTCCGCCTGCTGCAACGTCTGATGCACACGCTTGAGCTGCAGCAGTCGGTGAGGCGCCTCTATACAGAGCAACATTTAGTGGCCTTTTTTATGCTGCTTGGTTGTTATACGGGTTCCATGGTCTTTACCATATATTTAGTAAGAAATGACCCTGAGGCCCAACGGAATTATGTCTATGTCGGCTGTTTGTATTTCCTGTTCATCTGTTATCTGATTATGCAAGTGTCCCTAGGCATGTATCTTCTGGCTGTGCTGTTGGTCACTCATCTGGTGCGTCATTGCAATATGCTATTGGCAAGCATCCTCAGGGATGCCGAGTGCGTACACATGCAGACACTGTCTCGCGGCCATCGAAGACTACTCCAGGCGCGTCAACATTGGCTAGCCCTGGAGCTGTGGCGTCTACTGGGCCTACACTGGCGTCTCTTTCGGCTTAGCCACAATTTGCTCGCGCTGCATGGGGCGCAAATACTCTGCTTTTTCATATATGTGCCACTGGAGTGTGTGGTACACATGTTCATCACATACTTTCTGCGTTACAGTCAATGGTTTTTGTCCAGGTATAAGAAACCCGTTCCACTCAACCCCTCTGGACTCATATTTGTTTTCTCAATATTTGTCCATCTCTGTTTGGTCATTCTCTTCACACATCGCATGAGAGCCCACTTCATCCAAACGCGTGCCGTGCTCAGTGAAAGCGTGCTGCTGGACTATGGCCAGTTGCATCATGGTCTGCGGGCGACGGTAAGTGGCCAGACTATTCTACTATACGTATAATCAATATGCGATACGTATCTGCAAAGTGTACAGAACGTTTATTTTGATATTCCCTACAGGTTCACTATTATGGATTGCATTTACAACAAACGGAGCGTATCTTTATGTTATCTCTTTGTGGACTTTTCGAACTCAACAATGCGCTTTTGCTTCGCATAGTCCGAGTTATGTTTCTATATCTAATATTACTCATACAATTCGATAAGGTTATGTATTCATAAGTTATGACTTATTATATAATACGTCAAAATGATTGAACCACAAATATGTGCAGTTTATATGGTATACGGGGTCTATATGGCTGTCATCTAGAGATGTGTTTATGCATTGTTTACTTACTATATATCTTTTAAGCATTTTTTAAGTGAAACGTTTGCTTTATTGTACCATTAACCAAATGAGCAGATAATCCTGTTAATCCGTTTGCTAGTATCTTAAGGCTTTCATAATCTGTGGTCTCTTGGAACTTAACGAAAAGCATTTGCTTGGCATGATACATGCAATAAATATTTATTTTCTTGGTAATGATTAAATAATTTAAAATGTAATTTTTCTGCTTTTGTTTTTTGTGTTTGTGTGATTTTTTTCACTGCAAAGCAAAATCCCCTTTATCTTAATATTTATATTTACTGTATTGCTATATGTTGTGGACTTTTCGGCTTGACTAAAATTCTTTTTAAATCAATCTAAGAGGTCTTCTTGCCAATATTTACTTCTCAATTTTGTTTATTCTATCATTTTCTTTTTGACAAATCGTAGTTACTAAACGATTAAAGATATTGAAATAATGTATTTTTTGAATGAAAGATAAATGTTTGAATTTTAACCAAATTTAGTTTTTTATATAAGACATTGTTACAACAAAATTATTTACATTTCCTTTTTCCAAATATAGAAAAAAATATATACAATGTGTTGGTATTTTTCAAGTAGCTAGTAGTTCTCATGAAATTGAATTTTAAGCCCTATTCTGCATGCGATACCTAGGAGCAGATCCCCACAGCTGTATTCCATTTTTTAGATCACAACTTTCTTGTTTTGAGAATCCTCTCTCATAATTTTGCACCCAAGTAAATGCGCAGATAAAAGCCATCGGTACAGGGGTAATAAGACACTGAGTAGCCCTAAATATAAACAGGAAACAAGCTGATTACCAGCATTTAATCGAATATTCGACTGCACAACCTCAAGAGCATTAGAGTTGACGAATCAGCAAAAATATGCTGCTGTTTCCGGTTAGGCCCTGGGGATGGCATGTCAGCAATAAAAATAGTGTAACAAAAGCAGTAAGAACACTGCAATGTGCAGATATTATACTCTATGCTTTTCAGAAAAAATGGGTATCTTCAATAGGATGCTTGTGACGGTGGCTTTGATAGTCACCATAGTTCTTGGTACTTAACAAAGTAACGAATAAGTATAAATCCTCTAAATGGAAACCCACTCCAAATAATTTTTTTTTTTAAATCTCCAAAGATTCAGACCACATGTTATTTTAAAGAAATAATTTTTTTAAGGATATTCACATACAAATTTATTAAGTTTGAAAAGTTCTAAATATGATCATAAGGAAATCTATTAAATAATCTGATCAAAAGACTGAAACTACTGAGCATCTTTCTTCAAAAATGCAGATTTTAATCATTAATTCTTTTTAAAAATTCTTTAAAGGAAATTAGGGAATTTGAAGATTTTGGGTTATATTTAGTGTGTCAAACTGAGCGAAACCAGCACTTTTTTTTTGACAAAATTACAAAAATTTTAAACACTTGAACGCAAAACCTGATCATTTTTTAGGCTAAAATTTGTATATTCAACTTTAATTTATTTGCCGATTACGGTATTATAGATTTATTTTATTTGTTTTCGAAAAAGGGTTCCTCACAAAGAGGTTGGGCACTGAGACCAAAAGGTCTTTTGTACCAGACCCTTAAGTTAAAGCAAAAGACTTTCCGCATAAATAGCAGTAGGTCTTTTGTTGGTATTGACCTTGGATGGAAGGGACTAATCCGTTCCTTTCCCATGTGACAGGCTCTGTCCCATACCAGCGCTGGGCAGTTACAGAGAATATGTCTGGTGATTTCATCGTCTTCTAGACAGAGCCTGCACTCTGAAGAGTCAGATAGGCCTATTTTCTGTAGACGGTATCTAACAGTGTGGTGGCCAGATAGGTAAGCTACCAGGAGTTTTAGGTCCGCTCTGCCAAGACCAGTGGTTTGACAAGCACTTTTGCTTGACGAAGCCCCGGAAGGGAGAACCAGTATCTCCTATGCTCTCCTGCTGCCCATTTGCTTAACATGGTTTTGATTGTGGACCAACCAATACCACAATACGGCGCAGATGATGCAGTCAGGGTGGAGGCACCCTGTCATGCTAGATTGTCAGTGATCCACTCCCGAGTGTCCAGGCACACAACATAGCACGACTTTGTACCGGGCGGACAGGGTTTGGAGGTAATTTTGGGCGCATTAAAGGCGCAGATCTCTATGGCATGAATCTCCTCTTGAAAGACTTTGGGTCAGATGCCCATTGCGGTAGAGACTCTGGTGTTGGGTCCAACGATTCCAACACCTACACCCTGCTCAGTTTTGGACCGATCCGTGAACCATTGTTGCCGCCGGGGGTTTCCACAGGGGCTGCCATCAGCCCAAGTCTTCCGACTTGGGAGAAGAGTTCTTAATTTCTTGTTATGAAAAAGTCTGATCTAGAGCAGATCGATACGTCAGGAAGGGAATATTTAAGTGCAGCATGACCAGTGTCACTTGCTAAGAGTCCAGATTTAATCTGGATACGTAGTAGACTCTGCATGGCTGACTTTTTGATGAAAATGTGCAGAGGTGTAAGTCCAAGGACTGACTCCATGACTGGCTTCCGAGAGAGATATGCATACTAGTCTTTAAAGCTTGCTGCATTTCTTAATGGCCACATTTTGCTGCGTCTTGGACCACCACACAAGGGCTGCATGTGTGACGATATATCCATTCTATATTATGAGAGCTGAAGCCCCATGTGCTGTCAAAGAATTTTCTACAGGGCCACATGGCTTGAATAGCTTTGGAGAGCACTTGTTCTAAGTGGGAGTTCCAGTTGAGTCGTTTGTCTAGGACCACACCTAGATATTTGAACTGGTCTGAATACTCCACCTCAGTGTTATTATAGATAATTTGAATCTATTTTTGACACCCATTTATTAGCTTAACCTGTATGTATGTAACGAAGTCTTTTAGCGAAATTTTCACCAATTTTAGATAACTCTAACAAAAGCTATTGGGTGCTTAATTATCCAAGCCTGCAATAGAATAAGCTTCGTAATGGTAAGTACCATTTTTTTTAATAAGAAATAAACTGATTCCTCCACTTAAGCCTAGATTAAGTGAATAATCCAAAAATAAATTATTTTATTTGAACAAAGGGTGTGGGCAATAGTATGATTTAATAAAAATATTTATACCTTTATATAAAGACTACATTATAATTACAAAATTTGAAAAGCTTCAATTCAGTTTAAAGTTTGAAGAATTTAATAGACTGTGTTATTCTATATAGAAGAATGCGTTATTGTTAATTTCACAATATTATCTCGAAATCTGCTATATCTGTACCACTTTATTATCTTGTGCAAACATTAGTCATAAGAGCTTATAGCTTAATTAGCAATATTTATCTGGCTGCATGCAATATCTAGGAAATCTGCACTCTTATCTCTTTAGCTATAGCTCGGTGATCTTGCAAGATCTTATATAAACAATTAATGTACTTACGTGTCGCTGCACTCGATTTGAGAAGAAATGTGGCAAATATGAACAGACACTTTAGCCAATGTGCGCTTAACATCTTGTTTGCGTTGGTGGACACTTTTTTTCTCGTTTTTTTTGATAGTAAAGATGTCAGAGTACCCGGTTATGATAAGGATAACAATGGATATGACCTTGTTGCTAAGTCAGCCGCACTAACTCGGTGCGAATTTCATGCATATAAAGTCCAAACATTCACTGCTAATTGGCTTTTATGATTTGTGTGTATATTATATCTCGTTATAAATTTCAAATCAAAATCAATTAAATTTTTTCGGGATTGTTTAAAAAGCGTTGTATCAGTTGGGTAGGCAGCTTCAAAGACGCTTCGTTGTCGATCCGTCTGTCTGTCAGTCTGCAAAAGAAGAAAGAATACAAATTGTTGTCAAATATTTGCTGATATGGGCACGAAATACATTTTAATCTAAGTTTATAGCCAGCTCATTTGTACATAGTGGACACATAATGTATAGTACTGTACTGTATACCAGCTAGTATATAATGTATGAGTATTTTTCATTTAAATGCATTGCAAAAACAAAGCAGTAAACACAGACGCTTTACTAAGTCTCCGCTCGTTCCGATCAGTCAGTTGGTTGTATCATTGCTAAAAATAGAAACCTTTTCGGTTGTATGTAGTTTTAATGACCATGCGAGAGCATTTCACTCAATGAACTCATGAGATACGCAAACAACTAAACAAAAAAACAAAACCCAAAAAAAAAATAAATAAAAAAAAACATTGTATAAAAAGAAACAACTGAAAAAATGTTTGGGTTTGTTAATGAAGCCGGCTTGTTTCGCTTTATCATAAACAAAAGGGCTCAAAAGAGGATCTGATCAGGTGTGGACTGATTAATGTTTCAAAGTTTTCAAAAGGAAAAGGCATTTTTAATGTGTTCGTTTGTTAAGTTTTGGTTCAAAAAGTAAAAAAAAAATTAAAACTAAATGAACGTCATGAATCACTCTTGATTTTAGTTGCGTGTGTATCTTAAGGATTTGGCAAGCATATTTGTGAAACCCTTAAAAAGCAATTTTTTATTTTTATTTTTTCATCATAAATATTTCATTGAGCTTGAACTTTGCTCTTTTTCTTATAACCAGTTACTGGTAACCATTACTTTTGATATTGCTTATTTATGCTTTTCGCACTTTATGTTTTGTTCAATGTTTATAGGCTGTACCTTAACCCAAGGGGTATATTAAGTTTGTGCAAATGTATGCAACGTAGAGAAGGCGGCATCAGAGACCCCTGGAGGTATGTATAGGAGTATAAAAGAAAACCTCTATCTCAGAGATGATAAGAGCTAGAGCAATTAGACTTTCTTAATTATTGAGGAATCTCAAAATACCTAAAGTTTTAAGGTTGCGAAAAATTCGAAAGTATCTCAAAGTCATCTGCACTCTACTTTAATAGCCGCAATGGTTTTACATGCCCTTTTTAGAGAATTTGTATACTCTTATCTAAAGTTTGCTATTAATAGATAAAAGGGCTCTTTTGGGAACTTAACTGTTTTACATTTTATCTTATTAGGCTTCTAAGCTTCATCATCTGATTATTATTATTATTGAATATTACGAAAACGAATATTATAATAATTCGAGGCTAAGTATCATAAATATTGATAAGCCTTAAACATTTGCAAGTTGCAAAAGAAGTTAGAATCAATGAATTATGTATTTTCCCAGCTTGATATCAAACAATTAAATAAAATTAATTAAAGTTGATTTGCGCATAAAGGACTGTAGATTCATAAACTGCGTTCTTAAAAAGTTGACTGTTTTTATAAAATCGAAATGTTTTAAGTCCTGATAGCCGTTGTACCAATAAAATACATTGAGCTTGGTTTTTACTTTTAAAAGTAATACGAGTTTCCGAACCACTATGTTTATTCTTTTAAAAATGACAAATCTTAACTTTTGTACTGCAAAATAAAGCATTAGAGATCTTAACGAGCTTGCAGCCCTTCTATCTAGAATTTTGAATGATAATACATCAATCGATTCACGCCCAAAGAACGCGCGGAAATAGTGACAATGTTCATTAAATCGGAGCCCGATTTTTGGGAGCGAATTTTAATGACTGATGAGGCCCATTTCATCTGGCAATGTAAATAAACAAAACTGTCGCATTTGGGGGAAAGAAAATCCTCATACTATCCATCAAACTCCACTGCATGATCAGAAAGTGACTGTTTGGGCCGGTGTCTGCTCAAAACCATCATCGGTCCGTTCTTCTTCAGAGTTGGGAAACTGTCAATGGGGATCGGTATCGATGGATGTTGGCACACTCTGTTCTACCAGAAATGCGTGAAAAAGGTCTTAAAGGCTTTTGGTTTCAACAAGACGGCGCGACATGTCACACCGCGAAATCAATGATGAACTTCTTGCGTCAAAAGTTTCCATCGATCACATTCAAATGGCGCACCCTGTAGAATATGAAAAATTTCAAATCGAAGCGGTAGCCAATTTATTTTTTTTGGCTAGGTACTACATTTAACTGGAGCTAAGCCCTATAACTCAATAAGACTTAAGTAACTTAAGCTTAGTTTAGTTTAAGTTAACCGACGAGTGAAATATGTGCAGAAAACTGGTTCGTATTGAAATCTGTCGAATTGTGTTATTAACTGCACTACACTCCGGGCTACTAAATAAAGCCAGCTTGAGCGAAGCCCCTGAGTAGAAAATTTAACAGCTGAGCGACTTGAAAAATTTAAATATAAACTGCTATTTATTTCGGGCGAATCTAGTTAGAATTAGCTAGAATAATTCGTATAGTTTGAATGTATTTTAGACATAAGCTTTTCGATAAGTCCGGACCGACGCTACTTAATATATCTCAGTTTCATATACATTTAAGATCTGATTTATTGTGGTCTTAATATGTTGCACTTTGAAGTTAGTTATCAATCACACCGTTTGTTTAGCGTCTTGTTTGGAACTTAGAATTGTAAAAGTATCTCAACTTTGTCATGCGAAGCTTTAAGCTTTTTGTCTTACTGTCCCTGCAGGACAAATTATCAGGTCCTGCATAGGACTTTTAAAGTCTTGTTGAGTTCAGTGAAACTGCAAATGTATCTTTACCTTGTTAAGACTTTTTATGCTTTTTTCTTCCGCATTTTTTAAAGCTGAATAAAAATTTCTTTTGTACAGTCAATCAGGCGATACTTATTCTACAACTACTATGTAGTACGTACTATGTACGTACCTATGTATATTTATGTATAAGCCCCGCTGGTTTTTATTTTATTTTATTTCGCCTGTATCTGTGCATATTTGTGTAGATGACTAAACTTTGATAGCGACCGAGGCACGCTCAGTGCGGTTGGTTTCGTTGGTCTTGTTGTTGTTATTGTTGTTTGTTTGCTAAAACCCATAACAACAAAAATAAGAGAACTGCGAGATCATACAACATAATGGGGCTTTTGTAGATTTTGACGTTGACCGTTGACGTCGTTGACATTGATGAAGGCAGTGATGGACGGGGACGGGGACGCTGGTGGTGGCGGTGTCGGCGGCGGCGGCGGCGGCGGCGATAAGTACTCGGCTAAATGCTAACTGCTGATGCCAATGTTAACTGTAAGTTTTACCTCGAAAGAAAGATAAGCTTTATTATTGCCATAAATTTCACTTGAATGCGAAATCTGATGCATCTATTCTATGCTTATGCCTTTTTATTTATCTTGGAGACGACGGCGACGACGACGACGATGACTACGACAGCGACGGAGACGTCGACGTAGACGCAACACATGCAAACCGCTGCCATCCAGCCGTCCGTCGTCTCATGTGTGTACATAAATACTTATGCATGTGTACATACACAATATGTACGTATTTATGTATGTGTGTGTGTGTGTATCTGTGTGTATTGCTGGCATACAATAATTTCACGTTCAACAACTTTTGGCTTTTTTGATGAGCCAGCAGCAGCAGCAGCAAACAGGCATACACTTGAAGCAAGGGAGGGGCGGCAAGTGCGCGGTTTTTGTTGCCATAGCTACCATAGCAAGCAGAGCCAAAGCTCGTCATCTCTTTTCAGCATATTGTAACCGTCTGCCTGTGGGTTTCGGCCTGGACTGTGGACTGTGGGAGCCGGCCTGGTCGGCATGGCGGCTGGGTCTGGCCTGGCCTGGCCTGGCCTGCTCTGAGGCTAGCTCTTTTGGTCGGTTCGTTTATGCTGAGCTCGTCGGTTGCCTCGGTTTCTTTTTCTTTTTTACTTTATTTTGTTTTTTTTTTTTTGTATTTGCTCTGGTTTTTGGTTTTTGACCAACTCAAATGTATTTTCGCTTGAGCCGCTCTTTCTTGTGAGATTCAACTCTTTACCAACTTCACGCTTCGTAATTTTGAGCAATTTAAAGCTCATACTACATACTATACAATGTACTATAGCTATAGTATCTAGCAAGATACTTTCAACTTTGCCTTAACATTGATCATTGTGCTCGTTTTATTTTACTTATTATATTGCTTCCACCTTTTTATGTACGCATGTTTTGGCCCATTCCTCCTACCTCACCAGGCACCATTTGTGCGCATTGCTCTGCGCTTTTAACCTTGATTTTTGTGTAAACAAAATTATACTCATGAAACATATGTACAACATTTACCAAAAAAGAAAAAAAAACAAAAAAAAAACAAACAACATAATAAAAGAAGCTTTTTTTTTTAAATTCATAGGCAATTCATTTTATGCGTGTGTTGTGTGAGTCTTGCTGTACAATTATTAAGTTACCTATTTTAAAAAGATGGCGAAAGGTTAAGTCGGACCATGTCGAAGGTGTGATACTCTTTAGCAGCCTTTAAGAACTACATTCTCAGACATATGAAAACATCGTTAATTAATTTAGTATCTATATAAATACATAATAATACTTATTTACATTATGCAGCTATCTATCTATGTATTTACGTATCTATATATCTAGGTATCTACTATCTATCTATATATATTTCTTTATCTATGCTTCTATCTATATATATGTATATGTAATTTTTATTTATTTATTTAACATTCTAACTTAAAATTGATTCTAGGGAACAAAGAAATTTTAAAGCCAGAGCAACATAGGCCTTCATGCTGATGTATCTATGTATCAATGCCTCTACTATGTATCCATTATCTTTCTATGTATTTTTCTATCTATGTATCTTTGTATTTATGTATCTATGCTGATATATATATCTATGAGGCGTGTAACTACTTATCTATGTATCAGTTATTATTTTTCGCTGGAACCAGTGCTATTAATTAATTCTGAGAACCTACTTATTCTAACTTGATTATTGAAATACAATTTAGCAAAGTTGTCATATCAATCTTTATTGGCGCGTAACTTTTTTCTAGATACAGCTGCAAGACCTTTCATTTTGTAAGAGTATAAGTTGTTTAACAACTTTTTGTTATTTGTGAATAATGTACAAATTTGCTGCTTCTAAGAAATTTAAATGAAAATTAATTTCAGTCCATTACAAAGACATGTGCTTTGCAATTTTGACAATTGTATTTCAAGTTAAGGTTAGGGAATAATAATAAAGGTATTTTCATATTGCTAAGAGCGCCTATAATGGTATAATGGTATAATTTTTGGAATTAACAATATTAAAAAAATGGCGGACGTAAAGTCGGGCGCGGACGACTTTAGGATACCCTGCACCACTAGCTTGTAATAAAGTCCGATTTCTTCACAAAAAACCAAAAACAGAAGAATTTTTAAGCAAAAAATTTTTTTTGCCGATCGTTCCTATGGGAGCTATATGATATAGTACACCGATTTCAATAAAATTTGACACAGTGCTTAAATACCTTAAAAAAGATATGAAAGCCAAATTTATTTCAAATATCTTTACAAACAAACAAAACACATCGAATTTTGTATAAAAAACGTGTTTTTGGACCGATTGGTCCTATGGGAGCTATATGATCTAGTCAAACGATTTGGATTAAATTTGGTACAGTGCTTAGAAACTATAAAATACTCACGAATGTCAAATTTGGTCCCAATATCTTAACAAACAAACGAAACACAACAAATTTTGTTAAAAAATCGATTTTTTGGAAGATCGGACCTATGGGAGCTATATGATATAGTCAACCGATTTTGTTCAAATTTGGCACATTGCTTAAGTGGTCTAAAAAATTTCCAAACGCCAAATCTGGTTAGGATATCTTTATTAAAAAACGAAATATAGCGAATTTTTCTTTAAAAAAGTTATTTTTGGCCGATCGGTCCTATGGGAGCTATATGATATAGTCAACCGATTTCGATCAAATTTGGTACAGTGATTGGGAACTATAAAAAATTTTCGAATACCAAATTTCGATATCTTCATAAATAAACGAATTATTCATCTAAAACGCTTTTTTTTTGTCGAGGTCATCTCAAACACCCCCATGGGAGCCATATAATTTATCCCCGATATCAAAAAAATAAAATAAACTTGCCTCCTATGGATTAATATGGGATCTAATGTGAAAGTTTGGTAACTCGAGCTCTTACCATCTCTGAGATCTAGGCGTTCACACGGACGGACAGACGGACAGACGGACGGACGGACAGACGGACAGACGGACATGGGTATACCGACTTCTCTATTCACCCTGATCATATTTTAGGTAACTTTGGGGTGTCTCCGACGTCTCCTTCTATATGTTACATACATTTTCGGCTTGCACAAACTTAATATACCCTTGGTACCATACGGTACAAAGTATAAAGATGCGCCTTGTGCTAAACTGGCCCAAAATGTTTTATTTTTATTGTCTTAACTTCGCGTTGATTTTTTATTACTTTGTATTATGTTATATCTTTAATGTAAACTTATCATACAATTACTATTTATACCCTATACCGTATGGTCCAAGGGTATATTAAGTTTGTGCAAGCCGAAAATGTATGTAACATATAGAAGGAGACGTCGGAGACACCCCAAAGTTACCTAAAATATGATCAGGGTGAATAGAGAAGTCGATATACCCATGTCCGTCTGTCCGTCTGTCCGTCTGTCCGTCCGTCTGTCCGTCCGTGTGAACGCCTAGATCTCAGAGATGGTAAGAGCTAGAGTTACCAAACTTTCACATTAGATCCCATATTATTCCATAGGAGGCAAGTTTATTTTATTTTTTTGATATCGGGGATAAATTATATGGCTCCCATGGGGGTGTTTGAGATGACCTCGACAAAAAAAAAGCGTTTTAGATGAATAATTCGTTTATTTATGAAGATATCGAAATTTGGTATTCGAAAATTTTTTATAGTTCCCAATCACTGTACCAAATTTGATCGAAATCGGTTGACTATATCATATAGCTCCCATAGGACCGATCGGCCAAAATAACTTTTTTAAAGAAAAATTGGCTATATTTCGTTTTTTAATAAAGATATCCTAACCAGATTTGGCGTTTGGAAATTTTTTAGACCACTTAAGCAATGTGCCAAATTTGAACAAAATCGGTGGACTATATCATATAGCTCCCATAGGTCCGATCTTCCAAAACATCGATTTTTTAACAAATATTGTTGTGTTTCGTTTGTTTGTTAAGATATTGGGACCAAATTTGACATTCGTGAGTATTTTATAGTTTCTAAGCACTGTACCAAATTTAATCCAAATCGTTTGACTAGATCATATAGCTCCCATAGGACCAATCGGTCCAAAAACACGTTTTTTATACAAAATTCGATGTGTTTTGTTTGTTTGTAAAGATATTTGAAATAAATTTGGCTTTCATATCTTTTTTAAGGTATTTAAGCACTGTGTCAAATTTTATTGAAATCGGTTGACTATATCATATAGCTCCCATAGGAACGATCGGTCAAAAAAAAAATTTTTGCTTAAAAATTCTTCTGTTTTTGGTTTTTTGTGAAGAAATCGGACTTTATTACAAGCTAGTGGTACAGGGTATCCTAAACTCGTCCGCGCCCGACTTTACGTCCGCCATTTTTTTAGTCCTGATTACTGTATATACTGAACTTGATGCTCAAAAACTCTAGTAATTTCTGTGTAATGTGCTAAAGAAATTGCTCCAAAAAGTATAATTTAGTAGGAAACTAAGTTTCTCAACAAATGTAAAATACAAATAATCTTTTTATAGTTCTTAGATAAGCTTCGTTTTGCTTTGTATAGTATATACAATTTTTAGATAAGTTTATAACTGCAAATATATATTTACAAAATTTTGCTATCAAGCTAAAGCTTATAAAGGTATGCAGACAGTGTGTAATACATTAACACTATATTTATAAGATCGTTTTTCAATGCCATACTATACCTTCTCTTCTACACAAACAATCTCGGTAACAGCTTATAATAGTATTTATAGTACTTTTTAACCAGAACAACTAACTGAATTCAAGCATACCCATCAATGCAGTTAATTTCAAAAAATGTTTTATTAATTAATGGCTTTAAAAAGTTCTCATAGTAACAGCAGTCTTGTTTTTTAATGTTTAGATAAGCCTGTATATGTTTCTTTTTATTAAATGCTTGAAAAAGATACATTTACAAATTCTTGCCACTAACGTATCGTATTACTCTCAAGACTGTCTGCCTTTTTCTAAACATCGTGTATTGTGGTATGCAGACTATATCTTAAACAAAGTTTTTTTATGGCTCAAATGAACTAAAATAGTATTTTGCAAGATCGTTGGGCAACGCTATTATTAACTTATGTTTTAACTGTGTCAACTTTAACGAATTTTGAAATATGTTGATTGCCATAGAGATTACCTTGTGATGGTAAAAGGTTTCTAAAGATACTTTCACTAAAGAATTGCGAGCAACATATCGAAGGGAACGCTGATTCTAACAAGCTTATAGAGTATCTATAAGTTTGTTTGGCAATGCTATAAACTTAAAATTTTTAAAAGTTTTTGAGTTGCAGTGTCTATTGTAAGTAGCTCTCTCCAAATTATTGGAAAGAAAGTATAATTGTCGTAAATATGTATAAAGTTATCGAACAAGTCTAAGCATTTATTGAAACTGAGCTTAAAACCAAGAACAATATACAAGCTGTCAAAAAAGATACATTTGAAAGATTTGGCGAACAGCATACCAAAAGTGCTCTTATGACTGTCTGCTGGTTTCTAACAAGCTTATTGCGGTGGTATGTAGACAGTATCTATAGCAAAGTATCTATCAATTGCCTCGGGCTATCATCAGAGCTGGTAACTGCAAAAACTGAGCTTTATTGAGAATATATCGAAATAACACCATATCTACAAGATCGTTTTGCAATGCCATGCTGGTACAATAGTATACCTCTCTTATTAATTTTTTTTTTTTTCCTCTACATAAACAACCTCGGAAATATTTTATATATGACGTTATGCGCTTATAGTTCGGTATATTATTAGATATGCCATCTTATCTATACACACATGGCACAGTCGCAGTCATAGCTATATAGCTAGCTACAGCTACAGCGATAGCGACCAGCTATAGTTATGGTTATGTACATAGTACATAGTGCTATGTGTGTCATTTGTGTGGCATGTAGCGTGTAGTATGTAGTAGTAGTTAAAGGCAACAGTAGCTACTGCTTTTTAGCTTTTTTTTTTTTTGGTTCGTATGTTTTCTCTTCACTTCTTCTTTCTACTGCTGCGAAGCATAGCCAACGATAATTTGCTTATATAACCTCAAAGCAAAATCATGGGCAAGAGCTTTGTAATTGAAAAATAATAGATATAAACGAGTTAAAAAACATAGATACTATATACATCATATAAATTGAAAACGTGCAGCATTTGGATATAAGCCAGTTATGTGCTGTAATTTATGTATTATGTACAATAATTAATGCTATGCTACATATATTTTTATGGATACTGCAATGGCATTAATTATGTACTCAAAAGGAATGCGCTACACACCTGCCACGTAAATTTGTCAGCTAGAGCTCACTCTACTCTCGGCAAACATAGAATTTATAATATTTAATAATAATTTAGCGTTGTTTATTTTTCGTTTTGTGCGGTAGTTGGCTTTAAGTTCACATGCCGTTTGTATGTTTTATTATTCACTTGAATATTTCACTTTATACTACAAAATTTTTTTTTTATACTTATATATGTATTATTTTGTTATAAATTTTTCACTTACAATGCAAACATCACGGCATTCATTTACGCATTCGTTACGTTTCGTTTTGCCCGTTTTTAATTGTTAAATTGAATTAATTTGCTATGTGTTTTGTAGAATTTTTCACAACACTTTTATATCTGTATCTGTATCTTTTTATTTGTTTTATGTGAAAAAAAATTCACGTATCTCGACAACTGCTGCTACGTTGCTCTGCGGGCTCGTGCTCATTGAGGTACAAAAAAAATCTTACTGACGAGTTAAAGTTTTCCGGCAGACAATTTAAAGCTCT
Source organism: Chymomyza amoena (assembly GCA_037043745.1). Taxonomy (NCBI): domain Eukaryota; kingdom Metazoa; phylum Arthropoda; class Insecta; order Diptera; family Drosophilidae; genus Chymomyza; species Chymomyza amoena. The sequence goes on from JBAMAX010003441.1 coordinate 317,612, forward strand.
TGCCACTAGTTGGTGCTCTGGTCGGGTTGAAGATCGTGAAGATCGTGCACATCGGGGGAGATCGTGTGGCGCTCGTTGGCAGCCGGTTTGTTGCGGTGCAAGCGCGGCGGCGGTGTTGCTCTTTGACGGCTTTATAAAAACCGGCTAATAATTAACTGGCTAGCCGGTGCGTCTTGCTCTTAACATTTCTACTCTTAAGTACGTGCCTCTCTCTTTTATGGTGTGCCTGCTCTTAGTATGTTATGTTTGGCTAAGCTTTTTATGCGCTTTAAGCAGCATTAGATATGGCAGCATTTGTTAAGAGAGCGTGCATTTGACAGCTTTCCAAGAATTTCATGCACGCTCTCATCACGTGCGAATTCCTGCGTGCACGATCGATCAATCGATCAATTACTTGCATAAACATATGTACGAATATATGAGGAGTCGTGTTAACCATGGTGTAATGACTACAGGTGGTGTCTTGGTATGTGCAATATTTTTATTCTCTCTGCGCACGAACGTCACAAGATCGCTTGTTTTGTAATTAATTTAATAAATAAAGTAAGTTAATAGCCAGGCACGGTGGACGGGACGACCCGTACCGTAAGGAGCTCAGTGGTGCAAAGGTGAAGTGGTACATAAGATACCTACAGCAGGGCAAGACATCTGCTGAGGCACTGGCTCTGGCAAAGCAGCCACGCCAGGAAGAACAGGGCTCTACCCCTGCTCCAAAGAGCAATACGCTCACGCCGCCATCCGACACCTCGAAGAGGGTGCGGGTGCAGAATAAGACCGCAGAGGCGCCATCATTGCGGTAGTAGCGTACGTGGCCTCCTCCGAAGCCGCCCGGGTAGTCGAGGACCAACCCCCGACATCCCTGGTGACCAAGGACGGACCTTCATATGCGGCTGTTGCCAAGATGCTAAAGGTAACGATTGTACCTAAGGAATATACTCAGGTGATCCTTAACGGTAAGGAACTGACACTGCTCGAGGAAGCGATACTGCAAGAACTAGTATCATCGGGTTGGGACTCCCCAATTTCGTTTGATGGGATCCACTTCAGGGTGGCCCATCTGGTCGTAGCCTGTTTTGACGAAGAGTCGGCTGAGCGGTTGCGGCTGGCAGCCCCATCCCTGCGTATGTGAAAAGGAGTTCTGCTAGAGGCAAAGATGGGCGACGATATACCGTCGGCGCATAGCATCACCATCTTCTGCCCTAGGACTTGATAGAAGCCAACGGAATGGGTTTTGGAGGTTATCCAAAAACAGAACCGTCTGACTACAGAACACTGGAGGCCATTGTCAAGAAAGAGCGAAGGAGGTGGTTTACTTCTCGCCCTCGGCATTGACGACAGTTCTTACGCCGAGATCATTCGGACAGAACACAATCTGAAATTTCGGTTTGGTAGTATACCAGTCATTGGTTTAAGAAGGGGCAGGATAACTGCCAAAGATACGGTCCCACTTCCCCAATCTGCTGCGGAAGAGGAGGGACTTAACACCCCCGATTTCCTAGCAGATCTAGATGAAAAGTTGAGTGTAACCGTGATCGAGGCGGGCGGCGACTTAGGAGACCAACTTCCAATGTTTTTGCAGGAACTGCCCATGGAGCTGGGCACAGAAGCTGATGGTGATCTGGAGACAACTTCCAGACCCCAGACGCCGATGACGGAGCCGATCGCATGATCGGAAGCACAAGGATAGCCCAGGTGAACATCCACCGTGCTAAAGTGGCCTTTGCCGTACTGGCAAGGATGTTCACCAAACAACACCTAGGGCTAGCCTTGGTACAGGAACCCTGGTATAACTAGGCTAGAAATGTACGTAAAACCGGAAACATCCGATGAAGTCTGTCTGTAGGTCTGAACGCCTATGTTTTGGGGACTATGACAGCTAGGAAAACGAAACTTAATACTAATATAATATACAGGATCCTAAAATTTAACGAAAAACGGCGAAAATATTTAAAATGTAGTAACGCAACACTATTAGTTTTGCTCGAATATAAAAAAAATTAAAATCAAATAGAACACAAATAATAATCCATTAAATAGTATACTGCCGCCCATTTCATTTCTAGAAGTTCATTCCACAATTTATTTAGCTCTATAAAGCAATTTGTTTGTTTGCAAATTACTGCGTAATTGAAAATTCATTATAGGTATGCTCTGCAAAGGACATACCACGGACGTATCACTCAAACAAAAACATTCCTGTCATTGAAAGTGATGGTATTTCCAATTCCCATATTCAAATTCACTTTATAAACTCCATGTGCCTTTTAATTTTATTAAACGAAATAAATTGCCTTAAGCGCAGTACTTTATTCATTTAATTAGTAACTATTGGAAACTGTTAAAGTTTTTTTTTTCCTTAATTAATTAGTTTGTAAACTTTATATATTATACGTAGTTTAAATTTTTTATTAAATTTATTTACACTGTATCTTCGGGGTATCGAAAATGTCGGTAGACGTCAGGGTGAGAGCGAAGTTGATCTTCTAGATTTCGGAGATGAAAAAAAAAACAACTTTTTATATAAAAAAAATATATTAAAATTCAAATTTAATCAAAATCGCTTAATGTAAAGAGCATTTCAAAAAGAGCATAATAGCCTTGTTTTTGAAGGTATCGCAAGCCAACTTATAATTTCATTATTAATTTGTTCTTTGTGATGGATGCTAAAGGGTAACTAAAAGTCCACAGCCTCCGACAGTTCAATTTATTGCTTGACTACACATAATTACTCACGCATTTTAATGTGTTTTAAGGAATGCAGACATGCTTGGTATTACTCCTTGTAATGATATTAACTTACGTAGCATTCCATTTTAAATCAATTTAATTTAAATCGACAGCAAAAACCTTTAAATCACTTTAAACACTCACCACATGTAACATTTGCAACTTGTGACGTCATTAGCTAAAATTCTTCTACGCAATCGAATGCGTCTCCTGCTTTTACTTCGCTCATGTGTAGTACCTACAAGAATGCATGCAACAATAATATTAAAAGATCGTTGCCTTCCTGTATCCAGGCCAAGGCGTGTATGAAATGCAAATTTAAATCATGACAACACCCTCATCCGTGCAAGACATTGTGGATCGTTGATCGTTGCATTTTGATAAATGCAAAACGGTGGCAAATTACATGCATAATTTTTTATGTGCCTGCCAAGTGATAGTAGGTCGGTGGCATTGGAGCAGTTTTTTTTTTGTTGGTACCCGTAAATGACTCAAAGCAAATGACTAAGCCATATATGGCAGCCAAGTTGTTGAACTAGAAAATGCCAGAAGTGCAAGATCTTTTTGTAATTCTTTGCATTTTTTTGCACTTATCTGTGATTTATTTAAGTTTTATTTGGCAGCTTTCGTACGAAGACCAAAATCACTTCTAATCTCTCTTTATTGATCTTACAATGTCTTTATCGAGTTATGGCCCTCTGCTTTGCGTCTACTTCACTGTAACATCAGGCTTCACCTAAGGTAAAGGATTGTGTAAGGTGCATCGTCTTTTTTTATTTATTCTATTTCTGCGTCTCAAGAATCATCTACTGGCCAGTATAGGGTCACCAGATAGTCCTAGTGATAATAGCAGACGTTCCACAAATATTGATTTTTAAGGCGCTACATCTCTTGAACTCTTAACATTCGAAGTCTTTGAAATCAAACTAGACCGTAAATATGTCACGAACAGACGATACGGACAATAGATTCTGATTCTATGAGCGAAAAATGCGCAATTTTTTAATATTTCACCATACGACACAACATTTTTAGTTGCAGAGTTGATTGATAAAAAAATCCAAAACCCTCCTTATTATATCTCAAAAACAAATTCAAATTCACGATTTAATCGTAAAGTATTACGAAAGTAATTACACTGGCCTCCTGAGTAAACTCTGGGCCCGGGGGAATCCCCCAATTCCCTTTTCATCTGACCTGCATCCATTTCATAAACGTTGAAAGCTTATTTTTCAAAATTATCTACTGAATGTGTTGACTTTGGATTTTGGATAGAATATTTTTATCTTTTAAAGGTAAAAATTTGTTTTCGAATCTGTGGTGCAAAGACTTCAGAAAAGAATCAACTGCAAAGTTTCAAAATAGCAGTTAGATTCTTTTTCTAACACTAAAAGATTGTCATGAAAAATTTACATATCATGACATGATAGGACGAGATATAAAATACATTTAGAAAAATCGCTCACAGACATTTTTTATGATTTTAGGGCAGCCTCTTTGGGATAGAAAATATGATATTAAGCTTTCAAGCCGCTCAACTGCTGGTCGTTTTCATACTTTGATCCACTTTTTTACAAAACGTACTAAAATACTTGGTAAAAGGTATGAAATAGTATGATGAAATATGATATATTATGTCAAAAGTTGATCGCTCTAATGGAATAAAACGAAAATTTCTGCAAAAAAAGAAAACAAGCGAACACGAGACAAAAAAGCGTCAATATTCTCTTAAAAGCAAACACATAGCAACCCTAGGCCAGGATAATTCTTACCTTGATATAAATGCTAGAGCCAAGTTAGGCAAAGACGTTGACAAAATTAATAGTATGGTATAAATGATAAATTTTGACCTTCCCGCAGGAGCGTAGCGAGGACATTGAATCAATGAATGAGCCTCAAAATGCCGACTCGATTCAACAAGTTACCGACTGCATGAATATAATTGCTCGAATATTACGTGAAAAATCCGACATTTCCCGACTCCTGGATGTTTGGGGGGTGTCACACCCCCCACATCCCCCTCGCTTCGCCCCTGCTTCACCGTCCTAAGTCGACATTGATGATATTCTATTAGCGGTTTTGTCTTTGTTTCCAATAAATAAACTTTGCGAAGGAACAGGAATAAAACAGCATGAAAACTCTATTTTTCATTATTACTCCTAGCCTTGTCCAGGATATACTCTACATTTATTTTTGTATAATTTTGTTATGTGCTGTGTTTTTTTTGTTTCAGTTTTCTTAAGCAAATTAAAAATGTAATTTGATGATGCATTAAGCTTATAAGTTGGGTTCATGTAGTTTCATGTTAAAGTGAAATTTTTGTTTTACAATTATGTTCAATCTTTTAGGTAGCGCAACGTTGGTAAGGATTAAGGATTTTGCATTTAAATTTCAAATTAACTTGGCCATGTTAATATATTTTTATTCGACGTGAAACCGTAGTTGTCACTTTTTCTGAGCCATCGTATGTATTTTGTATAAATTAATTGTTACCCTTTAAGGTATACAAAATTATTTTCATCTTCATTAGTGCAACGCAAAATTAGATGGATTAAATGAAAATATATTTGCTTTTTGTCCAAAATTTAAAGTGACAACGATATATCTTTGAAACTCTTGTTTAATTAAAACAAACACGTTCTAGGTTTATCTATATAAAAAGCTTTTAACTTATGAAACGAAAAATGTACTTTAAAGAGTATTATAAGGCATATGACAATAGCTTTAAATCAAAGACGACATAAATTAATTAAATAATTATTAGAAAAATTTTAAATTAAATTGTTCATAAGGCTTTGGCTAACGAACTCAGCACATTAAAGGAGTATTATTTCATCAAAATTTGTTCCATTCTATTGTTGCAAGTTGGACCAAAAATTTTCAATGTCTTAGACATCATGCGAGATAAAAGAAAAAATAACGAGATTATTAAATAAACTTGATCTGAAGAGTGATTCGAGACATCTCTGATAAAGTTTTGAGTCTGAAGCTCTTATTCTTACTGAAAACTATATGTTTATATGGAAGAACCAAATGTGTAGGGCTAAATAAAAAAAAAATGTTTTGATTCCGGCCATTTCTAGATTTTGACTCGTTTTGGAAAGTCATAACGAGTGCATTCCAACAAATGGTGTTCTAGATGTCAACTGGCTTCGAATCGACTTCAAATAGTTTTCATTTCGAGTACTATCGATAGCCATTTGTATAGAACAGCTGGCCAGCTATCGATAAGTTCTTTTGTAGAGTTACCATAACTTTTCGAACATCCACTTTATTAATTTATTTTTTCTTTCTGCCAACATCTTTCTGAGAGAAGAATATTTTAAATTTATTTGAAAAACTTTGCACAATTTATTTTATATAAATATTTTAAGTCCACCACTTAATAAAATTATCTTTGAATTTAATTGTGCAATACGACAACATAAATCTTTTCAAAGTTCTGTTTTGTCTAAATCCAGAACACCTTACCTCATCGTTATTCCTTTCGTTTTGGTTTTGCATGTACACACAATTTTAATAGACATTTTTTGTAATAAAAATATACAATGAAAATTATCCTTGATTCGTTCAAGTGAGCACATCTAAATTTTCTTAAAATATTAAAATATAATACAAAATAAATTTTAGTATTTAATGCGTTTATTTAAGCAAACAAAGCAAAATACTTTTAATTTCGACAGCTGTGAGCCAAACTAACTTTTCGTGAAGAGTCGAATCTTGTCGGAATCGAAATCTAGAACACCTTTCTATGAAAAAACACAATTTTTTCAATATTAATGAAACGGGCTTTATTGGATAGAAAATATTGTGCCTTTCATTTTTAAATATGATTTTGCATTTGCAGCCGTATTTCGCTAATAATTCTTGGAATGGGGGTTTCCAGGTGTTCAATTGTTTTTGATTTATCAACGTACAAAGTAATTTTCTAAGGATGTAATGGTGTTCCCTTTATTTTGAAAAAAAAAAAAAAATATTTTCAAGATTTACTCTGGTGTAATTCTATCTACAATGAAATCCCAAACCAAATTCTACAAAAGTAACTTGTTGGGGTTGTCCGACGCAGCAGTATTGCCAACTCAAAGTTGAGAAAACAAAAAATTAAAAAATCACCCTCTGCATGCCGACTGGAAAAAATTCTTCTGAAACATTTATAGCTATGCCGATAACAATTACCACAAAAGGAACTTTTTTTTGCGCTACAATTAAACAAAATTTTTAAAATACTTATTATTCACTATAATTTTATTGGGATTTGTTTTTGAGTGTATCTAAGAATATCAAGCTTATTTTGTGGATTCGCTTTAATTCCTCTGACAACAAATATTTGGTGTTGCAATTGGGATTTGTTTTCCGGAACTTGGCCGATTATAAGTATTTAATTTAAGTTACAAGTTTAACAAATCGCTTTACTTGCATAATACGAGGGTGGATTGATAAGTTTCCGGCCTGACCAAGAGATGGCGCAACTAGGCCTACCTTGAGGTGGCGTTCTATAGTACCATCCTTAGATAGCTTGTAGCTATAGTTTCAGCCCGATCGCCATGTTAGTTTAGATTTGAGAGCACACTGAACAAGACGCCTCTGTGTTTTTCTTGAAAATGGAAATTCGAAAAAACATTTCTACCGCCAATTTGACGTTGTATAAGCGTAATCCAAGCGAATTTTTGCGTCGATTCATAACCGTTGACGAAACTTGGGTCCACCACTACACTCCTGAAACCAAAGAACAGTCTAAACAGTGGATTGGACCAGGGGAACCAACTCCAAAGAAGGCAAAAACAATTTTTTCAGCGAACAAGGTTATGGGTTCTGTTTTTTGGGATGCAAGAGGTATTATATACATTGATTACCTTGAAAAGGGTAAAACTATCACTGGTCAATATACGCACTGGTCACTGGTCCCTACTCTCCAGACCTAGCCCCGAGTGAGTATTATCTGTTTCCTAACCTCAAAAAATGGCTTGGCGGTAAGAGATTTGCGGACAATGAAGAAGTAATCGAAGCTGTAAATGGGTATTTTGAGGAGCTTGACGAATCAGTCTATAGAGATGGCATTACTAGACTAGAACACCGCTATAAGAAATGTATCAGCCTTGGATGAGATTATGTTGAGAAATAAAAAAAAAAATTTCTTAAAAACGTTGTTTTTCTTGGTCAGGCCGGAAACTATCAATCCACCCTCGTATATATAGAGTCATTCGTTGGTTTCTTTGTTTATTGCATTTTATTCGTATATTTTCCAACAAAATTGGGCATATACATATATGTACAAAATGCAAATTGGAAACAAATGCCCCACCCTATATTTTTCTGAAAGCTAGCCATTAAATATTGCAGAGTTGGTTATAATCTCTATAGCTAAAATATTAACATATTTTTTTGTAAAAAACTAAATATTAAAGTTAGCGCCAAATTATGGCGTTGAATAATAATTAATTAAAAAGTTATTCCCTCAAAATAAGCTGCAGTTTTTACCCCAGCTCTGCAGCTTCCTGTATGTCCTTCTTTGTGTAACGTACCTTTGTACAAACTTAATATACCTTATCTTTGCTACAGGGTATTATTAAAGTTGACTTAGTCCTGCGATTTTTTTGTCGAAACTTTGTACACAAGTTAAATGGTTTCTTGTCTCGATTTTATAATTGTTTTATTTAGTGCTTACGAATTACGTTAAGTAACATTTTGTGGAATTTAGGATTATTTCGTTTGATTTGGGCATACTCTGATGTAAATACGCTTTATGTAATGTATGTGTCCTTATTGAGTAGGCGTACGGAGCAAGATATTCCATTCTCTGGAAAGTGGGATATCCAGGAATTATAACGAGCAGTTGCTACACATGAACGTCATGACGTTATTGTACTTTATGCTATAATTGGTCTGTAATTTGATTTATTTTTATTCAAATAATTAGACGCCATTTCTTGTTAGTAGTCAATCCCTCAATTCATACTTGTTATTTATTCACGCCTTGAAGTTCTTTTAATCATCTTATCATTATTATTGTCTTGTTTATGTGATATAATCCTGCAGCATGACGTTGCAATCTGAACTTTAGTTTATTTATTTATTTGATTGAAAGTTAAGACGCAGTCACTGATACACATACTATATCATATATATACGTTTATGTATGTATATATATAATCTCTTTTATATACATGCCAGCTGGATTTTTGGGTTCATTGTGATGTTTTAAGTTTGTCAACTTCATATCGGTCGGGGAAATGTTTATGGTCAGGCAGGCGTTAGTCCCAAAATGCAGATAACAACAAGAACAACAAAAAGGCAGCCCCGAATCCAAGCTCATATAATGAAATAAAAATCGCAGACGACAGTCTCAAGCCAAAATGAACAACAACAGTCAACATTGATTTCACTTTAACGAGCTTGTAATGTCTTTGAGCTGCCGCCTCAAAGCAACGTTAGATACAATACATATATACACATGTATATATAAATATAAATGTGTTTGTTTGTTTGTACATAAACGCGTTATGTATACGACATGTGTGCTTATGGCTATGGCCATGTCTGTCCATGTATGTTATGCGTGAATGAAAAGTTTCTGTTTTGCTGCTGTCACATCCTAATAGGATAATAACGAGTCAAGCCAAGCCAAGCAAAAGTTGTTGCGCCTCCTGTAATTTCAAAATAAAATATGTGCCAACAATATAACGATGATAAGGGGCTATAGAACGTGTCGGTTTTGGCCATCATTAAGCAAGCAGCAAGGAAGTTCACTTAGCCGCTAGTCCGAAAAGAAACCAAAGCACCATAAGCCAAAAACGCCCAAAACTGATAAGCAAACGACCTCAAGCGGCCTTAAGGCCGTCTTCCTCCATCCTGCCCGTTAGCTATGGCGGAAGTTAAGCGTTGTTTTCAGTACAAGCTTGGTGGGTAGTGGGTTGTGGGCAGGAAAAAAATACTTTAATACGGCCATAGATTGCAGTTAAAGGTTTTCAAAGCATATGCAGGTAGTAATATACAGTTGTTAGGCAACAACAAAATGCAAATCTGGACATCTATAACATAGTCCTAGTTGGGCTAACAAATAACCAAAACAAATCCAATGAAGCTTTCAATTAATTCCTAACAAGCTTAGAAAATGAAAAACTCTGCAGGCAACATACAAATTTCATGGAAGTACCTCTGTCAATGTGTGTGTTGTCATGGTTCAAAAATTACTCAATTTTCCCAGTATTTCTACGTGCAGACGGCATGTCAGCTCTTTATAAAATTTCCCAGTATTATAGGTAAATGTAGCCAAATTAATATTTCACTAACAATCAAACCATTCAGATTTCTCAGCTTTGTGCTTTGATGTTGATTTAATGACATGGCTTTTATTTATAATATTTTAATCAAGTTTGTAGGCAGCATTTGGCTCACATCAAGCATTTCCAATATTTAGTAAATAACATTTTTTTCTATAATAACTGGAGTGCTTGTAAAATTGATTTTATAAAATTAAATTATATGAATAATAAGTTTCTTTGTAGTTAGTTGACACATTTTAATACTATCAGCTTGGACGTAATTGTTTAATACATAAATTGCGATTTTACAAAGGATTTTTCTATTATGTTTACGTTTGTTTACTTAAAAACTTATTTATGAACTACTATTTTTCAAAAATTATTCACAATCTCCACCAAACATCACACATCTATGTATATATATACAAGAAACTTGTGTTTTACATGATGAATTTCAAATCTGATTTTTCCGTTTGTTAGAGGTTGTCAATTCGGAGGTTTTAAGCCGATTTTGATGTGTTTGTGTGTATTGGTTCGTGAGATATACGCATTTTTGTAAATATCGGTTCACGTGGCGGAAAACCATCTGTACTTAATATTTATACAGAAAACGCAAAAAAAATCCATACCATAGAGCTTTGCAATAAAATTGTATTATTTTAATTGATTCAAAATTATATGATTTTATTTATAGGTTTTTTTAACACTTTATCAAATGCACTGCGCAGCAGGCAGGGAACGCTTGTAATTCTATAATTGCGTATACTAATTTATTTGTTTCTATCGCCGTCATTCGAATAAAGGTTAGGTTAGGTTACACTGGCTGGGCATACAACAGAGTGCAGCCTAGCATAGACCTTTTGGTCCTTAGCTGTGCCAGATTAGAGGTTATTACGCGTAGTGATGGTCGGTTAAAAATTTTACTTTTTTGGCGAAATTAAGTAGCCGACCAACTTGCAGCCTGGCCACCTCTTCTAGACCGACAAACGCTGGTTCTCCTAGGGTAGCCACACGATGTCTAGAGATGGCTGGGCAGTCGCAGAGTACGTGTGCTAGGGTCTCAGGGACTTCCGGATCCCTGCAGATCCTGCATAATTCGCTCGCCGTTAGTCTCATCCTATGCGCATGCTTCGCTAAGAGGCAGTGTCCTGTTAGCACAACCGTGATGGTCCTGCATTCAGTGCTTGAGAGTTTCATTATAAAATTACTTTGTTTTCTGCCGTAATGAGCCAGCATGATTTTCGCTGTGTGACAGCTGTCTAGATTTTTCCATCTAGCTTCAGCTCTGCGCTTCATGTTGCACTCCAGCATAACGTAGAGATGTTTGATCGGTCGGCGTACGTCGTGTATTTGTCCCTCCGGAAGCTCAACACCGCTTTTGGCAATTGCATCCACCATTTCATTCCCCATTATGCCTTTATGTCCAGGCACCCAGTAGATATGCATTTTACGAGCCGCAGCTAATCTCTGGATGACTGCCTGGCATTCAAGGACGTGGAAGGAGGATGTACAGTGCGATACAATAGCCTTGATAGCGGCTTGACTATCTATAAAGAGGTTTATCTTTGCTCTAGTTGAAGTATCGGTGCATGCCAGCTCAGCCGCCTTCATTGCGGCGAATACCTCAGCCTGGAAGATGCTGCAGAGGTCCGGAAGACTGTAACTTTGACTTACATTAAGCTCGGAGCAGTATACTCCAGCACCAACGCCCTTTTCCATCTTTGAGCCGTCAGTAAATAGGTTATAGGTATTGTGACTGGGTATAAGGCCTTTACGCCAGCCGTCTTCCTCCATCGTCACCTTTACCCTTTTCCCAAATTGTAGGTGCGGTATGACATAGTCAATTTCGTCAGAGAGCCCCCGTCCTATTGAACTATGTCCGAAGCGAATGTTCTTAAAAAGACCCGCCGCTTTTAGGCGCCCAGCTGTACGAGCAGCTGAGTACTCCGCGTAGAGGTCAATCGGAAGTAAATCTAAAATGATGTTTAGCGCCGCTGTGAGTGTTGAACGGAGAGCCCCTGTAATGCACAGCCCCTGTAAATTTAATGTTTTGCTTTTACTAATTATTAGAGGGTGAATACTTACTCACTTCTATCGCCAAACCCTGCCATAAGTCTCAGCAGTTTGTCCCAGTTGTAATAAATATTGACACAAAAACCCTTTTATTTATTTAAAGTAGGGTCCCAGTCACCAGCTCGTTTGTGTAATAGGGAGAGCCAGAAAAAAATACTATGTTTTAAAAACGAAATAGTGCATTTTGAATCCAGAGACAAATTTATATTGGGGGTATTCACGCTTGCTGTTGAGTTGAGCAGTTGAAAAGTTAATTTTCAATAATTACCCCAACTTTTCCGTAACCCAGGACCCCAATCTATTTTTGATAATGTTTTGTAAGATTTTGTATCCGTTTTGTGATGAAACAACAATTTTAACGCAATTAATAACAGTGAGAGTGAATACCCTAAATAGTTATTAATTTATTTATAAAGTACGACTATTTGATAATAAACAGTATGCTGATGAAACTAGAGTACTAGTATGTTGAACAAATATGATGCAGAAAAGTTATCGTCAGTTTGACAGGAGTGCCATGTTTTTCTGACATTGAATGCCATTTTGCTCAATGGCTGCAATTTATCGCCATGAAGTCATCATATTCAATTGAAGTTTAATAATTGATGCACAATATTCTCCGAAAATCATTTTAAGCGACGAGACACATTTCACGTTAAATGGATCGGTGTTCAAACATTATTGTCGTATTTGGATTGACAAAAATATTCGTGAATATTAACGGCATCCAGTGAATTCTTTAAAAGTGACTGTTTGGTGTGCTTTTTGTACAGTAGGAGGTCTTGGACCTATTGGCCAAACCTTTACTAGGATAAGTACAGGTTTTTTGAGCTCTTAAACAAATAAAGTCATACGAATATATAAGTATATAATATATATAAAGATGCACCAACAAAATATTGCAAGCACATCCAAGAATGTTTTTTTTTTTTAACTCTGCTTATTTTTCCTGTTGGGTATGATTTTGGTTTAAGAAGATGGCAGTACCTAAATGAGCTTAACTCAATAGTCAAGCAAATAAAATAATGTAATCAGGTAATTCATCAATTATTATTAGTGGTCAATGAAGCACTGGAACACGTAGGATCCTCAACGAGTGCTATATCTGCTAGAAACTTAATTATTTGAGATCGCCGAGAGAGGAGGTCCTTCTACTGGTAGGGGCGCCACACTCTGCAAGTATATGTAGAAGATTTCCTCCTCAATCTCACAAAACTTGCATGTGTTTGAGCTCACGATACCTGAGTCTGCAATGTTCCGTCAGTAACCCATTAGTCTCCTAAGGGAATTCCCACCATTTGTGGTATTTTTTTAACTTATTTATGTTATACGAGGCGGGGAGGTAATTGGCCTGGCCCAAACCAGTCGTGCCAGCCCAGGACCTTTCTTATTCTCTTAACACCGGTCTAGTAGTGTGTCTGCCAATGTCCTACCAGTGGTTTTGCAGCACCATTCCTGGCCAGTTCGAATATTCTTGTGTCCCGGGCTCCATCTCTCTGTTCAATTAGCGCATATGGTTGTCCATGTCTCTACTTTCCCGAATCAACATATGGCAATGTCTCTGTTTTTATATTTCCTAACCAGGTTGATGTCCACACATTGACCTATGGAACATACTTCTGCCTACCAGAGCATCTGGTAGTCGTGTTCTTAGTCCTGCGACACGCAGTTCCGTCCCTCTTTTGGTTAGACACACTTCACAATGGTGTGCCAATTCAAAGGACGTATCTCTTCTAACGTTGTTCAATGCATCTTGTGACTCATAATTGCTTTAAAATGTCTTTCGAAGAGGTACTCTATGGTCATTTCATCTCTGGGTAAAAGGTTTGAGGTGACAATTTTTCCCAATTCGCCAGTGTCTCTAGCACAAGCGACGCTTGCTAATTCCCTCGTCTGTCATTCTTAGCAGTGTTGCTTTCATTTCGAGCCTTATATTGATATGGAGTGGATTTCTTTTAGGACTTCCAATGCCCCTGTGGGACAGGTTTTCATGGCTCCTGCCGTACATGCACAGGCTAGCCTCTATAATTTCTTAAGGTTTTTTTTGTACGGAGGTAACCTCCACCCGGCACCCTAGGCAATAGCTCCGCATATGAGCATCGACCTTTTGATCCCCACAATTTGGCTGCTATCCTTCTAAGCCGAGTCAAAGTTTGCTGTCAATTAAAACTCCTATTTATGTAGCTTACATGCAGCTCACAAGAGGACATCCTATAAGCCGAATATAATATGACAGAATAATGAAAACAAGCCAAAGCAACACTAAAGAGTTTATCAGTAAAAAGATTTTCATTCCAGATAATTTTAAGGCAGAGGTTTTTCTCAGTGCAGTTTTATGCAGCACTCAATAGATTTGTAATCTCTTTGAAATTGTTCTATTAATTTTATAACCCAATTAAAATGAATTTTCCAGCCTTAAAGCGCGACCCCCAATTAAAAGAAACTCAAATGTTACGATCCCTAATTAAATTAGAGCGTATTAAACCAATTAATTTGATTTCATAATTTTATGCATGAATGATTTTTGGCTTAAGAAAAGACAATAACATTCAATGGCTTAAGGGTCATAGGGTAGTGGTTCTCTCAGATATACTCCAGCCTTGCTTGAACATCCTGACTGGCTTCTATTAAATTTTAAATTCAGTTCTCTACTGGATATTGTTGCTGTTGCTTCATTACATTGTTTTCCCTATTTGGATGCTGCCCTAGTCTATTTTACCCTACAACTTTCCAAACATTGAATCGTAACGAGTTATTTCTGGCTCGACACTTCATCAGCTTACAAAAGCTTTGCTCATTTATTTTTATTACCTTTTCACAAGCCAAGCCAAGTCAAAGCAAAGCAAAGCCAGACCAAAACGAAAGCCAAAACCAACTCTATTCCCAAACCCAAACCCCATCATCATAGCCATGACCATGCTATCATAAGGGTTCGTCCATTTGTCCGTTCGTCCATTTTCTATGCGTTTTCATTTCTTCATTTTGCTACTTGCTGTTCAGCACATTTTTAATATCTTTACCCATTTGAACTAAGTTTATCTCGACAGAGCGCGTTACGCTCCCTTTCATTATTTCTATCTTGAATTTTAGTTCGAGTTGAATCATGGCCATCAGCGTTGATGAGCTTAATTCCCCGGTGACACTTTTGTCCAACAAATTTAGTGTAGCAAATTTTACACACTCCCTCATACTAAAATGCTGTTTTAGTCCCCATCTCCCACGCCCATCCGCATCCTTATCCACATACACAATGCAATGCAATAATAAAGTTCCAACCATTCAGTTTCTTTCCGTTTGTCCTTTGGTCGCCCCTTGTACAACGAGGCAGCCTGGGATGCTTCCGTTTTTCCTTGACTTCGGTTTGGCAGCCGTTACCACCAAATTCCATTATGAATCCTTCTCCTGCTCATTGTTTTGTGCGTCATTTGTGGTTTAAGCATTCATATAGCATTTGATACTGTTTTTTTTTATACACTTTATCCTTGAAACCTTTAAAGTCAGGAAAAGGATATGATACTGAAAACAGGAAACATGGCAAAAACTATCATTAAAGGACCATAAAGAGACCTAAGTGAATATCAAAGTTACTCACTTAAACCTCTGGGTCTTTGGTATAGAAGTTTTGGTTGTTTTGTCATGTTAGCATTTGTCCTTAAATTGGATATTTTTATAAAAGAACGGAAAGGATATTTCATTATGCCATTTCTCTATAAAAGCTCTTGCGAATACTTATTGGCTAGTGTTAAAAATAAGGGTAACTACATTAAGTTTTAGATACTGAAAATCTCTGATAAAATTATATTTTGTCATACCCAAGAAGTTATATTTATCTGGTAATTTATTTATTAAAACCAAGTTAGTGAAAGTGAATTTCCGTGGCAGTTATGAGAGTGTGTAATCGAATAAAATTGTTATAACTTTGCCAAGTTTTTACCATACGGATTTTATTCAATACGGAAAACAAATAAAGCGTGAAATTTACCTCATGGAAACGCGCCAAATCCCTGCACCTACACATGGGCGTAGGCAGGGGAGATCGAGCGAAACCAGGAGCTTTTTTAATTATTCAGTTTATATATTCTGGCTACGTTCTTGTACGTACAAATAAATAATGCATATCTTTTGACCAATTTCGAGTATCAAACATTCATCGTCATACTTTTAGACAAGAATAATTCGAAACTCGAATTGCTACTGATAAAGATCTAAAACATAAAAGATCTTCTAGAACTCCCCTAGAACTCCTTCTACTTTTTGCTACTTTATTGCATGAATTTGGAAGGTTTTAAAAAAAATAGAAACGATGATGCGCTTCAAAAGTTCAAAAGTATGATGAAATCGGTAAAGCTTATTTTGACTACTCAAAAAGTATTTTATAATTTGTAAGACTATATTTTTTTCTGTACTTGCAAAAAACAGAATACCTTTTGTTTTACTTTTATAGTGGTGGTCTACATTTTGACGTTAGTTGACAAGTTAAAACTACAATATAAGTTACGGCAAGCCCTTTGACAGAATATAATATCCATACATATTTTACATTATTTATGTGAAAATATCAATTGCTACCATATATATGTTTCAATATAGAAAAGATCTAACTCCTATCGTTCTTAAGTAAAAACTTTAAGCTTATTATGTATTAATCTTTATACTACAAACAAAGAGATCCCAAACAGTTTGTACTATTGGATCTCCAGGATTCTATTTATTTGGTGTGTTCTTCATTATGCTTTTTACCGCTGTATGGTACAAAGTGTATATTAACTTTGTGCAAGCCGAAAATGTATGTAATATATAGAAGGAGCCGTTGGAGATCTTTTAGAAATCTTCAACGCTTTAGCAAATTTTATAAAAATCAGTTGACATATTGGTATTACTGCAGTCACTGGATGTCGACGCCGTGGGGCCTACATTCTCACCCCTATCCGCCGCCGGTACTGGGTCTCTGACTCCCTGCACTGTAAGTGTGTTATCTTTCTTGACCTCTATACATGAAAAGAAAAGTTCGTTTTTGATCCTAAGCGACAGGTCTGTCTGGACTGTGTTTAGCTTCGATGCTCCCTTTCGACCTTACCGGCATTGGTGACCCTATCGGTAGTAATGCTTCCGCCGCTCTTAGGTTCCTTGAATCTACTACGGCAAGGTGTCAATACCGGGCACTCTTAAGTTTTTTTATAGTTCGCAAGTGCTGTACCAAATTTAAGCAAAATCGGCTTATGGAAATGTTGTAACCAAATTTGACAAGAAAATATCTTGTAGTACAGGGTATCCTAAAGTCGTTTGCCATCTTTTAACTTTGAATTCTTGTTCGCGGTATCTTTTGCACAATTCTTTTAAGCCACTTCTGCCATGTAACATATACACGAAATTAAGAATATAAATAGATTTGGTTTTAAAATAACTCTGTTTCTCTCTGTCTCTCTAGATAAAACTCGTATAAAAAGTTGCACCACCGACTACAATATACCCTGTTCTATTATTAATTTCCACATGTTCTTCTCACATAGTCTTATACTATTTTTTTTTTCAAGTTTCTACTAATAGTTGGGTTACTAAAAAAACTAAAGCCTTTCTCGTAATTGGTATTATGTCCTAAATGAGGAACAAAAATATACAAAATTGTATGCGAAATAGTTGAAAAACTTTCACAATTCCAACCGACAGCAACAAATTTAATCTGCTTCCCTATAATACTTATGCCTCGAGAGTAGTGTATCTTGTAGTCATCCAAATTCTCTCTGCTAGAATCTTTCCCACAGAATTTGTCTTTACCCTTGCTGCTTTTTTATTTGCCTAAACTTTCTACAAAATTAATATTACAATTTTTACCATGGTGTTGGCCAAGTTGTTTCTGTATCTCTAATTGTATCTATATGTGTATGTGTGTGTGTGTGTGCATCCGTCTGTCGTCATAAGACTGAGGTAATTTCATAAAGCATATTTCAAAAATGAAATTCTCTTGTCGGCTTCTCGAGTATTTGCTAAAACGAACTCATGTTTGTATTTAAACTGTGATGCAAGCCGGTTTCATAATGAAATAAATTAAATTTTGCTCATTGACTGGAGGCTGAGTTGGGTGTAGTCTTTACATATGCGGGTGGATGTACGTGTGTGTGTGTGTGTTTGCGTGGGTGTGAGTAAGTGTTTTCGGGGCAAGATGACTATATTTGCATGCCAAGTGAGTCCAACACACTGCGTACCCAACATGCCCCACGTAGCTGGCCTGATGCCCCAATACGGTATCAGGAGTACCATACCGTTGGTCTGCAGGACAGCGCCGGCACATTTAAGGCATTAAGTTATATGAGAAATGATATATTACATTAGTTGACAAAGGATGAGGAGTGAGTACATTGTTTAAGGCATAAAGTAAGCCAGCATGTGGTGCACATGTTACGGCAGCAGGAATTGGAGCTGCCATAGCAGCAGCAGCAAAAAGGTGGGTCATCTATCTGGAGTGCCTTTCAACTGACCAAAAAAGCCACAGCCGGGCAAGTTTGTCAGACTGCCAGGCAAATATTTAGTTGGATGCAACGTAATGCTAGGACATACCTACACATGCATCACAGGCGTACATCACTACCATTTGGTTCCAGCAACAACATTGTTTCATCTTCTCACCATGAATATTCGGCTTTAGAATAGATGTGTTAGATCGTGCGTCACCATGGATGCATTTTATCACTTGATGTAGAAGTAACTTTTTACGGCTTTTATTATTATTCAGTTTGGGATAAAGCTTCCAAAGAAAAACAAGACATTTCCGTTTGAGGCAGAATCCTCCCAACACTTAATTACAGATTGTGATGCTCTAGCCAAAAGAATAATTTCCTGCTTTAATGAACAAAGAGTATTGGTGCTCGGACTAGAACTATATCAAATAATTCATTTTGCATTATGAACTAAACAAGAAGGGAGCTCTATATATCAGAGCCGCTTTTGCTGTACTATTAATATTATTATTAGGAATAAATTACGAGTTAGAAGACGCCGATTATGGCTATTTCAATATTAAGAGTGTCTTCGAGAAGCTATTGCCAAGTTGCAGTGACTTTAAGAAGAGAATGCTATTAGACAAAAAGTCCAAAAGGCAACTTTATGAAGCATACACGTCATATTGACCCCTTTCCCATCCGCCGCTGACATAGATGCTATAGCAGGGTCTGGCTGTGCATTAATCGTCAGTCAGTCCACGGCAACATCCACTTTCATTTCCAGCAATGAACGTAGCATACTTTCCAGCGTTGTGTCATGTCAAAATGATAAACAAGTGAACAGTTTTTGAAAAACCGGAGAAGAATGAAATCGTTACGTTAAAAGAACTTTGACGGCTTTAGGAGCTTTCCACACCCTACAAATAAAAGGAAACTTCATCAAATAATCGAAATCAACTCAAGTTAGCCTGCAATTTATATGCAAATTTCCCATAAACTTTGGGGCGTAGTTGGATTTGCCCGCGAGCTTTTCTTTGCCCCAAAGTAATTGAAACAACAACAACAAAAAAGAAAGAAAAAAAAAAGGAAAAATATGTATATATGTATATTGTATATATTTGAATTTGACCAAACCTCTTCCTGCCCCATTGCGCGTCAGGCGCTTAACTAATGTAATTTAAAATGGTCGTAAGGCAAATTACTTGCTTTAACGCTGGCCATTGCGGCGCTCAACTTTCCGCTTGGGTCCCAGCCAAGCAAATTGCCTAAACACAAATCCCCAAAAAATATTGTTTTTTTTTTTTTTAAATAAATAAATTGCGTGTTGGACAGTTGCTATGCCGAATAACCCAGTTTGAGTGGATATAACTAAATGTGAAGTGATCCTGGCTGAGCTAAATTGGATCAACGCTCAGCGTGGGAGTTGATTTATTAATGGCGTAGAGTAAACACTTAAGTCGTTCTCTTGTCTAGTCTGGTCAAGGGTGAAGTGGCCATTAAAAAAATATTGATACAATATAAGAAAGCGCAACTTTAACAATATATACTGCAAGAAGTTTTATACTGCTTGTAAAAAAACATGGAATTCATTTCGAGACACCCCGACTATAATATTCCCTGAATTTCCCAAGTGTAAATCGGATTGAGAATGCTACAGTCATGCCTGTTCAACACCCCGCATCAACATGCTATAGTTCTGCAGCTTATAGAAATGTTGATGTCTGTATTTTCCCTTCAAAAAAATTGAGAAGGAACTGGTTTTTAAAGGATCTTCTAGGCAAAGACACGTCAGCTTATTCTTTTTAACAATAACTCCCGAAGTTCTCGTCGGATACACTTGCTATCGAAACAAAGGAAAAATAAAAAACTTTCATTTCAAAGTCTACATAAACCGGTTTTGGTGACTGTAGAATCTTCCCAAAAAGATCTAAAAATATCTTGATTTTTGTTCAGCTTATAGCAGAGGGAGTCTTAAAAAAACAAATATTTATATATAAAATATTTAAGGTGTTATTTGATGCCGGCATATTATTCTAAGTAACAACTTGATCTGATTACAGAAATAAAACAACTTAAAAAACGTTGCTTTGGGAGCAGTTCAGATAAGCTTTCTTTTAAGCAGATTTATTTTGATTTGTAGCTTATTAAAGCAAGTTTTATTTTTAATCCAATAAATAAGCTGAATTTAAAAAAAAACTTGCTTAAATAAGCTACAAATCAAAATAAATCTGCTTAAAAAAAGCTTAACTGAATTGCTTCCAAAACAACGTTTTTTTTTTTAAGTTTTTTTAATACTAAAATATTCCGGCATCTCCGATTTCAATTTCTCAATGTCTGGATTTGTGGCACCTCTGTGACAAGCTGCATTAATTTGTTTAAAAAAAATATAAATTTTTTTTAAAGAAGTGGATAAAAGTAAGCGATTAGAAAATCGCTAAAAGCCAGTTATGATTGATTGTACCTAATTGATGGATTGTTGTAGGTTAAAACATTTTAAACTTATTTTCCAAAATCAAATTTAACTTTTTTGCTTTTATTTTATTAATTTAGTGACAGTAATTGAAAATGCGTTTGATTTATAGGCTTGGGTAATTTTGCCAAATATCAGGAGCTTTGATATGAAATAAAATAGTTACGTTACTAAATTGTTAATTCAAAATAATTTCAATCCATTAATTTCATTTTTTATATATAAATTGAATTACTAATCGATAATGGAACAAAAAGTATTTAAGCAACAAACAAAAAATATGAGATTATAGTAAAGTTAAACAATAATTATGGTAAATTTGTGCACAAAACAAAAGATTGTTGCATAATACAATAAGAGTTATTTTATATTAAATGAGTTGTTTTTTGTTTTAACATTGTTCTACTAAATCGATTTGATTTATATTCACGCCAAATAAAGAACGTTAAAAAATACGTGCTTAAAAAAAAAGTGATTGACATATTTAACTTAAAAAAAAAATAAAATTTTTATAATTTTTTTTAGAAAATGTGTTGGATAAAAAAAATTAAATATTGCGGCTTAAAGAAATGTAATATTTGGCTCTGTTGCCAATTTAGATTAACAAAGTTTTTTCAAACACTTAAATTTAAAAAAAAACATTTAAGTTATGCGTTAAAAACTGAAATTTAGGCAAATTTTAATTTTCTTTTTGATGACTATTAAATAATTAATTATTTTAAATAAAAAATAATCTTAAATTTAAAAAAATTTGGAATGTGTACAGTCTGTTAAGTAAGAGCGTGTACGGCACAACTTATTAAAAAATTGACTTAAACAAAAGTTTCTCTACATCAATTTATTCTACATGTTCCGAAGCATGACACAATTATATCAATAACATGTCAAGTCACCACCAGCGTCAATATTCACCTGGCATCTCCGCGGCACACTTTCCACCAAATTTTGCAGCATATTCGACGGGAAGCGCTCTCCAAATGCTTCGAACTTCTCGGGAAAGCTGTTTCAAAGTAAATGTGAGTCTTCCTCGAAGCTTTTGCTTGATGACGGCCCGGATTATCGATGGGACTTGCATCAGGGGACTGTGCAGGCCAATCCAATATGACGTTGCCTTTTTCGCGCTTGCAGTCGGTACAGAGACGACTTTGGAGTTTGGGGTCATTATCTTCCTGCAGAATCCAATCTTCTTTTTTGATGAAAAATTGACTTTTGGCAGTCGGTAATAAAGCTTTTCGATAAATTTCGACTACCCTGGGAGCATTCAGGTTCTCTGTGAAGAGATGCAGCATTTTTTGAGAAGCATCCCCAAAGATGAATTTTTATAGGGTGTTTAACGGTGCGCTGGACAAAATTACTTGAAGACGAAGATCAGGCCCATGATATAATATAATAGAATAACCCCAAACAGAAGATTCGTCGGAGAAACTTACGTTACTCTAATCGCGATCAATATTTTCTGTTGCCCAAGCCAGTCGTTTTGCAACGTGTTTTTCGGACAACAGTGGTTTCTCCAATGTGCTTCGCCATTTCAAATTATTTGCTTGCAAATAATTTCGAATCGTTATGTGCGATATATCTATACTCTTTTTTCAATTTTGCTTGCCCTACACGCAAACTTAAGCCAGTATTCCGCGAAAACAAACTCACGATCATTTTTTCATCCTTCTTAATCACGCTTCCTGTTGAGCCACGATCGGGAAGGTCATCGACGTTTTTCGACTCCTTGTAGCGTTACACCCACTTCGGAACAAAAGTCTTCGACTTTTTCAAATATTTTGCCGCCGCTGCATAGGACATTTTGGGTCCTTTTGGATGGGTGCAGAGAAAAACTGCCTCGAAGCGTTCTGCATATGCAGTACTCATTATGCTAACGTACTTTTCTGACAAAGTTTTGTCTTCCAGTCGAACTTTTTTACTAGTGCGTCAAAGACAAAGGTTATGTCTACTCGTAAACGAATTTTTAGAGATCTACTCCTTACCGACTGCGGATAATGCCGTACACGCTCTTACTTAACAGACTGTAGATCTAAATCTACACCCTTTAATGAATTATATTTAAGCTAGCTATAGAAAATAAGGCAAATTGAAAAATTAAAGTCATTATAAGAAAGAAGGGCATCTTTTTTAAAATTTGGTATAAAACTTACACGACTGAATTACTTTGATTCTGAATGTTATCCGAACAGCTACTTTGGTCATAATAAAAACCATAACTGAGATAATTAATAGCTGTAAGGTAGCAAAGGTAAGAAATTTAACGCTTTTAAAGGATTTTGTGCTTTACACTGCATGCGATAGCGAACGTATTAGGTCTACAACTTTGCTCCCACCGTTTTTTTTAAATTTTAAAAAATTTATAAAAAAAATGGTATCTTATTTATGTTTCAAAGTATTGTCCGTCACTTTCCACTACTTTGGCCCATCTTTCAGGCAACAAACGAATCCCACGTCGGATAAATTCTTCATCCTTTGATAAGATCCAAGAAGAGATCCATTCTTTCACTTTTTCAAAAGAATCGAAGCACTGGCCCGCCAGGCCGTGTGCCATCGACCTAAATAAATGGTAATCAGATAGAGCAACATCTGGAGAGTATGGCGGGTGAGGTAGAATTTCCCATTTCAGTGATTCGAGGTACGTCTACGTGAGGTCGAGAATTGTCGTGTTGCAAAATTACTTTTTCGTGTCTAACAGCGTATTGCGGCCGTTTTGCTTTTAATGCCCGACTCAAACGCATTAATTGCGTTCGATAAAGTGCACCAGTAATTTTTTCAGAAGGTTTTAGCAGCTCATAATAAATTACGCCAAGCTGATCCCACCAAATACACAACATGACCTTGGATCCGTGAATATTCTGTCGAGGTGTCGCCGTAGGAGTGTGGCCGGGCAATCCCCATGATGTGCGTCGCTTAGGGTTGTCGTAGTGCACCCATTTTTCGTCCCCAGTAACAATACGATGAAGAAATCCTTTTCGTTTTTGTCTTTCAAGCAGCTGTTCACAAGCAAATAAACGTCGCTCAACATCTCTTGGTTTCAACTGATACGGTACCCAGCATCCTTGTTTTTGGATCATCCCCAGCTGTTCCAGGCGTTTTGATACTGCTTGCTAAGTTACTCCCAATGATTTTGCTAGCTTCATTAAGTAAAGCCTCCAGTTCATCATCTTCAAAAGTTTTTTCTCTGCCACCGCTATGCCGATCTTCAACAACAAAATCACCGCTTTTAAAGCGCTGGAACCACTCGCGACACGTTCTTTCACTAATAGTATCATCACCATAAGTACTTGAAATAACCCGATGAGCCTCAGCCGCCGATTTTTTCATGTTGAAATGAAAAAGTAAAATCTCCCGCAAATGACGTGAATTCGGTTTATAAGTTGACATATTTAATTAAGTGTAACTATATGACGCAAACAAAAATTAACTAATATCTATGTAAGGTTATATTTATCGATGTCAAAACTGATGGAAAACAGCTGTGATTTATTTATTTGAACTATTACAGGCTACTAGCGCCATCTCTTGGAAAACGGCGGGGGCAAAGCTGTATACCTAATAATATGATTAAAAGCAACCAAATTTGATTGAACAATTATCAACAGGTCAACTGGGGCTACGAACTCTATAAATATGGTATCAAGTATATAAGAGATATTTGAAGTCAATGTAGGCATGTCAGTTGGCAGCTAATAAAGGATGGGCCATCTGTTGGTGTGGTTGTTAAACACTCCTAATTCGGAACATAGCAGTCCAAAGTAGATGGTCTTCTATGACTTTGCTTGATTATGCGGCCATATTTAAATATTAAACAAAAACTTGTACCGCATCGACAGTAAAAAATATTATACAAAACAAAATGGGAGTGTATCCAAAAAAATACAAACTGTCTGTGGTTAGGGAATGCCCCGAATTTCATTCAAAGTTTATTTTTTGTGTTGTGCTGCATAGAAACCTGGCTCAATACAAGTTGCGGTTAATGATGCTATTAAAATTAAGAGAAGAAGTAAAGTTTTCTTATATACATTTATTTCTTTTTAAAATATTCATAAAGCCTTAACTTATGATTTTAAAACAAATTACACCAAGATAAGGAAAAATACGTTGTACATACAAAAAATAAAAATAAATAAAAAACCTAAGCAGAGATAAAGGAAAATAAAATGTGTGTATAATTAATGCTAATATAATTAACTAAGCAGGATTTCCTATTCTTTTCCTCCGAGCTGCTACTACAACAGCAAAGTGGCTACAAGAGTGAAAACAAAAAACAAGAAAAAGGGAAAAGGGAAAAGAGAAAAGTACCTAAGCCGTTGAGGAAATTGTGTTTTCCTTCTGGCTAGTCGTGTACTACTTAGTATGTAAGTATGAATAAAAGTCAAAAGTATTACAGTCGAGAGTACTTTTGTATACGCGCAGACATAATTTATGCTCACTTTTAAATAATTCAAAAAAATTGTTGCCTACTTTGTGGCGCAGTCAACATCGCATCGCATCGCATCGCATTCATAACAGTTTGCCTTATGCCAAATGTAATTCACATTAAAAACACTTGCAAAGTAATGAAAACGAAAATGAAAATGAAAAAAACATTGAAAATAAATGTGCGCGCACACAGAAAAAGCAACTTCAACCGCAATTGTTCAGAATTAATAGCTCAAAATGCACATTTACAAAGGACTTAACATTTGTAAGCAGCGGCAGCGGCAGTGGCAGTCACCCGTACCCAAACCGGGGCGGATGCCAGCCCGGCCCGAGAAGCCAGCAGGAGGAGAAAGCAAACCATGCCACCGCATTGCTGTCAAACATTGTTGCACATTATATTTTACACAGCATATCAATTTGAATTCAACTTTTGAGCGCAAGTTTTTCGTTTTCATTCTCCGTTCCCTTTATACATTTTTTTGTGTTCTTAACCATGTTCCTGCTGTTTCTTTTGCGTTTTATTTTTTTTTTTTTGGTTGAAAAAGTTTTTGGCCAACTTATAATTCCCGATTGCTTCTCTTTTGTTCAATTGCTGCCGACATTGGTTAAGCATCGCAGCAGAGGCAAGGGACAGCAAGACAGTGGGAAAGAGCAAGACAAACCAAGACCAAGACCAAGCCGAGGACGCACAGACCACTAGAAAACAGTTCCAAGACCAGTTGGCAGTTGTTTTACGCAACATTTGCTTGGGCTGTTACTTGAGAGCTTAAGTTTGGACCGTACCAAAACTGAACTAAAGTCGTAGAGCTGCGAACCGAACGTTTGTTTTACGCTAATTGGAAAAGTTGCAAGTTTCTACTTGTGGCACGCACTTTGTGGCATTATTGTATGCCGCCTCTATATAAGTCTATTCTATTGGCGTCTTGCCCTTAACCAACTGCCAACTAGCTACTTGGAGCTACTGCTCCTGGGCTATGCCACTAATGCCGTGTCATGTAGCATGCGGTCTTTATGTCGAAAGAAGTGCTTATTAGCAGCTGACACGGCTCAAAAGTTTATTTTAAAATAAAAATATGAAAAGATTTTATAATTGCTTTCTAGGGTCTGTCGCCGTCGCTGCTGCTGCTGCTGCCGCTGCTGCCTGGCAACCCCCTAACAAAACCCCTAAGCTTTTGTTATTTGGCCCCCTTGTCGGCTAAGCAATTTTCATACGCCACCTTTTGTAATTACAAGAACAAACAAAATGACTTATTTTACAGCAAATGTTTTGCATCCGTGCGCCATCAATGTCTGTGTCTGTGTCTTCGTCTGTGTGTGCGTGCGTCGTCCGTGTGTGTGCGAGTGTGTGTGAGATGTCTGTGATGTCTGATAACTTACGTTTAATAACTTCTCATTCATTTCCAGTTGGTGCGTTAGCGTGAGAGAGCGAGTTCGAGTGCGAGAGTGTGAGAGCGGGAGTGCGCAGGCGCCTGGAAGTAGACAAACGAATATGAAATATTGGGTTTTTTCCAGTCTTGGCACGAGCTTCAAATGCTCGTACTACGCTGCATTTTGTTTTAGTTAGTCTCTGGCCTTAAATGGCAGCGTGTGGCAGACAAAAGACGCATGAAAAATTCATAAGAAAAACGCGCGCGTGCGGTCAAAAATGTACGGACGGGCATAGTATGGTATTATGTATAGGCATAGAAGTTTTGGCATACAACATACTAAACTTGGGATACAACCAATACAATTCAAAACCTAAACGTGCGTCGTTAACTGTAACGAGGTGCGTGTGTGTATCTGTGTGAGTGTGTATGCGTGTGTGTGTGTGTGTGTGTGTAAGTTTCGAATGGTTGCCACTCATTTTGTGTAGTTTTATAAAAACCATCAAATTGAATGCGCGCTCTGTATGTGTGCGTATGTATCTGTGTAAGCTTGTAGAACTATGTTTGTGTGTGTGTGTCTGAATGCGGGCTTTTTCAAATACGTGTGTGTGTGTGTGTGGTTGTATTGGTTTGTATATTGTGTATTTTGGGCAAGTCGAAATTGGTTGACATCGAGTGGAAAACCCTACGCCAGCAATGAAATGACAACAAAAAGAAAAAAAAAACTTCAAGTCAATGTAGAACCAATACACTCCAGAGAGCTGGCATTGACTGGGACCCACAGCACAGCACAGCACAGAGGAACCTACGTACATTTGTAAAGCAAACATTATTATTTTTTCATTGACTGTGGCAAATAAACGTTAACCCTTAAACTAGACCCAACCAAATCAAACCCTTAACCCAAAAGATAAACGTCTGGAATTCTCAGAACACGCATTTTCAAATCGTTAAATATAAATTAGCTTAAATTTAAAAACCTATAAATGGGTAGGCGTGGTAGTCTCCATAGTTTATGGATTTTTAATCATTTTGGCTTTTCCGTTTTAATGTTTGCTCTCTCTTTCTCTTTTACGCTCTTACTTGCCGTAATTCACACACTCGCACACACACACACACACAACAACAGTCATACAGTTGTAGTCAACATGCAAATTGCTGCGCTGACGTCGCCGCTGCCATCGAACACCAAGCTAAAGGATTGCCCATAAATGGGCGGAAGTGACGGTAGTGTGAGTGCTTGCCATAGCCGTAGCAGCATGAATAAACACAAAGCCCAACTTCCGCATAGGATGCGCACAGGAAGTTATTTTGGTTGCTGGGACGTGCGTATCTATCTCATATATTTATGCTGTTATCTGCTGATAATGGTAGCAGCTGGCAGCAACAATGTGGTCAATGGTCTCAAATGCTATTGCAATCCAAAGGAATGTGATGTTATACGCTCGCTCGATTGTCCCGGCAAAGGATTGATGCTTTGGGATCCATGCAAGTAAGTTGAATCCAAACCAATTAGTGAGCATATGAAATAGGTCAATGCCTGTTAATAATAGTATTTATCGTTGACATAATAAAACTGTCATGACTCGACAGACCGGATTGTAATTTCTGCGTCATTTGTAAACATATCACTTTATGCTTTAACATATATTAGGTTGTCAAAAAAGTCTTGCGGTATTTTTATTGAATTTTCAATTGTTCATAAAATTGGTTATAATAATGCGATTTAAGTCAAATATGCGCCGTTTTGTTCGATGACGAGTTCCCAACGAGACGCCAACTTCATAATGCCCCTCTTATAGAAGCTCGCTTCCCTATTGTCAAAAAACTCGGAGAGCCAATTTTCACAGGACTCTCTTGTGGACAACTTCCGATTACCAAGCGCGTTCGTCATGGACAGAAATAGGTGGTAATCACTTGGTGCGAGATCCGGACTATACAGTGGATGCAAAAGAACCTCCCATCCGAGCTCCCGGAGCTTCTGGCGCGTCACCAAAGATGTGTGTGGCCTGGCGTTGTCCTGATGGAAGACAATTCGGCCTCTGTTGATCAAAGATGGCCTCTTCTGCATGAGTGCTGCATTCAAGCGGTCCAGTTGTTGGCAGTACAGGTCCGAATTGAGCGTTTGGCCATAGGGGAACAGCTCATAGTGGATGATTCCCTGCCAATCCTACCAAACACACAGAAGAGCCTTCCTGGCCGTCAATCAAGGCTTGGCCACCGTCTGGGCAGCTTCCCCGCTTTTCGACCACGACCGTTTACGCTTCACGTTGTCGTAAGTGACCCACTTTTCATCGCCAGTCACCATTCGCTTCAAAAACGGGTCGATTTTGTTGCGATTCAGAAGCGATTCGCATGCATCCATACGGTCAAAAATGTTTTTTTGCGTCAAGTCGTGTGGCACCCATACATCGAGCTTCTTTTTCAATCCAAGCTTCTTCAAATGGTTTATAACGGTTTGATGACTCATGCAGCTCTTGGCCGATGCTACGGCTGCTACTATGCCGGTCTCTTTCGATCAATTCAGCGATTTTATCGCAATTTTCGACAACAGGCCTTCCGGACCGTGGCGCATCTTCGATCACCTCTGCACCAGAACGAAAACGTTCAAACCATCGTTGTGCGGTGGAAATGGAAACTGAATCGGGTCCATAAACTGCACAAATTTTATTGGCAGCATGAGATGCATTTTTGCCTTTATCGTAGTAGTACTGTAAAATATGCCGTATTTTCTCTTTATTTTGCTCCATGTTTGCGACGCTATAACTCACGAACGACTAAAAGCAAACAACAATTAATCAAACACGTGTTAGCACGTGAAAAGAGCTTTCCAAAAAGCTTTAGCGTGAACCGATGCGACTAATACAACTAGAACTACGCGCTTGCAAAGACAAGCTTGCGGAAATACCGCAAGACTTTTTTGACAACCTAATACATATGTATGTATTTGATTTGTGCCAACAATATTTACATACAAAAATTTGCACAATAAAAAATTGCATTTTATTAAAAAATGCAATTAAATACCTACTACATGCAATCAATAACACTAGTCTACAAATTTAAGGGTCATCAAGTGAACTTTCGTAAAAAATTGATTTTTATGGTAATTATCGAGAGGCATTGAATTGGTGAATAATTAAAGTTTTTTTTTACAACAATTGAGTCTAAAATCTTTTAAATCCGATAGGAACTGCAGATGCTATGAACGTAAATTTGGTTCACGAGATATAAACAACTTATAAAAGTGCCCAAAAACATGATTTTCGAAAAATAAATCTAGAAAAGGGTGCTTAAAAAAAGGTTATAATTTTCTTGTTTCTCGACCCACTTTTTTGCAAAGGTTCACTTTTCGTGTAAACTAGTGTAATCGTTAAATATTGTAAAATCGGAAATGTTGGTCATAAAACAATGCAGGATGACCTAAAAACGCATAAAAAACTTTTTTTAATTGTGTTGTGTAATTGCAATCACTTAAGTGCACTCAAAAAAAATAAAAAACAAATAAATCAGGTTACATTATTAGCGAATTGAGAGTACCATTGTAGGCCCTTGTTTCATAAATACATTTATTTCTCTGATCTATTTCATTGATTGTTTTCAATAATAATATAATTTTAATCCTTAAAAGTTATTGTTGTTCTTATCCCTGTAGCTTTTGTTTCTAACTTTTAGCATTCAATGTAATATTAAAAAGAAAAACCAAATCTGAAAAAGTTTTAATAAGCGAGCATCTGTCCAAAAATATAAATAACAAACAGTCCCTAACTAATTAAAATTGCAGACTATTTTAGTTCTCGCATAAGTCTTAGCCTATATACCTCGAATTAGTAATACATAAGTCCGACATAAACAAATTCAAGAATTCGCGGGTAAAGTTGTGTGCAACCCTAACAAAGAGTCAGGAAGACCAATAATCTAAACAAGAACAATCAGCTGTTTAAGTCCAAGTTCCGTATAATATATATTTTATTGCAATACACATTTTTCAAATATGGACAGCTATTTAGTTTTCTACTACTGCACAAGCACTAAATAACGCTAATAATTCTTAGCCATTCTTTTGGCCCACTTTTCGTAGTCAGGGCCCGTACTCAGTTATAAATCCATTTTTTTGCGCCTTTTAACAATACATATACCACAATATAAGGTAGAAATTAATTTCTTTTAGGAAGTAAATAACACTGACTGAATTTAGTTTAGGGAAGCACTTGGGTAAGGTGTTTATTAAGACAGTACAGTCAAAGGGTGTGGTGTGGATTGGGTTGTGTTTGCTTCGCAGCGGAGTTGGAGTTATACCAAATATGCTCTTTTGTGTTTGTAGTTTCCTAATTGGAAGTGAAAGAGTCTTTTATGGTAGAGTAAGTCAGATGAAGAATTCCAGATTCCCAAGATTTGGAGTAGGCAGTTTTTCAGATTATTTCACATGCCAACTTGGTTTAATTGTTGGAAAACCAAGTGTCATTTCCGAAGTATTTTACTGCATAGAATGTGACTCCGAATTGCCATTTCACTTCAAGGACTTTGAGATACTTGTGGTTATGTACCGGAAAAACAGTGTTTCTTCCTATTTGATGTTAAAGTTGGTTGTAATTTCTCATGAAAATTTGTACTTGGTGGTTTAGTTTTCAGAGTTCATATATGTACGTTCTCAGAGACATCAAAAACCCTCAACTGAAAATTTTTAAATTAAAAAATTATTGTCTCAAAGGCTTAATGCAAATAGTAATGATGTCGCAGGGATATATTTTGTAACTTCAAAATTCGTAGTTGATCTTTGGAACTCTTAAATTAAGGGCAAAATGATGTAACTGGAAAGACAAACCACAATAATTTCTTGTACCCCGGGGTATGTAAACCTCAAAAGTAGGAAAATCCCGTTTTTCGGGTACATAACTCATATGTATATCTTAAGATCCTGACGTGATGAGCAGAAACTTATTTTGGAAATGACCCTAAGCTTTCCAACAACTGACATGACCCTAGTATATGTAGATCTTTATAACAGATATTTACATTTTTATGAAACACATTACCGAAACAACAAAATCGTCTTAATCAGAGGTGTTCCAGAAATATCCTGCTTCAGCTCAACATTTTGATTTTCCACCCAAATACAGTCCGCCAAAGTACCTTTGAGTTAACCTACATTATATCCGTCGGATTTTAAATCAAGTTTTAAGCCAAGCCGACCAGAATTCATACTTCTTAAAAATAATAACAATAGGAATATCTAACAGAAAATAATAGATAAACGTAAGAGCATAAAAGAGAAAATTGGCTTCAAAAGACTGTTGCATAACTCATAGCTAGAAAATGGTTGGATACGGTACTTTCTTTTGTTAAGAAAATCCCTTAAGTCTGAGCTAGTAAAGTAATTTCGTTGCCAATAATTATTCCTATGGAATTTGATGATAGAAAAGCTTAAGTTACAATCAGAAATATGTTTAGCGTCTACTTAAGATGGTTTTGTGCGATTGGAAGCTAATTAATTAATTGAATTTATTGACTTAATCTTTTGTGTTATAAGAGTTCAGGCCTTATTTAACATATATGGCATTAGGGTCATTAGAGGCGTAACTAATTAAATAATTCCAGACAAACTAAAAATTGCCCTGCTAATATACGTAGAGCAAGGAAGATTTAGATTCAAGTTAAAGCTAGCATTTAGGAAATATTAGATAAAATAATAATTTTATATTACAAAAAATTTCATCTAATTTTGTATTTGGAAAGAGGTTTTACAATAGATTCGAATTTGAGAACTGAGTTTAAAGTTTTCTTACTAGTAAGCTCTTATATTTGAACCACATAGCCAATCAATAAATTTGTGTGCAAAACATATACTATACATATATATAGTATACATTTACTTGTTTATAGCTGTAATTGATAGAAATATTTATATACATCTATATAGTATATTAATATATAACACTTATTTATGCAGATGTTGTCGCATATGCGCCAAAACGTTGGGCGAATCGTGCGGCGGACCCGGTGGCTTCTCTGGAGAGTGTGAGCCACCGCTGCAGTGTGTAACCAAATTGCCCATCAGCAGTGGTCTGGGCGTGTGCATGGGTAAGTCGTCGAATCAACTAACCAACTAACCAGCTATCCAACTAACTAACTAACTAGAACCCCTTTATGACCATTCCCCCGAACGCCGCTCTGGTGGCATTGCTATCACATACAACATGCCGTATCATTAAGATTAACATCACGTATTATAGACCACCGCACCGCTGACCTGTACATCAGCCCAGAGCTCGTTCTGTTTGAATACTCGTATGGTAAACTGCCATTTGGCTTGTGGTACCATAGGTGGATAATCGTTGGGCATAATGGTATAGTTGCGCAGTTCGTATTGTTTTCGCTATTAATAAATGGTAAATCGATTTGTCAGCAACACAATTAGTAAAAGTTGGCAACACTTACCGCTAGCAGGGGACAGCCGCTGGGCATGTTACTTACGGATCTGATACGTTTTAGAAATTTACCGAATATATTATTGTTATTGTTATTGCCCATCATGGAGCTCATGTAGAGGCAGCCATCCATTTTGGTATTCATGATGTTCATGCGGCTGTTGTCCTTTTTTAACATATCAAAAATCAAGTGCATCTGGAAGTGCTGAATGCTCTCGTTGAGCTCAAAGCGCACATAGAGTATGGGATTCAGCCGTGGTCTATAGAGCTGGCAAACTAGTTCCACTATTTGGCGGCTTTTGGCCGTACACTTAAAGCCGTTCAGCTGTATGTTGTAGTTGTTCTGCAATTTAGAGAGATTTAGAGGCAACTTAAGGAGCGGCCACTAATTGATTTTGGCTGCAACTTACTTTGGCCTGGCTGTAGCCTGCCATATAAATCAATGTCAGGATGCACAGCAACATGGTCCTGCCGCCGCGCATGTTGTTCACACTTTAAGCTTCTCCCAGTAAATATTTTTATATTATATTTTTGTAGCAATTGTTTAAGTCATTAGTTTTAATTTTAAACTTAATGTCTTTATTAATAGCCGTGCGTTTTTTTGAAACTGATGATGCATATCTTGACCTAATGGCTTTATAATTACAGTATTTTCGTATTTATTATTTTTACAGATTTGCAGCATTTGACCGCACTGACTCATAACCAAAAAAATAATTGCACCGAGCAGGAGACAATAGTTTTGGAGCCGGGCTGTGAGATAACCAATAAACGCTGCCAGTGCTGGCCCACTATGCGCACCTGTCTCAGCCAGTTGACTACGGGCGGAGGCTCACCAAATGATTCCAGTTGGCATTTTAAGAATTTGGAGGTAAATATATATTGCCCAGCTCCTTGGGCCGTTTTATCAAACTCGTTGGTTACTTAAAAGTTTATTTTGTATAAAGTTAAGGCAAACTTTTGCTTTCTAAACTTGGTACAGCTTTGACCAGATTTGAACTATACGAAAAGTTTTCAAGAACTCTAACTTGTTTTTTGTGTGTCCATTTAGTAACAAAAGATGACGTTAAACTGAGCGTTCATATATAAAGGTGTCAGGTTAAGCCCATTGTTGGTATATTTTCACACAATGCGACTAGACAGCTTCGGAATTATAAATACTTTTCGGTCTATTCGAATTAAGTAATCAAATACAAGTGAATACATTGTACAGAGGAATATGAACAAAGTCCTTTTCACAGAAATTGAACAGAATAAAGTACATAAGGGATATTGAAATATAATTGAAAATCGGGGCAAACAAATAAAAATTTGATAGATGGGTTATATGAGAACTATTTTAATCAAATTTGGTGCTTGGGAGCAATTTGAATACGACATCTAACAAAATAATCTGCTTATGTTCTTACAGCCGCTGGTTTTTTTTTTTTAACGTAGCACATGCCCCGAAAACAATTATATAATAATAATATTCCTTTCAGACCTACCGGGATTTCATGTGTGTATTTTAGAAACTTACATGTTCTTCAACGGATTTTCAGGACATCCCTGATCCAAAAGTTGGGTTACTCTTGCTCTTATCATCTCTGAGATATAGGCATTCATATAGGCAGATAGGTGGAAGCGTCTATATGGACTTCTTTTGTCACCCTTATTATACTTTAGGCAAATTTGATGGTGTCCCCTCCATTTTTTATTACATATATGACATGCTCGGTTTGCATAAACTTAATGTAGGAAAAGAATTAAAAGCAACGGGAGTCCGAGTTTTGGAATAGGCCGATTTTTATCTTTTTATAACCATAGGTTTTAGAGAGTATATTAAGTGTGTGCAAGCTGAAAATGTATACGTATAGCAATGAAAATGTATAGAAGGAGACTTCGGATAACTCCCTAAAGTTACCCAAAGTATGATCAGGGTGATTACCGTCTGTCTGTCTGTATGAACGCGTAGGTCTCAGATATGGTAAAAGATAGAGCAAGCTAACTTTTAGATAATATACCGTATTATCCTAGGGGGGTTTATCTAATTTTTTGATATCGGGGTTATATTATATAAGAATGTTTAAGAAGAACTCGAAAAAAATAAAAAGTTTTAGATGGATAGTTCCTTTGTTTATAAAGATATCGTAACCAATCTCGGAAGTTTTTTAGAGTTCCCCAGCGCAGTACCAACATTTTTTTCAAAATCAGTTAACTGTATAAAATATAGCCCCCATAAGACAGATCGATCGAAAAAACGTTTTGGTGCCAAATTCGTCTGTTAAATATCCGACTATAACGAGCACCATCTTTTTGGTTTGCTTTTTGAGATAATCAGCGTTACGTTGAATCCATGTGGTCACTGCGTATCTAAAGGATGCGATCAAATTCTAGAATCACTGAACTTATGTAGCTCGAACGGGTTAGAGGAAAGCAGTCGGATTACAGTGAATATCTATGGTTGCGTTCCAAAATGGAGAAAAATCCCCATCATCGTGCCATCCGTAAATTTTGAGTCGGAATCGATGGAACCGCGACGGCCAGAGTGGCAAGTGCACAGCCCCCACTACCCGCATCTAAAGTAAGCCAGAATTGACAAGTTAAGGCTCAAGTCGATGCTCATCTACTTTTTGGACTGTCGTGGTGACAGTGAGATTGTTCATCCGGACAAACTGTGAATGCCAGATTTTACGTGCACGTGCGTGACAGGTTGCGCAAACGTGTCATCCGTATGCGGAAGGATGCTTCACCACGATAGCGCGCGTGAGTGAGTTTCAGGGTTGCCGCGTATATTCAATATTCAAAACTTCATTATAAGATTCATGAGCGTCTGCTTAAACATATGACTGTCAACGGGTTTTTTTAGGATATGCGCTTAGTTTGCCATTTAGAGTGAGAGCATCCTTCCTGCAGTGGAAGCTGTTATCATTGAAATCGCTCCTCAACATTTATATATTTAACTGCAATTGATTGTTTTATATAAAGCTTATTTTGAATGGTTTTATTCGTAGGTAGTTGGTTTGCACGAATGTGGATTTAATTTTCCAAAAAGATATTCCCCTACTCCAGTGGTTCTAATATAAGCACTATCGGAAATTTGAATTGAAGATTTTGCAATTTTAAATTAAAACTTAAAACAATTTTTCACTATTTGTATTTTTTAATTCTTAGGACTGCCAGTTGAACTTACAAAATCTAATAAAACTCGAATTGGAATTCGATGAAGACTACAAAATCTCACCGAGCAAATTTACATATAAAAAGTTACGCAGAAAGCGAAAATCTTTAAGAAAACGCATGTAAGTTATGCCATAATATAGATCCCAATATATATTTACGAATTATTTACTATTTCCAGCATCATTTTGGGGGATTAGTTTATCAGCCATAATGGAAGATCCCTCAATTAAAAACAAAAAAAAAAAACAAACAAAAAATTAAAACCAAAACGAATCTTGTACAGTTAATATGCTTACTTCTATAATATGGCCATGCATACATATATAAATAATATGTAACAATACAAATACAATATAAATATACATACATGCATAAAAACATATACATACATATATAAATAATACATATATATATATAAATATAACATGTGCGTGTATCCTAAGACATTTGTTACTTTATTGTTTTTAGATGCGCATACGTAATGTATAAATTTGCAATTTCTAACAACTATTCCTAATGAATATTATATACTAAATAATAATAATAAATTGGAACATTTTACGAATGTTGCTGCTTTTAAACAAAATTTATAAGCTGGTATTTTTAATTATACGTAGTATAATGCATAGCAACAAAATGACAAATTTTTGGTATATATAAAAATATATACAAGAAAAATAAATGGCCATAAAAATTTAATTGTTGTTTTAATTAAATACAATTATTAGGAGTTTGCAGCCAATTGCGGTTACTGAGGCGACTCTAAAAGAAGCTAACAAAAAACAAACTACTAAAAGTTTGTGTTTTTTTTTTTTATTTATTTTTATATTTTTAAAAACAGCGATTAATTGGTACAATTATTATTTATAACATTTTAATCGGCTGTTCATTAAACGAGTCTTTAATATTTGAAATGCGCGCCAAATAACGCAGGCGCTAAAAAGCTGCGTGCTATATGAGCCAATAAGTAAACTGTCAACTGTAGCAGTGTTGCAAAAGGTACAACTTTAGCCGTGACACAAACCATTCGAAAAATTAAATTTGCATAGCATATTTTTAGGATGTGGTTTCCTTCACTAATTTATTTATTCGTTAAACTTTAGTTAACAAAATTTTCCATATCGCACTTAATGTGTAGCTATTATATTTATATACTGAGTATCAGTTGATAACCTTACACGTATCGATTGATGGCCAATAAAAAATAAAACAAAATATATAAAATTGATAATTTTGGGAAGCTACCTAAAAAAAATTATAAAAATTTCTTATACCGACATGTCGGTATGTCGCGTCATCTCTATCGGATGGCCAAATCAACTCTTTACTTGTAATTCATTAAAATAAATGTTTAAATAATTGCATGATACAGAACCATCCCAATACGCTTGCGAGGCGGAATTAGAGTTACAAAGAAAAAACTTTAAATCTTTAAGATACCATCCAGATGACCTTCCCTAAAGTTTCCTATAAAAAGGTTCAAATGTTTTAAGCCGCATATAAATATGTACCTCATAAAAATAATTATATGTGCATAAATTATTTTTCACAAATATATATATATATATATACAGTGGCGGATCCACGGGGGGTTTTCGGGTTCGGACCCTTCGGGATCAAAAAACCCAAATAAATCTATTTTTCACAATATTTTTTGCTTTACACTTAACGGGTGATTCATTAAGACCTTTTGTTTTTAATGATTTGTCAAATCCAAATTTTAAAGGAATGATGGGATCTTTATTTATGATTTCGAAAGGATATTTTATGGCATTTATTTTTTAAAAATAATCTAGTTCAAATGTTGGCCGCAACTGCGTTTTTAATGGTCCATCCTGAAGGTCCAATTTTCGATGACTCGTTCAGGCATTTCCACTGGTATTTGGCCAATAGCACGAGTAATGTTGGCTTCCAAGGCCTCAATCGTTGCTGGTTTGTCCACGTAAACTGTTGACTTTACGTAACCCAAAAGAAAAAAGTCGAGCGGTGTGATATCGCACGATCTTGGCGGCCAAGGTACGGGTCCCGTATGTGAAATTAATCTCTCACCAAATTGACCTCGCAATAGAGCCATTGTTTCATTGGCAATGTTAACCGGAGCGTCATCCTGTTGGAACCAAATGTCGTCGAGATCACGGGCAACAATTTCAGACAGCAAAAAGTCCGTTAACATGGTCCGATAACGTGCGCCATTGATGGTAACGTTCGCACCTTGCTCATTTTTAAAAAAATACGGACAAGCATTGGCCACCAGCCCACAGACCGCACCAAACCGTTGCTTTTCTTGGATATAATGGCAGCTGGTGAACCTCTTCGGGTTGATCTTCTCCCCAAATACGGCGATTTTGCTTATTCACGAAACCGTGGAGTCTAAAGTGGGCCTCATCACTGAACAAAATTTTGGTCGAAAACAACGCATTTTCATCGATCTTACCAAGAGCCCATTCACTAAAACGGCAACGTGCAGGAAGATCATTCGGCTTTCCATGATGATTTGCCAATGAATGCTGAACAACTTTGCCTTTGACAGCTGCCATGGATCACGCGTGATCCACACGAAAATCCCTATTGAAAAAAAAGGTCTTAATGAATCACCCTTTACAATTAATTCAAGGATAAAAAGACAAGGTTTAAAATAAAAAACGAAAATA
Source organism: Chymomyza amoena (assembly GCA_037043745.1). NCBI lineage: Eukaryota > Metazoa > Arthropoda > Insecta > Diptera > Drosophilidae > Chymomyza > Chymomyza amoena. Next base: position 356,608 of record JBAMAX010003441.1, read on the forward strand.
ATCTTGTTTATTTGATCTTATTATAAAAGATGGATTTCTCTGGATCCGCCCCTAATATTGGAAAACAGACACTGACCTGATGGCAATTTGGCTGCCAAAAAGACATCAGGGTTTGTTGTGGACTGCTCTTAGCTTAAGGACACTTCCTCGACCTTACCGGAATGGGTGGCCATATGCGCTACCGCCGGCATCGCTCTTGGATTCATCGCCCCTAATAAGCCCTCTTACAACGACAAGGTGGCAATACCTCGAGAGGGATCGATCCAGCTGATTTGGACCCATTCTTTTTCTTCAGCTATATATACAATGATATATTAGAGATTTTTTTTAATACATTCAGTTTTATAAAAAAAGTTTTCAAAACAAAAATTCGGCATAATTCAATATTTTATTGACATTTTTTTTATGTCCCAAACATCTAAGCTAAATCAGGCAAATATTGGCGATTATGCCCCACTAAATGTAAAATATTGGACGAGTCGATACGATGTCAAGAACTTTATAGCAAAACAGCAAAAACCAATTCATTTTGGCTTCCGGAACACGGTATAGAAATCTGGGCTAATAATTGTTTAAGAACTGTAAGAAAGGCCACGTCGAATATGGAATGCATGTCACCTCTAAAAACAAAATATATAGAATAAAAAAAACAAATCAATAAAAAAAAATAGTTTTTAAGTCGTACAGTGAAAGTTTTTCCTAAAGTAAAGTCAACTAAAAAAATCAATATGGATAACTTGTATAACCGGGAGAAAGAATTATAAGAAAGGCGCAAAAAATTGGAGGATAGAAAGAAGGAGTTGGACAAACGCCTCCAGTTAGCCGGTCTTCAAAGTGAAAGAAATGAAGAACAAAAACAAGAAAACGGAAACACAAAACCCGAAACTAAAACAGACAAAAATGAACAAAAACTTTAAGTAAACAAGAAGAAAACCAAAGCACCTAACCCTGAAACTAAAACAGAAAAAGACCAATATTATACAAAAAATAATGTTGCAACATAACACAAATGCTGCTTTAATAAGTTGCGAATTATAGGCGTTACTTAGTGAAATGTAAAACTTTTTTGAGTTAACACCATTTTTGTAAATGACAAAAATAAAAAAAATAAAAATAAAAGGGTTCATCTCAAAAAAAAAATTATTTTCAACTAAATACTGAAAGTATAATCTTTGAAGAAAAGTCAAGATGAGCTTAAAGCTCAAAATAATCTGTCTATTTGCCAATTACAACCGATTGTCGGTTTTTGCTACGGGAATTATACATCACCAGCGGTTCCTAACTTGTGCCTGCCCGTACCAATAGGTGATCTCAAGGCTACGAAGATTCTCCATTGCCTGGTCCTCGCATCAAAGTAGTCGACGTCCATCCAATGACTTTCACTCGAATACCTTTGTAGCTGGACCATTCTCTTCCATGCGAAAGACATGATCAAGCCATCCTAAACCTTGATATTCTGTGTGTCTGATTAGGACAGTTTTATCGTTAAGATCGTACAGCTATTGAAAGCTATTCGAATACGGAAATTACCATCTGCATTTGCCGCTCCGAAAATTCTACGAATACTTTTTCTCTTGAAAACCCCTAAGGTTGCCTTATCGAATGTTGACAATGTACATGCTTCAGCGCTATAAGGAGACACGGGTATAATAAGGGATCTGTACAGGGTTATTTTTGTATGTTGAGAGATAGCGCTGCTCTTGAACTCATTACTGATCACAAAATAAAATCGTTTGGCAATAGTCATCCGGCGACGTATCTCCCTGCTTCGTCGTTTTTTGTATTATTGATGTTTATTTCCTTATACGAGGTGTGTTCAAAAGGTTACGTGATTTTTCAAATTTCGCGGGCAACGTTTTTTTCGATTATCGATTTTTTTGTTTTATTGTGTTGGCACACTCTTCCCGAACATCTGTACCAAATTTCAAGTGAATGGCATTTTTTGTTTGGTTGTGAGAGGCGTAAAGGTTATACGTGTTTTGCGTGCTCGGCGATTTTTTGCTATCGAAAAATATGGATCAACGGATTTGCATCAAATTTTGTGTAAAAAATAAAATTAAGTGCTCCGTAGCACTTGAAATGTTGACAGTAGCATACGGTGAAACTGTTCTGAGTAAAAAAAATGTTTACAAGTGGTACAAACTCTTCCAAGATGGCCGGGAAGATGCCAATAACGAGCCTCGCTCTGGACGCCCAAGCACGTCAACAACTGATGAAAACGTTTAAGCAGTGAAGAAAATTGTTTTGAAAAATCGTCGAATCATTATCAGAGAAGTAGCTGAGGATGTCGGTATATCGCTTGGTTCGTGCAATGAAATTTTTTCTAACGTTTTGGGCATGAGACGTGTGTCAGCGAAGTTTATTCCGAAATTGGTAAATTTTGACCAAAAGAACCGTCGCATGAGCATCGCTCAAGAGCTATTGAATGACGTCAACGTCGACCCAGATTTACTCAAAAGGATCATAAATGGTGACGAATAATGGGTATATGGTTATGATATCGAAACCAAAGCCCAATCGTCCCAATGGAAGCGGCCAGAAGAGCCAAGACCGAAAAAAAAATCGCCGAGCACGCAAAACACTTATAACCTTTACGCCTCTCACAACCAAACAAAAAATGCCATTCACTTGAAATTTGGTACAGATGTTCGGGAAGAGTGTACCAACACAACAAAATAAAAAAAAAATCGATAATCGAAAATACGTTACCCGCGAAATTTTTAACGTATTTTCGATTATTTGGCATTTTTGTTTGGTTGTGAGAGGCGTAAAGGTTATAAGTCAATGGATTTGCATCAAATTTTGTGTAAAAAATAAAATTAACTGTTCCGTAACATTTGAAATGTTGGCTGCTACGGTGAAACTGTTCTGAAATTGCTAAATTTTGACCAAGAGCTGTTGAATGACGTCAACGTCGACCCAGATTTACTCAAAAGGGTCATAACTGGTGACGAATCATGGGTATATGGTTATGATATCGAAACCAAAGCCCAATCGTCCCAATGGAAGCGGCCAGAAGAGCCAAGACCAAAATAAAAATCGGCGAACACTTATAACCTTTACGCCTCTCACAACTAAACAAAAAATGCCATTCACATGAAATTTGGAACAGATGTTCGAGAAGAGTGTACCAACACACCAAAACAAAAAAAAATCGATAATCGAAAATACCCATGAAATTTGAAGTAACGTTATTTTTTGAACATACCTCTTATACCATATATACGAGGGTAGATTGATAAGTTTCCGGCCTGACCAAGAAAAACAACGTTTTTGAGAATTTTTTTTTATTTCTCAACATAATCTCCTCAAAGTGTGAGGAGGCGTTTTGCCACCTCACAACATTGTTCCGAAATTGCCAATAGGGCAATATCAAAACTGCTTGGTGAGAGTAACGGTGAAAGCGCTCTCACTCTCACCAACACTAGGTCAAGCTAGCGTCTTTAAGCTTGGCGCCAAAATAATGGTTTGGTATTAGTGCGTAGGTTGATAGTATTAGTTTATAGGTGTAAGTGGAGAGTAGGTGATAGCGATAGTTTTAGGTACGGCGGACTCTCTCTTTATTATTAGAATAGTTATGTAGATAAACAGAGCGCCGTTTAGGATTTATAAGTATAGTTTTGGGCGGGAATTCCAGGATTTGGCGGCGATCGAGTTCCTATATAAGGCGGATCAACAGCCAAATCTGGACAGAGAGAGAATAATCAGTGAAATCGAACAGAACAATGAGTGAAATAAAGACAGTGAGTGATCAAGTTAAAGTCAGTGCCGCAGTTAAAGGCGTTTTCGTATAATAAAATACGATACTATACAAGACAGTCGCAAAGGACGGATAAGAGATAATTAATTAGTAGCGCACCGTGTGCGACCGCGTCGGAAGTCTATACGTTTCGTGTACGAGCCACGCCGAGTATCATTGCTACCAGGATTTACATCTGGGTGAGCGTATCGCCGTAAAAGGGCGGATTTAAGTATTATTTGTAAAATCATAAATTGTTAGTTTTAAGTGTAACATTGTTTTCCACAAATATTTTTGCTAAAAATATTATTTTGTGTAAAACTAGAGAGCGTGCGGGCTCGATTTAAGTGTATGTATTGTGATAATTGACCGCAAAAAGGCGGATAATATAATTTTAAAACTTAAAGCAAATTGTTTATGTTTAAAATATCGAAAGACTCAGCAAAATATAATTTTTGTTGTGACATTAACCCTGGGCATAGCTGAGCTACCCCAGCCGTTGTTCTGGACTAAACCAGAGGTCGTTACAAAAGGCTGATACATTTCTTATAGCGGTGTTCTAGTCTAGTAATGCCATCTCTATAGACTGATTCGTCAAGCTCCTCAAAATACCCATTTACAGCTTGGATTACTTCTTCATTGTCCGCAAATCTCTTACCGCCAAGCCATTTTTTGAGGTTAGGAAACAGATAATAGTCACTCGGGGCTAGGTCTGGAGAGTAGGGAGGGTGCGGCATCAATTCAAACTTCAGATCGTTGATTTTAGCCATCGCAACGATTGACTTGTGCGCTGGTGCGTTATCGTGATGAAACAAGATTCTTTTCTTCGCCAGATGAGGTCGTTTAATTTTCACCTCGTGGCTCAAACGTTGCAATAAGTCTGCGTAGTATTGACCAGTAAAAGTTTTACCCTTTTCAAGGTAATCAATGTATATAATACCTCTTGCATCCCAAAAAAACAGTAGCCATAACCTTGTTCGCTGAAAAAATTGTGGTGGACCCAAGTTTCGTCAACGGTTATGAATCGACGCAAAAATTCGCCTGGATTACGCTTATACAACGTCAAATTGGCGGTAGAAATGTTTTTTCGAATCAATTTTTGATCGACTGTTAGCAAACGCGGCACCCATCTTGCGCAGAGCTTTTCCATATGCAAATGTTGGTGCAAAATATTTTGCACACGTTCATATGACATCTTACAGGTCTCAGCTATCTCACGCACTTTTAATCTGCGGTCTTCCAGCACTATTTGATGGATTTTTTCGATCATATCTGGAGTTGTGACCTCAACAGGGCGTCCTGAGCGAGGCTCATCAGAGGTGCTCACACGACCTTTTTTAAATTCGGAAACCCACTGCTTAATGGTTGAATATGATGGGAAGGATGTCCCCAGTGTTGAGTCCACCTCTTTTTTAATTTCCTTCGGCTTTAACCCCTTCAAATAGAAGTATTTGATGACAGCACGATTTTACAGCTTTTCCATTTTCAAGAAAAACACAGAGGCGTCTTGTTAAGTGTGCTCTCAAATCTAAACTAACATGGCGATCGGGCTGAAACTATAGCTACAAGCTATCTAAGGATGGTACTATAGAACGCCACCTCAAGGTAGGCCTAGTGGCGCCATCTCTTGGTCAGGCCGGAAACTTATCAATCCACCCTCTTATTTAACTTATGAGCAGCGGAATGCTAATTTTGAGTAAGCTGATTTTAGGAGACACCATTTGTGTTCGTTTTTCCAAATATAAGCTTCCTTGTTTTTGTAAATTTAGGTAACGTTAGGTTAAGTCCTTTTACATTTCATAGAAAATAAATATATGTGCATAGAGAGTTATTTGCTCTACAAGTCTCGCTAGGTCATCCGGCAGTTGGGTACCAATTACATGACGCAAGGTCACAATCAATTCCTCTCAGTTACTAAACTGCATGAAGTGTAAAATACGTAATATACGGTGCCATAGGCCGAAAATCATATAATATCGATGATGTGCTAAGGCTCATGTTCTACATCAAAGTATTTATAAAAAGGAATCAAAGAATGGAAATCGTCTAATTTGGACGATTTTGACGGTATTTAGCAAGAATTACAAAACGTAAGGCATAATTTTAATATATGTTAAGAACTAACGAATCAGTTACGTAAAAGGCTGCGATTAGCGTTTGTGCATGGATCCTACATTATAGTTTTATACAGGAATATATTCGGTACGATACCCGAAGGATTTACATGCCACAACAGAATATTTTAGCCTGCTAAGGCTTTAAATCACGTAGTTGAAGCTCCAAAGTCATACTTTAGGGTCCAAAATACGGGCTTTATGGGGTGCCCGACGACAAACTTGGCCCCTGATTGAAAATATCTTAGAGATGCCATTTAAAAACATTCTTGTTATCATAACAAGGTATGACTATTAAGAAGACCTTAAGAGTGACCTTTTAGTGGAATGAGCCCAAAATTCACTTTACCACCCTATAAAATTCTGGCTGACTTAATGCTCTGCAGCCTAAAACTTGTTTATAAAGTAAATGGAAATTCGATATCTAACTTATAAGTATTACTTTAAGTTCTGGAAATAAACAATATCTAGGTAACATGAGGTAATATCATCACTCGCTAAACGAGTTTTTCTTATAATTTTGTTACGACTACAGAAGATTTATGATTGATCTGTTACTACTGCGGGATGTAAAGTTCAAGTTGAAATCCTTAATTCAACATTGACAAAATAGCGCTTATTTAATTATATATTTTGTTTTATTTTTTTGCATTATTTATGACATAGTTTTTGTTTTGTAACAATTTATGTTGAACTACTTCTTTGTCTAGTAACTTTTCCAGCTGAGTCATGGCATAAGCCACATAAACCACCAAACACTTCAGAATATTTTATTGAAACCGATTGACCAAAAGCACATTCCATCAATATACACCATGGACGACGACTGCCTCTTCATATCAATTTTATAGATTCAAAACTTCTAGACCAAGTGCTCTGGGGTCTCTCACTTGAGCGGCAATCAACGGCAGTCAAGTGTCCGGGGGTCACTCGGTATCTCAGTGAGTTGTATCTTCAAAAGATCAAAGATATACTTTGGCGCTTAAGTGTTTTGAAGTGTGCAGGTGAGAAACGGCAACAGTTTACTTTATTATTGAGTTGTTACCTTTATAAAAATATATATTTATACACTGTAGAGAGTATGCTAGGTTGGTGCAATGTATGTAACAGCCGAAGGAAGCAAAGTATAAGTTTATAATGGCAAAAACTGAGATCACTCGGAATCTATCTGGTCTGGGGTAGTGGAGGATCAATTTGTTGGCATTTTAATTTTCCCAAGTCTCTCCTATTGCACAACCAGCTTGAGGATTCGATAAAAGAAGCCAAATCCGCTATAGGCACATAAGCCAGATTGCCCAGGTCTTTAAAGAATGGTTTCCCCAGAAACTGGGTTTGCTTTGGAGTGCGGACACATACTCTCATTCTCTTTCCGCCTGAGCTCTGGTCGTCTCGCTAATTGCCACACGATGTCCTATAAGGATCTTATTCAAGTAACCGCAAGGTTGCTTGGCAATGCAAAGCCGTTCCTGGCACACTCATCCGCTTCCTCTTGAATCTGGCTTAGCACAGCACAGTTGCTGTGTTACGTGGGTCCCCAAAAGATACGCATTTTGAAGCCCGTGACGTCATTTCGTGGAAGTGTTTGGCTGTATACAACTGCACTGCAACTGCATTCCACTAACCCCCTCCGTTTATTGTTTATAAGTACGTGCAGGGTATTCGCAGTTCGGGGACCACCCCAACTAAATAACTTCAATTTTTTCTTTCGATCTGTATGGAGTGCGTTACAAATTATGTTGCGCACCTTAGTGGAGCACACAAAAGCAATTAGATGGACGCCGTTCAGCTGACAAGCTGAATGAAATATGTAGAATGTAGTATTGCAGGGGAGTAGTTATTTGTGATAGGAGTAGAGAGGGAGGGAGGCAAAGTCGTTTGGATTTTATTTATCGTCTAGATCGGACAGCCAGTCGACTTGTCCAACTGCCAATGAGCATCATAACCGAGACGGGGATACAAAAAAAAAAAAAAAACAAGGCAACGGTTCAAGCTACTGTGGTCAGCACAAAGAACTCAAGTGTATCTGCTGGATACAAAAAGGTGTTAAAAAATTCTACTTTTTATGCTCTTATTATGGTTTGATGGACATTTACGATATGAAAAATGTATTTTGTAAACCTTCCTCCCCCCACACTTTGGCCGTTTGTTTGACAAGCGATGCGTACAAATCAAAGCAGCTAGACCCGAGGCCCGGGTCCGAGCTGCGAGTTGGGTCCGCTCCATCCATGGATCCCCGCTGCTGCTGCTGCTGTGCTTTGCTAGGCTGTTGTTTGATTAATAGCCGCACAATTGATATGTTAAGTGGTAAATTACGCCATTGTGCGGCATGGCACGCAAATGTGTCTCGGACTGAACATGGTTCAAAAAACGGCAAATTGTTATTTGGTTTGTTTTTTTTTTATTCTCTTATTGTCGTTTAAGGCGCCGCAAAGGCCGTGATCTTATCTGGTACTAAGGCGGAGCTTAAAGTGCGTAAAGTGATTTAATTTTGAATGGCTGCTTGTGGAGAAAGTTGACTCCCTTCCAAACGTATTGTATTCACAATTATTTAATTATTTCAATTGCTCCACGACCATGGCCGGCAATCATATTAAGTTTCCAAGCTATATGGTATACGGAGTTAACTTAATAACTGACATCGTGCGTGTCATTAAAGTTTGCCCAGTTTAAATTAAACGCCATTAGTCCACATTTAACGCGCTTTCTGGTGACGCTTTTGTGTTCATTTTTATCGCTTCGTTTATGTGCTCGAATAAAACAAAAATAAAAAATAAAAACAGATCCATCCATTAAATTCTTTTGCATATTTTAAATACAATAGAGAGCAAGCTATAAAATTTTGCCACGCCATAAAAATCGTCGCATTGTGTTATAATAAAAGAAAAAACTCTTCTGGACAGCGGCGAATCGACGAAGGCGAAGGTGTTGTGCGTACACTGAGAGAAAAAGTCAATCACTTTGATGAAGCATCCAAAGAATTTGCTAATAAAAAGATACAGAAGGATAATGTGTTTCAGAATCTGTCAAAGTTACTTATCAAACCTCAGGTCAACAAGCAGATACAAGGAAACTGCTGGGAAGAAATAGCCATATAGCCATATTGGTTGGTTTAGTCCAAGAGTTACAGCTTTGCGCAAGACCAACAAGAGAGGGGGGGATCGGGGACTTTTTCCCCCGATCCCAGAGCTCTCGGAGGGGCCCGGACACGAAAGTCATTCGGGAAGTATTTTGCTTAAAAAGAATATAGTAAATTATCATTCTACCAGAGCTCCGTAAAATACTTTTTGGTTTCTTTCATCCCACACTTTTCAACAATTACACTCTGTTGAGTAAGAGCGTGTACGGCTTATTAAAAAATTGATTTAAAAAAAAGTTTCTTTACATCATTTTATTCTACATGTTCCGAAGCATGACACAATTATATCAATAACATGTCCAGTCACCACCAGAGGCAATAATCGTCTGGCATCTCCGAGGCATACATTCCACCAAATTTTCAGCATATTCGACGGGAAGCGCTCCCCAAATGCGTCGAATTTCTCGGGAAAGCTGTTTTAATGTAAATTTGGGCCTTCCTCGAAGCTTTAGCTCAATGACGGCCCAGCATCATGGGACTGTGCAAGCCAATCCAAGGGGACGATGTCTTTTTCGCGCTTCAAGTCGGTACAGAGACGACTGCGGAGTTTGGGGTCATTATCTTCCTGCAGAATCCAATCTTCTTTTTTGTTGATAAATTGACTTTTGTCAGTCGGTAATAAAACTTTTCGATAAATTTCGAGCATCCTGCGAGCATTCAAGTTCTCTGTGAAGAGATGCAAAGTGCCGAAACCCTTTTTTGAGAAGCATCCCCAAAGATTAACTTTTATAGGGTGTTTAACGGTGCGCTGGACAGAATTACTTAAAGACAAAGACCAGGCCCGTGGTAGGATAGAATAACCCCAAACAGAAGATTCGTCAGAGAAAAGTGTGTTACTCCAATCGCGATCAATGTTTTCTGTTGCCCAAGCCAGTCGTTTTGTAACATGTTTTTCAGACAACAGTGGTTTCTTCAATGTGCTTCCCCATTTCAAATTATTGGCTTGCAAATAGTATCGAATCGTTATGTGCGATATATCTATACTCTTTTTTTTTTTTTTTCAATTTTGCTTGCCCTACACGTAAACTTATGCCAGAATTTCGCGAAAATAAACTCACGGCCATTTTTTCATCCTTCTTGGTCACGCTTTCTGTTGAGCTACGAACGGGAAGGTCATCAACGTTTTTCGACTCCTTGTAGCGTTGCACCCACTTCTTAACGAAAGCCCTCGACTTTTTCAAATATTTTGCCGCCGCTGCATAGAACATTTTGGGTCCTTTTGGATGGGCGCAGAGAAAAACTGCCTCGAAGCATTCTGTATATGCAGTACTCATTCTGCTTAACTTACTTTTCTGACAAAGTTTTGACTTCCAATCCAACTTTTTTACTAGTGCGTCAAAGACAAAGGTTATGTCTACTCGTAAACGAATTTTTAGAGATCTATTCTTTACCGACTGTGAATAATGCCGTACACGCTCCTACTTAACATACTGTATATGTATTTTCATGAAATCAAAAAAATTTATAGGGGCCCGGATCCGAGATTTCACCTCACCACTCTACGGCCCTGGCTGTGCGATATGGACAGCGCCGTATGCTTACTAACCTGTTTACTAAGCTAAAAATAGTGGCTAGTTACGGAGCATAGCCAAAAAGCGTAAGCAAAAAGAAATAAAAATATTTCAGACATTTTCTTTTATTATACAAAGAAAATTTTATGTAAAAAATTTTAAGTATTAATTTAATATTATTTTTTCTTTATAAAATAATTCTAAAGGTTTTGACAATGCGGACCAAAAAATTTTTGACGTATTTTGCAAACATTGACGGCTTGAAGAAAAGATTTTCTATACCTCCGTACTTGGTAGTATATAAATTATATTTTTTTCTTTTCGATTTTAGAATCAATATCAGTTATAGCGGGCTCTGCTGGCCCTGCGCAGTGCCATACAATTCTTAAAAAATCTAAATTTTAAGGCTGCATCCAATCCACTGTTATTTGTAATATTAAATGAAAATTGATAGGAAAATGTAGTTATGTTAAAATGTGTTTTGATTACTAACTTCTGATTTCAGACCTGACTTATAAAAATAAATCCGCACTAAATTTATGTCCGATTTTTGAATCATTTACCACTAAATTCAAATTGTTTCAAGATAACTTTCGTATTAATTTTGATTGGTATAGGAAACGTATATTATTATTGAGAAAAATTAATTTTTTATTTTAATATATTTTTCAAGCTAAACGCCCCTACGCAGAGTATAAAAACATGCTTAATCAAAAACTGGCGCCTATATTGCTTCCAGAGGCACTGTATGACTATAGTAACGAAATGTGTTCGTTTTTTATCGTTTTCATGATTTGTAGTATTTTTTATCGTGGTTGTGGTATTTATCGTTATCGTTCTTTAAGTGCTGCGATTATGATATTATAAAATCTGCTTGTTTGCTAACAATTGATAATAAATTACATGTGCTAAATAAAACAAATAAAAAACAAGATGAATTGTTATTAACAAATATTGCATTTTTGAAGCACTTAATAGCAATAAACGGCTCATAAAAATCATTTAATTAAAAATGGATTTATAACAAATAATTTATAAGTATTTTTTCTACCAAGCACATATTTAGAGTCAAAAATAAGTTGCTGCACATTAGATTTGGGTGCGGCGGCAAACAAGAATACTTTTCTAGGAAAAATAGGGCAATACTGTTTCTGCATATTACTTATACACAAGGTTGCGTCCAAACATTTGGCTTCGTTTTTATACCCTGAGCGTATATTGAGTTTGTGAAAGCCCAAATTGTATGAAACATACAGATGGAAATCATTGTCACTAGACAATCGATATACACATATTCATTCGAACGTCTGTATGAACGCCTAGACCTCAGAGACGGTAGAGAGCTAGAGCAACCAAACATTCAGATAAGATGATTAATACCCTACGGGAGATAGGTTTATTTTTGGTTTTTTGTGATATCGGGACTTTATACGAGGTGTGTTCAAATAATAATGTGACTTTTCAAATTTCGAGGGCAAGGTATTTTCGATTATCGACTTTTTTTGTTTTGTTGTGTTGGTACACTCTTCCCGAACATCTGTACCAAATTTCAAGTGAATGACATTTTTTGTTTGGTTGTGAGAGGCGTAAAGGTTAAGAGTGTTTTGCCACCAGTTATGACCCTTTTGAGTAAATCTGGGTCGACGTTGACGTCATTCAACAGCTTTTGAGCGATGCTCATGCGACGGTTCTTTTGGTCAAAATTTACCAATTTCGGAACAAACTTCGCTGACACACGTCTCATGCCCAAAACGCTAGAAAAAATTTCATGGCGATATACCGACATCCTCAGCAACTTCTCTGATAGTGATTCGACGATTTTCCAAAACAATTTTCTTCACTGCTTGAACGTTTTCATCTGTTGTTGACTTGCTTGGGCGTCCAGAGCGAGGCTCGTCATTGGCATCTTCCCGGCCATCTTGGAAGAGTTTGTACCACTTGTAAACATTTTTTTTACTCAGAACAGTTTCACCGTATGCTACTGTCTCAACATTTCCAGTGTTACGGAGCACTTAATTTTATTTTTTACACAAAATGTGATGCAAATCCGTTGATCCATATTTTTCGATAGCAAAAAATTGCCGAGCACGCAAAACACTTATAACCTTTACGCCTCTCACAACCAAACAAAAAATGCCATTCACTTGAATGTACAGATGTTCGGAAAGAGTGTACCAACACAATAAAACAAAAAAATCGATAATCGAAAATACGTTGCCCGCGAAATTGCTTAAGTCACCTTACTTTTTGAACACACCTCGTATATAATAGTTCCTATAGGTGTGTTTCAGAGAACCTCGATAAAACGCATAGATTGTGGATAGATAATTTGTTTATTTATAAGACATTCTCATTTAAACATCGAATTTCTTGTTGATAACAATTAATAGATCTTACATTTAGAATTGAAACATTAGTAAGCATTATATTAATCGGCTAATTGCCTCTAAAAGACATGATCCTAAAAAAATATGCCCTTATCAATGAAAATAAGCACTATCATAATATAATCCAAAACTGTTTCTAAGCTAATCATATAAGATGCTTTTAATTTTAGTGCTATATTTTTTTAATTATGTTCTTTATTTTAATTATATATTCATTAAACTCGAAATTCGTGTATCTGCCCTATACAGACACAACTCTGCCTACCATCTGTTTCCTTCTGAAACTTCCTTTAAGGAAAAAATTTGATTCAAAATTTGTCTCTTTCGATCGCTCAGTGTATTTGTATGTGTTATGTTTCCTCAGACCCAACTCATTTTTGTGTATATACATAAGCATATAAACAAATACATACATATATATATATATATATATATAGTCAACTAAAATGATTTAATTTCAAAACGTGCCGTGCACATTTTATGAGCACTTCATTTCGATATACATATAAATAAATATATAAAGAGCCATCGAGCGCATAATTTTTATTTTGATATCAATGTGATATCGAATGAATAGCAATAACTTTAAAAGGGTTTGGCCTGGACACACGAATGTAGGCATCACCTTGTTTTCCAGGTAATAAATGGCTCCAATAAGAACAGAAGGCGTTTAGTCATTCATTGCCATTCTGATTTATATAGATTGGCAATCGAATAGGTCTTAACTTAATTGTCAATCAGTGATTAAAATATTTTATTTCCGGATTAAATTTCGGTCGAACCAATTTGAATTTTACTATAAATTTGATTTCTTTATAACATCTAATCTGATGAAATTTATCTTTTACTTTGGCGCAATTAATTCACAAGATCGTGTTTCCGATTTAAATATATAATACGTGTATTATATTAAGATTAAATTAAAAGCGAAGCTGCTATTTGAAATAGTTTTCAATCTGATAACATGATTTATTGAAAATAAAACGATTTCTTATTTTAGCTTTGGTTTTAGGCCTCAAACGAACTAGTTTTTATTATATTAGATGATTTATGTGACGTGTAGCTCCAAATTAGTTTATTGATAAATTTCGTATTGTATTTAAACGTTTTATTTTTTTTGACATTTTGCTATATTTTAAACTACATAAAAAACAAAATATATTTATGAAGCAAATTGCGTAATATTTGTGCTAAGCATCTTCGCTGGCCTTTCTGTGATTAATCGGGTTTATCCCGCAAAGTCTTTACAAAGTTGGAGTTTTTTTTTTCGTTTAGTTTTTGCTAAAGATTTATTGTTAAAAACAAAAAATACGTTTCACTTTTAAAATCACCTTTCTTCTAAGAACTCCAGCAGCCCTATACAAATAAATAGCTTTTCTATGAGTCATAATTATTATTTATTTCAAAGCAAATTTTTTGACTTAAATAATGATTTTTGAGCTACATTGGTTTTAGTTTTGTTAAAAAATAAACCAACAAATAAAGAATTTCTTTTATTTATCCCTTTTTTTTTCAATGACCTTAGAACTTGTTTTTAGATTATTTTTCGTATTTAAATAACCTTAAAGCCAATAAATCTATAAATTTTCTTGATTATTTACAACTTCATGGCAATCATTTAAATACTGATTTTAATCGTTAGGGATGCATAACCTATAATAACATACATTAAGTGTAAACTCGAAACGATCTAATATACGATGATACAAAATAAGATCCTTTAGATTTTTTTTAACTTTAACTATTTTTTGTTTTTGTTAGAGGTGAAAAAAACTTTCAGCTGATTAATTTTTGAGATCAACCTTACAATGTGCTGAAGAGTTTTACACAACTTCAAATCCAGAACTATTTTCGGAGATCGTAATTTAATAATAACTATCCAGTTTTAAACTTTTTTTTTTAAGTTTTGAGCACAAATTAGTATTCCAAAAAAAAATTTATGTTGTACAGAGATTTTTGATTTCTGTAAAAATAAATAAAAAGCTTTCTCTGACGAAAAATTCGCGATATCCATATCATGTAATTTGCTTATTTTTTTTCAGGGTTCATCCGATTGAGAGGCGCATCAACTTTTTATAATGCGTATTTTGAATAAGTCACTTTACTAATAAAAATATTTTCTAAAATCTAATGAGGGGTACTGTGTCTCTCTATGTCAAAAAACCGATTGCAACTTTGGAACTAAACCATAAGACGCACCTTGTGACAAAATTTTGTTCTCTTAACCCTTTGGTTCTCGGGAAGCAGGGAATTTAAAAATTTTTTTTTTTTGACCTGATAATTTTTGTATATCTTTTATGGTGTCTTTTATTCGTTTTCTTACAAACACAAATATAATAGATTATTGAAATCATATTCAATGAACTTCTCATAAAAAAGTAAAACCTTTGTTTCAAAAGCTTACAGAAGGATACGTTGGAGATCCCCAAAGTTACCTGAAGTATGATCAGGGTGACTAGAGAAGTCGATGTACTCATATCCGTCTATGTATACGATGTCGGGGAAACAAGTTTATTTTATTTTTTGGATATCGGGGTTATATGTATATAGCTCCCATAATTGTGATTCAGAGGACCTTAAAAAAACCGAAAGTTTTAGATGGATCATTTGATTGTTTATGAAGATATCGTTACCAAATTTGGCACTCGGGAGGTTTTTATATTTTAAGCTCTGTATAAAATTTTATTACAATCGGTTGACTGTATCATATATATAAATCTGTACCTTTTGCTAAGATTAATATTAAATTTGATTCATTTCTTACTCCACGCCCCTTTATACTGTGCCTGTCTGAACACCTTGACTAGATATTTATTTTACATCTGAAGTACAGGGTGCGCCATTTGAATGTGGTCGATGGAAATATTGAATAACTTTGACAGATTTCAACCGATTGACGTCGACGAACACATTTTGGAAAGGTTATTGCATTACAATTTTAACCATGAGTCGATTCACGCCCAAAGAACGCGCGGAAATAGTGACAATGTTCATTAAATGTAATCGTTCAGTTGTTGCAATACAGCGTGCGTATCGTCAAAAGTATCGCGGTCGTTCTGCGCCTAAAAGTGACACTATTCGTCGCTTAGCTTCAAATTTCGAGAATCACGGGTCTGTAGCGGACCGTCCACATTCAAATCAACCACGTCCTCGACGATCAAATGAAAATATTGAAGCTGTTCAACGGAGAGTTGCAGAGAATCCTTCTGTCTCGTACCGCCGCCGGTCTCAGCAACTAAACATCAGTGGAACTACTTGGAGGAGGATTCTGAAAGATGATCTGGATATGTTTCCATATAAAGTGCAGTTAACCCAAAGATTATTGGAAACAGACAATCCGCGACGCGTGGCTTACGCCAATAACGTTATTCGAGTAAGTGAACCGGAGCCCGATTTTTGGGAGCGAATTTTAATGACTGATGAGGCCCATTTCACGCTATCTGGCACTGTAAATAAACAAAACTGTCGCATTTGGGGGAAAGAAAATCCTCATTCTATCCATCAAACTCCACTGCATGATCAGAAAGTGACTGTTTGGGCCGGTGTCTGCTCAAAAACCATCATCGGTCCGTTCTTCTTCAGAGTTGGGGAAACTGTCAATGGGGATCGGTACCGATGGATGTTGGCACACTCTGTTTTACCAGAAATGCTTGAAAAAGGTCTTAAAGGCTTTTGGTTTCAACAAGACGGCGCGACATGTCACGCCGCGAAATCAACGATGAACTTCTTGCGTCAAAAGTTCCCAGGACGTGTGGTATCGAAAGGGGGGGATATTGACTGGCCACCGAGATCGCCCGATTTAACGGCACCGGACTTTTTTTTGTGGGGATTTTTAAAAAGCAAAGTGTATGCCAACAATCCGAAGACTTTAGACGAGCTTAAGGACAATATTCGAGCCGAAATCACTGCGATATCACCCGAGATGCTGGCAAATGTCATGGAAAATGCCAGAAAAAGAGCTGAATTTTGTATCCGCAATAAAGGAGGTCATTTGATTGACGTTGTTTTTGGCGCACCCTGTATATGTATGTAAGTAAGGTTATACAGGATCTAGACTTGTGAATATTCATTCAAACTAGCAGGGATGGTCCTGAACCATATTGTGGGGTTGGTAGTAGTCAGAAAGCTTCCTCTTCTACTACAACGGTATGAGGTTCAAACTAATGATAGCTCACGGGAGAAATACCGTGAGGATCTTGAGTGGTCTCTTGACGTGCCGCTGTACGATTCGCAGCCACTTAAATAATATTGGTATAGCGAATACTGGACTATGTCGCCTCGGTAGTATGGAGAAAGAAACTTCAGGGCATCTTCTATGTGAATGCATGGCTCTCATCGGCAAAAGAAAAAAGCTAATGGGCATGTAACTTCTCTCACTGGAGATCCATGAGAGCCTAAATCCAAACAAAATACTTGAATGTATGGAGGCCATTGGACTTTTGGGAGAGCTCTGAGCAGTGAAGGGATTACATAAAACCACTTGGTTAGCAGTACGTCTTTACACCCGTTCCTAATAATAATAAAAGGAAATCCTCTAAAGCCTTGTTATCTGGAATAATTTCAAATTTAATCAAACCAAAGAAACCCACTTAAAAAGTTTATTATAGTTCTTGTAGATGTCTATAATTTTCTTAAAGCAAATTTGAACTTGAAATACTTATAAGATTATAAGGAAATAAAATATTGCATTCAGTGTTGATTTGTTTGAAACCAAATAACTGCCCGAGTTCTCCCCCAATTAAAATATCCATTTAAACTAACTCAATTCAATAAATAAATATAGTATGGCAAATTCTAAGCAACTTCTTAAAGCATCATAAATAAATCGAGAAGAAGCAACAATCGAAGACAGGGCAAAAAAGGGGCTCGATATTGTCATTTTCTTGCCGCATTTAATAAACTACACACACGGTGTGTGTCTGTGTGAGTATCTGAGTATCTGTGTGTGTGTCTGCCGATTGCTATTATATGATTTCATATATCATCGACATGCGCCCGATGCGATGAACAGACAACAAGCAGTACAACAACGTGCCCCACTGCCTCTGTCTCCCGCTTCTCAGTCAGTCTGGGCAGTTTATGGCCCCATCTTCTAAAGTGCCCGTTCCCAGACCGAAGATGCGGCCCCCAGTTGCCAGCCAGTGCGCTTGTTCAGCATGCGCAGGCGTGCAGCATTTAGTTCAGCCTGTCCAGGTTTTTGTGTTTTGTATTTTTGATAACATTTTATTGTCCGCTTTATAAATTATTGGCGTTTGCCGTGTGGCTGTAAAAAGTATCCTTTTACGTGGCAACGTACTTTGGTATGCAGCATGTGTCCAAATTTGTGCGTTCTTGTGGTTGTCCTTATAGGGCTAGGCCAGTTAACCCAAGGCACAGCAACATCAAGAGCCACAACCACAATTGAGGGTAGTGTGAAAGTCGCTTTAAATATCGGGCGAACGTGGCAAGCTTTGAGTGTGGCAGGAGCAGCGACAACTTTACTGATGCACTGCAGCCAATGTGCCACCAAATCAAACCATTTATGTCCGATCATGCGACACATTTATCATCGTCAAGACCAAGACGATGACTAGTATTGTATTGCCGCAACTTGTTGCCGTATGCCCTGCACCTGTCTGTCTCTACTAGGGTCTCAGCTGTAGCTTTAATTATGCCAGCTCACCCGCTGAGCTATGTTTGCGCATCCAAGTGGGAACTTCTCCAACCCAAGGGAACCCAAGCCGTTTGTACACTGACACAAAATGGCTAGAACTTATGGGTAATCATTAAGCTTCGAAGCGAATCCAGAAAACTCTTGCCATCTGCAGCATGCCACTGAATTCGTTTAAATTTGAGATCCAGACATGGCGCATGATCAATCGAAATGATATAATTATATCCAGCAGCAACAGCCGCAGCAGCTATGTGTAAATTGATATCAACAAATTACGCGAAAATATTTCAAAAATATTAACGAATGTGAGTGATATAATGATGACTGAGCAAATACACTGCCAGAAAAATTATAGTACTGGTAAAACAAAATATTAATGTGCAGCAACTTGTTTTGATTGCAGAAACAATGTCGCGTTGGCAAAATACAGAGCCTGTGGAGCTCCAACAATGCAAACAATGTCTTAAAAACATCCGAGGACATATGAAAATTTTCTAAAAATACTGCAGGATGCTGCACCATGGAATGACAGTTGAATTAATTGACAGTTTTCCCCAAAATGCGAATAATTGAATTGCAATATTAATTCACTTCAAAATTCGTATGCCTCTACAAAATTTTCCACTCTCAGCTTACCCTCACACCCCGCTTAATCTTGTTGAAACCTAGGCAATATTGGCAATCAGAATATTATATAAAAATTAATTCATATTTTCAGATGGCGAATCATTTTTCCGCATTTTATTATTTTATACAGTTGTAACCGATTTAAGCCAACAGCTGATTTTAATATTTACTTTTTGGCGCCATCTATTGTTAGCAACGCCACCTACATGTCAATTGCCCATATATGGGCGCACAAAAAAAATCTACTTCAAATGTGGGTATTTCTGCATGCTTCTTAGACCCGAGATTTCATGAATTGGTAGTCGATGTACACAAGAAAACAGCTATTAATTTTTTAAAGGCTTTGTGAGAGAAAATTAAAGCTCACGGTTCAGAACTTCTGGATGTAACGAGTTCATCGAATACATCTCTTATCGATTTTAAGCAGATTTCAATTAAAAAAAAAGAGTTTGGCCTTTTGGACAGCTATTCAAGTGCCTTTATAGCAAATAAAAATGAAACAACAGATATACATATACCAAAATAGAAACATTAAAACTACACCGCCAAAAAGAAAATATTGGAAAGAGAGGAAGTCCATCGATCTAGAACTTAGTGCATTGGGCAATGTAGAAACTTACTTATTTGAAAAATTTCCCTCGCGGTGTGTTGGGTGGGTAGAGGGGCGAGAGAGGGCACATCTGGAGGGGGAAGTTCCCAAGATTGTTTCTCCCTCCACCCTCCCTTCAGTCAGTTGCCATCATGCTCTGGTCTAGAGAGCAGCGGGCCTTCGCAGTCGAGAGCTTCTTTTCTAACGGTCGCTCACTTGTTGCTACGCAACGTGCCTTCCGCGCTCGCTTTGAAATTCCTCCTCACAGACTCGTTCCTGGCCGTAATTCGATTCTGTCGTGGGTTAACTCATTTCGGGAGTGTGGAAGTATCGCTAAACCCAGAAATGGACTTCAACGGACCATCAGAACTCCGGAAAATGTCGAAAGAGATAGGCAGTCAGTTGTGCGTTCTCCCCGGCGTTCGGCTCGCAAACACTCAGCTGCTATGGGAATTTCTAAAACCACTGTTCGACGAATTCTCCATGAAGACCTTCACTTTCAGCCCTATAAATTGGGTGTTGTGCAAGAATTAACTGAAGAATTAAATGCCTGTGAAATGCGATGTCGGTAATTAATTTTAATTAATTAATTAATTTTTTCTTCCAAGACTCGAAGAAATGGACGTTAGGTACGTGTGGTTTCAGCAAGATGGAGCCACAGCACACACAGCACGAGACTCAATGAATTTGTTGCGACAACATTTCCCCGACCACCTCATCTCTCTCAGAGGCGATCTCCAATGGCCGGCACGCTCTCCAGATTTGACGCCATGCCATTTCTTTTTATGGGGTTATTTTAAATCTCTGGTTTATGTCGATCGACCACGGACCATAGCACACCTCAAGAACAACATTCGCGACGCCATTGCCAACATACCGATTGATATGCTGCAAAGAGTGGATACGAATTTCAAAAATCGACTTCATTAGTGTATGTGCAATGGGGGTCGCCATTTATCCGATGTCATTTTCAAGACTGCATGAAAAAAAAATTGGGATATTGTATTCTTAAAAAAATAAAAATTAAAACAATAATTGAAGTACTTTTGTTTTTATTGACCTTTCAAATAAGTAAGGTTCTCTGGCGCACCCTGTAGAAGGGTCCGTCTATTCTTTGTCATTCATAAAGATATCGTAACGTAATTTCGCAATTAAATGCCTTTTTGGACTTCTTGAGCAATATACCGGATATTATTGCACGCTTGTGGAACAAGGTATTCCAAAGTCTAATTAATCTATTTTTCTTTTCGCCAACATCTTTCTGAGAGACAAATATCTTTAATTTATTCACATATTTTAAGCCATCCATTAATAAATTTATTTTCGAATTTACTTGTGCAATACGAAAACATATAACTTTTCGAAGTTCTGTTTTTTCCAAATCCCGAACACCTTACTTTCATTCTACTCGTGTTGGTTTTGCATGTACACCCATTATTTGTAATAAAAATATATAATGAAAATTAAATTTGATTCGTTCAATCACATCCCAATTTTCATCAATTAATTTTAATTTAATTTGTTTTAAGCTAACAATTATATTTATATTGAATGAGGGAAAAATTATGTTTTTGTTTAAAATGTTCACAATTTTTTAATTATAACTACTATCATTTCAAAACCTATAGGTTTTAGTATGTTTTCATCAATTTGGATATAGCTTGTTTTTCAGCATTTATTTTTAAGTTTTAGCCTATTTTTATCCAGAATCTAGCTTATTCCGGAACTCAATACTTCAACACCGCGAGTATTTGTTTGTGCTAGAAAAATAAAATACAATCCATTTTGGAAACTAAACGAAAGAAAGTCTGATAGAGTCTTTAGAGGAAGCGGAGTGCCTCTGGAATGTTAATGTTTTCAAGGAATATACCACGGAAACTTAAGAACATAATTACATGTTAATAATGATAAACAATAATAAAACTAAAGCCTTTAACGAGTAAGTGAAGTTAATTCTTATGACTAGTCAGGCTTTAACCTGTTGTGAATTATAAGTGCTCACTTACGAAATATAGCTTAATTCGTTGAAATTTCAGTTTTTATAAGATATACAGACTGATTGCCATTCGTTTTATGTTAAATAAATGTAAGTATCACTATTTCTTTCATAGATGAACAAATTAATTACAAAACTGCATACATTGGAAAAATACTACTCATCCATTTCTCTCAGTGCATTTTCGCCTAATTATGCCCAATTTAAAAAGGGTTAATTAAGGCGCAAAACGCAGCAAACAAAATGTCTGGTATAGGGCGTTATTAATATGCGACATTTCTGATATCTTTTTGCCGCGTTGTGCTCTGCTCTTCGCAACTACCGTCCTGGAACTTCACAGCCGAGACATGCCACAAAGAAAAAAAAAATCTATATATTTATATATATGTATAAAGTATACAATAATTACATTCAGCATTTGTCATAACACCAGATATGGACATGCTACTCTGACCAAGCTGGACGGGCGCAAACCGCCAACAGGGAGCAAAACCAAACCAAACCAAAACTATGCGACAAATGTACGCAAAAAATTGTAAATATCATCATTGCCACATCAGTAGCAGAAAAAGGAGTAGCAGAAGGAGGAGTAGTTGCAGGAGCAACCTCCACATACCACGGCAAAATGATGGGCATTTTATAAATAAAACAAAATCATAAATGATGCGAAGCGAAATGAATTGTGCACAGAACCAGTCAGTCAGAGCCCGTCAGGACCATTATCTTTTGGGGTGCTATAATAATTACAACAACAGTGCAACAGCCTGGGTATCCATCTCATGCCCCATCGAATGGGTTGACATTTCGCTTTGGAATTCGGAGCATTGTGTCATATTTAATACAAAAATTTTAATTAAACATAATTTGTAAGGACTGAAATGGCATTGCCACTTGTTCAGTTTTTGCTCACTCGGATGTGCAGCAGATTGACTTTTTGAGATAAAGTGTTCGATTATTATTGAATAGAGTAATTTATAGCAATTTATGGACAATAAAATTTATTGTCTACTTGCCTATTATTAGCGGGCAAACTATTCCTTTGATGACCGATTGATTCATAACCAAGGCCATAAAGGGTAACTTATGATTAATTACTCTTGACTATAACGTGCATTGAACATGGTATCTAAAATGGTCATGCGGAACATGAGTAAAAGTAATAGAGGGTCCAATGTGTAGATATCGATTTTTTTTTTGCGTCACTTTGCTGATAATAAAACACGAAGATCCAAGCATTTTTTACACATGTATCCCAACATATACGGCATCTATGCGATAAAACGCGCTGATATTTCTATTAGTTTTGCATCCACTGATAGCGGGCTCCGTTGGTGTACCTCCCACTAGAAAGTTCTTTAAAATTGACGGTTAGTTTCAGCTCTTAAGTATATCTGGTGATCTGGCCTTTGCCATACTGCAAAATACTGTAGCAGTTCTTTCCCGATAGAGTTTCAAAATATTACTTATCCGTAATATTTCGGTTTAGTTAGTTCGTTTTGACTTAAGGCTAATATATGATTAGGTCAGTGCTAGCAATGAGTAGCTGCTTGTATGATTGCTAAGATCTGCTTCTGAAATACTGCGCACCAGGCATTAGTTTTGAGCTAAGATTTTCTGAGATTTCCCGATCGGCTTTTTTTCATTCAAATTTCGCTTTCTTAAAATCAATTTCCCATCCAGTTATAGGGAAAAAGAATAAAAGATGTATGTAGAAATTTGCACGGAACTACGGCAATACTGCAAAAGAATAGCCATATGATGCTACTGAATGGAAGTTTCGTCTCTTATATTATACAATCAGCAGAAAAGAAGGCTAAGGACCAATATTTCACAAGGAAACTGTAACTTTAGCGCTGCAGCAACAAATGACTAAGGAAAACTCCTCCTCTAAGATGGAAGTTACAGTAGGAAACCCAAAATCATACTCGATAGTCAAATAATGCTGTAACAAAAATGAGATTATTCTACTTCTTTAGCTTTTTTAAATAACCAAATTAATAACAATAATTATGTATTATATTAAAGGAGCAAACATTTTCTCCGAATCGTCTCTGATCATACTACCTTTTCGTATAAAAAACTATTTTAATTGAGCCAGCTGGGCTTGGTATGCATATCTTCCACTCCTCCCTTGGTGAAATGTGTGTTTTGAAGTTGGTTGTACAATTAAATTGTATAAATACCCAAGGGTATCCAAAAGTGCTTCCTTTATACCTCGTTTTTCAGGTAATCCAATATTTACAGGCCGTATAACTGAATTTCTTTAAATTTAACAATCCGATTTAAGGTAGATTTTTGAAGAATTTGGTTATTATCCCTAAAGAGTTTTCATGACATCACGTCATGACATCACGTGTAAATTTTGAAGAGATTTTGATAATTGATCAAAATTTCTTTGCTTGAGCTTCTTAGCTTTTTGGCAATTCAGAAGAACAGTATAAGGAGTCCTCCGAACGCTCAGATCAGAGAAAAGTTTTGCTTTTTGCTTATTACTAACAAAAGGTTTCTTCCTACAAAATGATCTCGTAAGTCTGGCGCGTACAATTTTGGAACACCCTATACCACCACATTGTAATCATATCCGATATATGTATTGCTTAAGAACTCCTCAAGATATTTATTTTCTATCCAAAAATTATCCATCCAAAACCGTTGGTTCTTTCGATGTCCTTTGAAACTGCCCTATGGTAGCTATATAATAGAATTTTCGATTTCAACAAAATAATATAATAATATTATAATTATAATAAGAATCCATCTCTTAGATTTAAGGGGTAATCCATCTGTATTTTGCATACATTTTTGGGTTGCACAATCTTAATATGTTCTTTGTATCATAAGGTACAGTATATCTTACACATATATACGAGTATATTATGGTTAAGAAATTGCCAAAAGGAATTTATATTTTAATAGGTAAGTATTTTCGTATGGATGACAAAGTAAACTCTTAGCTTTAATTCTCTTTAATTTCTAACCCCAACCACAGTAAACACAACGCCCTATGAGATTGGGTGCAGTCTATAATTATGGTTGACATTGAGCAGCAGCTTGACCCAAAATTTGAATACCAAATCTAACCTTGGCCCGTGATTTTACAAATATTTCAAGTGATTCACTAGATTGTTCCCTTTTGGTGGCTCAACCGCTTCTGCCAGTGACTGCCAACTTGAACTTCGATGCAACTCAAAGAAACTGCCCTCCGGCTGCATTACATTTGGAAGACAATGGGCCATGTGCAATGTGCATCGGGAATTGGACATTGGGCATTGGTTTCGGTATTAACTGTTTTTGTATCTGTATCTTTTGTATGTATTTGTATTAGTTTTGGCAACTGCAACTTTGGCGTTGGGCGTTTTTATTTTTACAGATATTGTTTACTATTTTTTATTTTTTTTTTCCCCAACATTGAGCATCCAATGCTGTGCCCTCTCATTGTTGTGCTTCCAATCATCATCAATTCGTAGATATTCGCTTGGTGATATATATTTGGATTTTTTTTTCTTTTTTTTTTTTTTGGGAGCCATTGAGCGGCTGCCATTGCTTCCGGCAAGTGGCCAGCTTCAGATTCAGCTCCAGCTCCAGCTTTAGTGTGTTTGGTGCTGATGCTGGTAGTGACTGCAGCGGTGGCGGTGATGGTTCAGTGAAAGGTCAACTTGTGGCCAAGAGAAGTTAACTTCTGCTGGAGCTTCGTGTAACCAAATCAAAATGAGCAAATATTTTGTATGCTTTGTATGCTCTTTGCTCCTGACTTGCTTTGTTTTCCATTGTGGTGTGTTGTGTGGTATGTGCCCAATTTTCTATAACATATTTGAGTGGTTTTTCACAGTACGAAGAGATCGCTGCGATCTGACTTTCCACTTTTTGCTCATGCTCAGAAAAAGTTATCACATTGCTGGCATCAGTTGGCATCACCATCACCGTGGAAATTAAGCGCAGGTGACCAAAAGGCCAACAAGCTGACAAAGCTCACGATCAGTGCCAGATCGCCGCAGACGCAGTCACTTGCCAGCGATAAAGCCCATTTTCGGGCTGATCACTAAAATATACGTATACAATAAAAAGGGTAACGCTTTTCCTTGTTGTGGGAATGGAAAAGCGATCGCTTTCAACTCCCACACACTGGCTGACTGACTGACACACACCCACCAAACAAAGGAAAAAAAAAAAACAATGTGCTTGACTGAGCAAACTGGTGCGACTGCGGGTGCGGTTGCACAGAGATCGATGCTGGCCAGGATTGATAGCTGCAGTGGCTTTCGTTTGTAGGCCTTAAGGGCTTTTAGCTTCGATTATGCTTGTTCCACATTTTGCTTAGTATTTGCGGCTGTTAAAAGTTCCAATGCAGTTGCACCCCGAAAATAAAATGCATTTCAAATGCCACAAATAGGTTTTTCAATTTGGCACGATCGCTTTCACAAGCTGAAGAGAAGACGAACCAACCAACTGACTGACCATTGCCATTTTGGTCGAAGTTGTTGCTAGAGATGGTATCAAAATGAGCAGCTATTAGACACTTGATATGAAACACAAAAAAGGTCGGGTTAAATGGTTAAACGGTATATAACGAAACTAGCAACGCTACTCATTTAATGTGGCACGCAGATTTGATGGCCCATTAAAATGTCAAGCATCCGCTGTACTCTAGTTGGAAAGATCTTGGCCACAAATCAAAATATTTATGGCCAACCAAGACAACGTGAAGCTAATGAGATGTATGCTGTGCTCGATATACCACCCAAGTGGTTGCTGCACCGCATAAATAGCCACAAAGTGTGTCGTAAAATCGGGTAGTCATATAAATAAAGCAACTCTTGGTGGTATTGGATGTTGGCATAGCCTCCGAGTCGGACACTGGCCACGTTCAATTCGTGTGAAATTTAGTCGAGCTATGGCCATTATTATGACTAAGAAATGGCTTTTACCAACCTCAACCTAGTTTATCAGAGTCATCCAAAATGCACTATGCAAATTTTTCTTCTTTTTTTTTATACTTATGAATGCTGCAAGAACAAGTGCAACTGCATCCACTCCACTGGACTCCACTCCACTCCATGCCACAATCCATTTCAATAACCATTCCGGAGTCAACATTTGTGTACACTCTGCAGTTTATGCGTTTACCATTCCAAAATGCGTTCGCATACACATTTGAATCAATCGTCGGGAATCAAGGCTGTTGCATTGTGGATGTGGTTTTTATGATGTCCCATGAAACTGGTTCGTTCAAGAATCACTCCGACCACCGCTTTGAACTGGCAGTGATATCGCTTTGGCCTGACATTTAGCACCGCTAATTCATGCGAAATCACCTGCAGATTATGTTCATAAGCACACATTACGATTACACTTTTATTATAATTTAGGAGTTTAAGGCGATCTACGCATCGATCCATGGACCATACGGACCCATAAGCTTCAGTAGATATCGTGTGACACAGCAATTTGTTTTTGATTTCTGCGAAATTTTCACTTTGCATTTAAAATTTCTCGCACACAGTGAGTGGAGAGTACACTGTAAAAAATAAAAAATACTAATTATGTCGAAGTTTCTATTCTTGAATGGAATTAAACTAATTAAATTTTTATTTTTCAATCATTGACCTACTACCGACTAGGGCAATGAAAAAAGGAGGGTGTACGATGTGTACGTCTGTTCCCTTCTAGTTTCTAAATCGCTTTTTATAATTTAACAAATGAGATATGGTTTGAAGCGAATTAATCGTCCGCTGGTTATGGTTTTATAATCTATAAAATTAACACAAATTCGTAATATACTTCAATGTTTTTAGTACATATTTATAAATATGTTCAGATGGTAGCCTTGATCAAATGCCAACAAAGTAATAATAAGATAAAACAGAAACGATTTTTTAATGTATATCCGTGAAGTACATATAATAAATTTTTCCGTTTTCGTTTATTCTAAAAATAATATTTAATACTCTGAATCGTCTCTACAAAAAAAATTGTATTCCTGCATACTACTTCTAAGAACTTTCCAATTGGAACATTTGTTTTTGGTGCTGGTAGATATTTCCTATAACTTCCGTAAATTTATACTGATTTTGGTGAAATACGAAAGTTATGTTGAGGGGTGTATGAGAAAACGCGTTAAATCGATTGCGGGGGTTGGAGGGTAAAATAAAATTTCGATGGTTTATTAGAACGACAAACCAATAATTTACCAAAAATTGTGAGTTTAGGTAACTTCTTACCATATGAATGTATGCACTGTATGGTATAGTATGTGCAAGCCGTACATATACGAGGTGTGTTCAATAAGTAAGGAGACTTATCAAATTTCGCGGGTAACGTATTTTCGATTATCGATTTATTTTGGTTTGTTGTGGTTGGTACACTCTTCCCGAACATCTGTACCAAATTTCAAGTGCATGGCATTTTCTGTTTGTTGTGAGAGGCGTAAAGGTTATAAGTGTTTTGCGTGCTGGGCGATTTTTGCTATCGAAAAATTATGGATCAACGGATTTGCATCAAATTTTGTGTAAAAAATAAAATTAAGTGCTCCGTAACACTTGAAATGTTGACAGTAGCAAACGGTGAAACTGTTCTGAGTAACCTTACTTTTTGAACACACCTCGTACATATGTAAGATGCGTCGGAGACGCCTGAAAGTTATCTAAACTAAGGGACGAGAGAAGTCGATATACCCATCTGCCTGCCCGTATGAAAACTTAGATCTGAGATGATAAGAGCTAGAACAACCAAACTTTCAGATTTATTATTATTAAGGACATATTCATAACACAGTGCAACACAAAAAATGGAAACAACTTCTCTTTTCGCTGTTTTTGGAGTATATCCTGAAACTAAAGAAACCCCCAAAGGATTTTGCTCAAAGTCATCAATAAGGTAGTTTTTTTATATCCGCGATTTTTCCGCTCAAACCTGATTTTTTGGGAATAAGACCATTTTTATGGAGTCTACTTATCGTAGACCGTTCGGAATTTCGTTTTTATATCTTCAGAAAAGTTTTGGATGTTGTCAAAGATAAATAAATTGTAGAACAGACACCAAAAAGAAACTGTATCGAGTGTCACAAAATTACAAATATTTTTAAAAAATTACAATATTTTTATGCTTCTTACTATACACAGCTAAACTATTGGAAATCAAGCATTCCTATATTTAGCGAAATAATTGCCAGTAACAATCAAAACTCTCTTGCACATGCCAACTGCATCCGAACATTCCTTAATACCTTTTGGTATTACGAAAGTGAATTTTTTCAGAACATTTTTTTCTAAAAACATACATTAGTAGTTTGATTTTTATCATGAAATTTATTGCTCAGTATATAAAAGTTACAAAAAAAGGAAAAAAAAGTATCAATCGATATATATACATTGAAGTTGACGCTTGTTGTGGTTTCGATTTTTTTGGTGGTGGTTCAAAGTCATGGTCTGACTCTGTATCCTCCGAGCTAGAAAGAGAATCCAGAGCTACATCTCTGTCAGTGCGTCCATCATATTCAGTGTCTTCCGGGTTTATTTATACTTATTCGCATCTACAACTTTGCACAAGACATTAAAAAAGAATTTTTGAACGGCTTACGATATGTGGACTTATCTTATGGTCTTATCTTGGAATGGAAATTTGGCCGATATTAAAAAAATACCTTATTGATGACTTTGAGCTATATCCTTTGGGGGTTTCTCTAGTTTCAGGATGTACTCCAAAAAGCGAAAAGAGAAGTTGTTTCCAGCCGATGACCTCGGAAATGTTGCACAGTGTAATTTAAACAAATTATAAACGTAGTCATTTACGAAAGTTATTAACAAAGGATTTCCAATGATCTCTGTTTCGCGCCATTGCTCGTAGCTCGATGATGGATTTCCCGGTCCCCCGGTTGAGCGTCCTGCGCCAGGTCATTTTAGGTCTGCCTCTGGATCGATTGCCTTGTGGGTTCCATTCCAGAACTGCATGCGGTATCTCATCATAATCTTTGCGCAGCGTGTGACCCAACCAACCGTATTTGCGCCTTCGAATTTCAATTTCGATTGGTTTTTGTTCGCAAAGTTCCCAAAGGCGCACATTGCTAATGGTTCGGGGCCACCATATACGTAATACGCTTCTAAGACATCGATTGACAAATGTTTGGAGCTTCTTGACAACAATACTGGTGATGAACCATGCTTCACAACCATAGAACAGCACCGGCTTATGCATGCGTTGAAGACTCGTATTTTGTTTTTTCGCCGGATATTCGGTTCTCGCCAGAATCTATTTAGTTGTCCAAAGGCAGCTCTGGCTTTACGAATTCTGCAGTCTACATCGTCGAATGCGCGTCCGGATGATGTAACTTGGCTTCAAGATACTCGAATTTGTCTACGTTTTCAATATGCATTTTGTCGATACTAAGCGCGCTTGTATTATTAGGGCTTACCCGCAAACTTATTGTTTTTGCGCAATTGATTTTAAGACCAATTTTTGAGGACTCGCCACAGAAGGAGTATCTAATTGGCTTTGTAGGTCTGAATGACGGGAAGAAAATAGAACATCATCCGCATATTCTAGATCTCCTAGTTTACGGCTAAATTTCCAGATGATTCTAAGAGTATTGAATTCAGCTGCTTCAAATACCAAATCAAGAACGGTAATAAAGAGCAAGGGCGACAGTGTGCATCCTTGTTTTACACCGCTATTGTATTCAAAAGGATCGCTTAGTTGTCCGCCGTGCAAAACTCGGCTTGAGGACCCAGTATGCGACGCTTTTATGATATTGATAATTATGTCTGGAATCCCTCTAGCTCGAAGTGCCACCGAAATTGCTTCCCTATCAAAGATGTCAAACGCTATCAGAAAATCTATGAAAACTAACTATAACGTAGAATTGAATTCCTCGGATTGCTCTACGATAATACGTTCAGTGTTTATTAGATCTATACAAGATCTTTGAGGTCGAAAGCCAGCTTGATTTCTACGTAGAAATGCGGCTTCGTATGATTTGGTTGACACAGGACTCAGGGACTTTGAGGGAAATTGCATTGCGGATGAACTGGCTAGAAAAGAACTACCAGCATCCTCCTTCAAGACAAGGAGGGCCTGGGTATACCTATGGCCAGCTGAAAACTGAGAATACGACACTTTTTCGCTCTCTGTGCAAATAAAACGTGGAATCGGATATCGAACACGTATAGAATCTCGCGGCAAACCTGGCCGACATACTGCAGTAAAAGAACCAAAAAACTTTGCTGTCTGAATAGAGCCCAGTGCTCATCTGTTATCCGTGCCATTACGGGACACTGGTTGGTAGGAAACCACGCATCCCGGTTGAATGCTTCCCACCATGACTTCTGTAGAAGCTGTGGCGATGAAGAGGAGCTGGAGACGGTGGAACACTTCTTCTGTCACTGCCCACGGCAGTAAAAGATCTAGGTTCCTACAGTCACATTTTCTAAATGATCTATCTCAGCTCTCTGCAACAGAGTCCAAAATGCCTTTTAAGGTTCATTCAGGCAGCCGGATTGCTTCCTCAACTTTCGTAGGGGACCTATCAAGTGGGGAAATGTGGTGAATTAGCCATTCTAGCGGTATCACAAAAGGCCTATCCTTGGCCTAAGTGAGTTGGGACGTCGGTCCCAACTGCCGCCCTAAGCTAACCTAACCTATGATCTGGTTGAGGATTTTCATGATGGTTGGCAGGAGTAGAGATACCCCTCCAGTTAGAGCATATTTTCGGCTTCCCTTCTTCGGAATCTTCATAATTTCCAGTTTCTTCCAAGATTGGAGTTAACTTTTTGTGCCATCAACTTTTAGAGAAGATCCCTTACGGGAGACAAGTTTATTTTATTTTTAGTAATAAATTGACTGCCGAGTTCAGCCAGTCTGTTACATTACTTTAGTACCTAAAGTTCTAGTATTGCCAAGGACTTTTTCGATATTATTTTGATCACAGTAAAAAGTATAGGTGGTTTTTTCCTGGTGAGATTAACAATATACAAGCTGCAAATGTTCGAAAAAGGGTTCATTGTACAATTTTTGAGCCACGCTATACATGAAAGGACAAACTCTATAACTTAAATATTGACATTGTCAAGTGGTTCCAGAGACCTAAATAAAGAAGAACCAAGGAGAAAGACTGTTGCAGGAATTGCCTACGGTGAATAGATGGTAATAATAGATAGTGGGCGCACTAGCAATGATTGAAAGTGTATCTTGTCAAGATTCATAAGATGATGGTGGGAAACATGGTTTGCTTGGTGCACGTTTTCGCTTATCAAAGGCTAAGAGACTATTAAATAATTTAAGGAATAACTTATAATTAAATGCACTTGTTGCGGTACTTAGGCTTATACACAGAGGAGGATCCGCGTGTACTCGACTATGGGCACATAATTTTAGGTTCATTGAGCTCGTTTGTGACATGTGCGCGGTTCCACTAGTTACTCCAGGCGGTCTTTGCCTTTGTCTTTGGCTTGTCACACTAATTGAGCATTTAAATGCAAGGTAATTGCATTTCTAACACCTTCATCAGTGTTGGGCAACGGCTGCCTTTGATGCGCACTGAAAATTAGCATATAAATTGTCCCGTGTGAACATAAAATCAAATGACATGCAAGTTTGTCAAAAAAAAGCAAGCACTCAAAAGTCAAAGAGCCGCTGCAAAAGCCGCTGCAGATCGGTGTTTGGCGTCAAGAAGACGGCAGGACATGTTGTGGTCAAACTCAGAACAGTCCATGGTGTTCCCAACCAAAAACCAAGAAGACCAACAACACGTCATTAACATTTTCTACAGCAAACGAACGTGCAGCTAATTGGAAATGTAACAACAGAACCAATGAATGTATGAATGAGTGACTGAGTGAGTGAGTGAGTGAATGAGTGCTGGGGGCTGTGCTCCACCTATTCCAAACTATATTAAGAAGGAGACGATGGCGACGACGACGACAACAACTGCAGTCCCCAAGATAACCGCATGCTAATGGGCCAAACATGCGTTCTAACAGCTAAACCCCTAAATTGTCCAAGCGGCGCCAGCTAGACGTCTTTATGGGTTTTACTTGTGTCCAAAAACCTGGAACGCTCGTTGTGCTGCATTTTAAAGTAATTCAAAGAGTTGCTAGCCCTCCAAACAATTAATTAAACATTAAAACAGTTATGCATCTCAACTCATTTCGGTGGCGGATAAGTTTCTTAACCCGCATGCAGCTCTTAGCACAGGCAGGAAACGCAGCTCATATGGAATACCAAGGCGTAGCATAATGTCCCAACGTTGCACAAATGCGCTTTGCATAACTTATTGATTATACCCTGTAACCATAGGGTCAAGGGTATTATGGATTTGTGCAAGTAATGTAACAACCAGAAGAAGGCGGGGCACAACATTAGTTTTCTGTACCAAAATCTATCGATCTAAGCGAATGCAATTGCTGAAGACACACAGATTCCTCCGTAGGAAAATTGCCAAGCTTATAATTAATTGTATTACTTTAATCTGAGTCCCGGAAAACCAGAATATAGAGGGAAACGAAAAAGCCGGCAAACTGGCAAGAAATGGGTGTGGTCAAAAGAGACATCAACACAAAATACCTTCAAATAGGGGACTAGTAGACCATTATGGCCAAGATACAACCTCAATCAAACAACATCGCTCATAAATGGGAATAGTGGGGATACCTCTAGAGTCTAGACTCACGGCAATCACCACTTGCTTTTGGCCTATTGCTGAACAGGTTGCCGAAATAAGGCTTTCTCATAATATTTAATGTCACAGTTGCAACTAGCCAAAAGAAAAGCTTTCTTAATTTCCTTGGAAGCAGATAATGGACTCCCTAGAAAGTCCGCTTTTCAATTAACTTGAGGAGTTGGCGGCAATAAATATCAACCACCTCCAGAGGTTCCTAAGCCGCACGGACTGGATCTAACCTAGGATGTGGTGCAGCTAGTTGGGCCCTTGGACTGACTCAGCACTTCAACCAACCAACTATAACAAATTTTAGATCCTCTCATGCCAACAATTTTTGAATATACTATACGTATATAGACGCTTGTGAGCGTAATAAACATTTTAATGTTGACATACCACTAGTGCCTGGAAGAAGCCCACAGACCTCATGCCAAAGCTGCCAATTAATAACTTTTTGTTTCTACGGTAGCAGGGTATTTCAATGTCTGATATCACCCCGATTGATTGATATTTCTTTTCGGTTTGGTTCGGTTCGGTTCGAGCATGGTATGAGACATGAGTTTAAGTCTGGTGCACTTGTTGCCTCAGAGGTGGCCATAAAACTGTTACCGGCGCTGGAGTTGGTGGGCGTTGGCATTGCCATCCGGTCGGTTTTATAGCCTGAAAATTATTTAAAACAATTATAATAAAACAAACATGTCTAGATATATAATGTGCAATTTAACTTTATTCTAAATTGTAGCTATATCTTCACATAGTAGCCATAAATGTGTTGTACATAGCTCTGGGACTTTCCCATTGAGCCATCCATTGACTATGTGTTTCCCTAGCTTAACTTGCGCAAGGCTTAACAGGCATTAGATGTGGATTAGTTGGTGATGTTTTGCTGGCATAACTTGTGCAATCTCTGCTGGGCAAAAATTCCAAAGCCAGGATTGTTGGAACGCAGGCATTTTCGTGGTCAAACGGATTTAATTGAGATCAATGCCTGAAGAAGTGTGTGAAAAACCAAATATGTGTGCGGAAATTTTGTAAAATTTTTTCACTAAACCGCGATCAAAACCGCAGCTACTATAACTTCCGTTAGGCGGTTTTGCCCAGTCACTGAGAGTTATGAGTAATCTTTAACATGTGGCGATTGGATATCGATTATGAGCAACAACTGATCCGTGGGAAGTTTGTCTACGCTTGGAACATAAATGACTGTTCTAAATCAGCGGAAACTCCATCAAGCTGCTAAAGGGCTCAACATTTTTGGGTTTTACTTAAAATACACTACTTATGTAAATATATGCTCTCTCAAAGACAAAGCAAATGTCATAATTTCAGCGTAATTATTATTTATGTTATCATGCTCGATTATAGATCTTAAAAGAGTTGTTTGCAAAAAGTCTTAATTGTACGGGGATCAACCCTTACCATCTCCTCTAACAACAACAGCAGCTAGGCTGCTATTTGTGATCAATAATCATAACTCTAATTTGCATAAATTCATAATTTTCATAATTCTACAACAATATAATAATTCCATGCGATATTCTTTGTATATTTACATAGAGACTTGAGGCAGCACGGATAAATGAAAGCAATATATCAACGGATGGACACAAAGGCTGCAAGAACTGATCGAAACATGTTTAATAAATGCAAACCCCCGAAAGTAATTATGATATTTTTAAGCGCAATTAACTATAATGACGTTAACTAAATAAGCTGTTGTTCCAAAACTGGTTTCGTTTTCTAATCTAAAATCGTATTTGGTGTGAAATTTGTATACCAGGCTCCAGGGGTGTAGCTGGAAGGCGCGGGTTTCTAAATTAAAGCTGAGCAGGGAGCATATTCCCAGGTTGCACAACCTGTTTACCTGTAAAATTAAATTTTAGGGCGTAGAATTCCGAAATTTTAGCTTTTTATAATATTTATGGCAGAAATTGGGAAGATGTCACGCAACCGCAGAACACAAGCGCAACCACGCCAAAGGATAGCTTATGAATTGGTCTGCTTTTTGCGGTATGAGGGGAATTCTTCATTGTGATTTATTCTTACCAATTCAGACATCGACGTAGAGCTTCAGAAAGTTTCCTCATTGACTTAGCCGTACTCTACTATGGAGATAGATGGACTTTCCAACAAGCCAAAGCCCCAATCCATACAGCCCACAAGACAAAAGCCGCTTCTACGTCGGGAAAAATTGCATTATTTTAAAGGCTGCCTATCAGCCCCGACTTAAACCACATCAAAGACATATAGGGCATACTTTCAAACAAGGTCTACAGGATGAGTCAATTAAGACCTTAAATAAACATTGATTGAAGAGTGTTACCACGTTGCCAAACCGATTTAACGAAGTTGTAAACAGTAAAGGAAAGCTCATAAGCAATTAATTTTAAATTAAACAACTTAATTTGAAATTTTCCACTCATAATTATTTCGTATGGAGCGATATATGTTTGTTTTTGTAAGGATAAGCAAATTAAAATACTATCTAGGTTTTTTGCTTCTTTTTTAACTATGTACTAAAAAAAAAATGTTGCTCGTAAAGTGTATTTGGTTTTTAGTCGATGAAACACTCAATTTATGAATACACATATAATTCTCTTCATAATCTAAAGATGTTGCAGTTTCACATTCTGTAAAGGTTAGGTTAGGGTGCAAGTCGGGACCTGACGTCCCAACTCAGTTAGGAGAAAAGTAGGGTCTATTGTGATACCGCAGGGGAGAACCTTTCCCTTCATTAAGAAGTATGATTATGGTAGTAGTAGTCTTATCCTACACAGCCCGGGGCAGTGACACAACAAGTGTTCCACAGTCTCCAACTCCACCTCATCGCCACAACTTCTACAGAAGTCATGATAAAGTGCCTTGAGCCTTGATGCGTGATTGCCACCAGCCAGTGTCCGGTAATTGCTCTGATTACTGTCGAGCATTGAGCTATTTAAAAAAGTTAAAGTTATTTTCCTATTTTTCTGCTGTATACCGGCCAACTTTTCCGTGAGATCCTGCACGTAAGCAAAGTGGTTTTTTATGCTCAATTCACAGCTGGCCATGGGCATACCAAGACGAGCCTTGTTCTGAAAAAGGATGCTGGTAGTTCCTCGTCTTGCAATTTCATTCGTAATACAATTGCCCTCAATATACCTGTGTCCCGGAACCCAGATGAAGTGGTTCCAAAAGTGTTCTGCCATTTCATCCATTCCACTTCTCCCTGGTTGAAAAAAGGGTCTTGAATGTAGTTATAAAGTGTTCTTGAGGGGTACAGTATTCCATGTCTATGCCATTCCATTTTCTCGCCTCTCTCATACGTAGAGCTGATAGACCGACTGTTTACCCTGCCACAGAGGCAGGAGATAGCATCTAATACTTCATTTGGAGTCGAGTATAATGCCCCGCTGGTAGTCAATTCTACAGCCCGCTGAATCTTACTCTGCTTTATTAGGTTGGTTTTCTTGTCCAATGACGCCCACCAAATTGAGACCGTAGAATAAGAATCGGTCTAAAAATTACCGTTTATAGCCAGCGTACTATTTGGACATTCTGTATAACAAATACCTTGATTTGACGGTCTGTTTCGAACTTGAAGTTTGCAAAATTACCTTTTACAGGACGCAACTGAAATACTCCGACAGAAATACACGCGCCCTGTAGTGATCCGCTGAAGACTTTTTGGAAATATTGGAGGCGATTGGAAAACTCCTAGTCTGGGGGGAAAATAAAAGCAATATTTTCCATTCTCGCTGTTTTTAAAATTATCTGTCCTTAAAACGTGTGGAATACTCTAAGCTATGGGTTGCATGTAGCTTTCCTGGCTACGCCACTGCATAGCATACTCGACGCACAACGCCGAACTGCAATATAATAATAACCAAAAAAGAAAAAACTGGTCTTTAAACTTATTTATGGACATAACTAGTAGAAATCTATTAAGATCTATAGAAATAAATCATTAAACTGTTAGATATATTTCAATCGATTAGAGTACAGTCAAAGAGCGCAAAATTATTGAAATACTTTTAAAATGTATAGCACTGCGAAAATGTAAATTTTTCGCAACTAATTACAATAACAATGATATACAAGTTGGGCATCCATTTTGGCGAAATCGCGAGATCTTGTGAACTTACGAGCTGTTAAATCAAAAGTATGCAAATACTTGGACAAATCGTGCGAGACGGGGTGACGATCTGTCGTAATGACTAAAACAACACGAGCCAAGTCGCAGTAAAGTCAAGTGGTTTGTCTGGGCCTGGGTTGGCTGGTTGGTTGGTTGGTTGCTTGGGTCGTCGTTGATATTGATTGATATGTGCGCCGCTTGTTGGGGAGGGGACTGCTGCTGTTTATTAACTGGGCAATGATGCAATCCCATGTTCAAACTACATTAATGCAAACCAGTTGACATTTGACTTGAAAGAGTCGTTCGTTCGTTTGTTCGCTCGTTCAGGTAATAAGGCGTCTGAGCATTGTGTGAGTGTTTTCTGCCATTTTATGATCAAACGGTAATTAAAAAGTTGACTTTTTTTAACCGAAAGTCAAAAAGTCAGCAAAATGGGCGCGTGCAGTTTTTTAGCGAAAAAAAAGAAACAGTTTTGTCGTTTTTTAGGCTCGTTTTTTCATATCTTTTTTTAGGACAACAACGAAGTTCCTGAAGCGTGTCCTTGAGGTACACGGCAGCAAGCCATAGCTAGTTCCCTGAATTCGCATTTTTTACGCAATGCTCCGACAATTGACTTTTTTATGGTGAGCTCGGGCTCGGGCACGGTTATTTCTTCTAAACATATGTACTACGTGCAGTTATCCCTTTTCCACTTAAAAAAAATGTGCGGAGTGATCTGTTTATCTGTTTTTTTTTTCTCGGTTGGGTTACTCGTTGTTGCTCGAGTTTTTATGGTCAGTGCCCGTTGACTTTATGACACGGCCGTTGATGAACGAACGCGGACGGGCTTGCTCGGCTTTTTTGTTCATTATTATTTTTTTTTTGGTTGTTGCGGCTACCTAAGCATGCGATTTTGTTACCTAATCGCAGGATCAACATACCTAAGCTGCAGATTATCCTAGGATCATAATTATGATGAGCCAGCCCGGTCATATTTCAACTCGTCACATAGCCGCGAAACCAAAACTGCGACATGTCGCGCAAAAAACTTAAGCCGGGGATTAAACCGGATTAAAAGTCATGTCATTGTTGCCACTTTCGTTTTTTGCGTTGTTTTTTTTTTAGGCGGAAAACTTAACCATTTGGTTGTTGCGGAAATTCGCAAAAACGAAGTCAGTTAAATTGAAGCGATTAGAAAAAGGCGAAAAGGTCGGTTCTACTTTGCTACCTTGACTTTTTTACAAGCCTTTGTTGAATTTTGCTGTGCTGTGCCGTTTTAGGCGAAATGCATTGAGTCAAGCCGATGCAATATTTTTTATGATTTAGACGTTAGCCTAGTATTTTTACGTTACCAGGAATTTCCAGGACATTCTAAGCCCATCAAAACCCTACTATAAAAACCGACGGCTATAAAATTTATTCGACCAAATAAAAACAAAGATACTCAATACTGTTATATGCTCAAGCTCCGCCCCTGCAGAATGATTTGAGCAAATGTTAAAAATGAAGTCAGCCGCGCTCAGACGTTTGAGTGACATTGGGACGCCCTTAATAAATAACCAAATAACGAATAATATCAGAGCAATGTAAATCGAGTGTAAATGCTCCAAACGCAACTCAGGCCGCTCAATGTAAATACACTGCGCCGTCGACTCATGCAACTCCGCTCATTCAGAGAGTAGCCCTAACAGCTGCTTAACAGCGACTCAAAGAGCGCAGCGTGAGAGCGGCTGTGAGCGTAACTACGTTATGTTATTGGTGTTGGTGAGACGATCGAATCAACTGTGATTTATCAGAGACCAAAACTGGATTCTTGAGTGCGTGCGTGTGTGTGTGTGTGGAGTAGACTGAGTACATAGCCCGTAGCCAGTAAGCCGCACAGAAATGCTTCTTGTCTGGCACGAGTTTGAGCCAGAAATCATTCGTCTGCTAGTAGCCGAAGTGTGAGTTACACATCGTGAGTTTAGAGCGCGCTGTGTAAAGCCAAAAGAAAAGCGGAAAAATCTTAAGAACAAAACGCTTTAGGTGAAAATATAAAGTGTGCAAAAAAAAAACAAAAGTGTTGAAATCATATTGAATTTCTAAAGCAATAAATTGTGTAAAACTAAAAATAAATAACGCCCAGCCAAATTGCCAAGGGCATTTCCTAAAAATCTTAAAAAAAAAACACAAAAAACTGCTACAAGAACCACAACAGCAGCGCAGCACAAACCAAGGTAAGTGTGGTTGTCCCAGTCCAGTCCAGCCAAAGTCAATTCACGTTTTGTTTATCGTGCCGTCGGCAATTTTTATGGGCCTTGCACTACTTCGATTTTTTACTGTTTCCCGCGAAAAATTCTACAAACCCACGCTTTGTATTTTTTTTTTTTTTTTTTTGGTTTTTGCCATTTTTTCGCAGAGCTGAAAATGTGAAAAAATTGGCAAATATTTTTGGGCAGTTCCATTTATGACCAACGTCAAGGTTGTAGTCATTTTTTTAAAAGAAACTCTTAAGTCATTACGGCAAGCAGAGCGTCTAAAAAAATCAAATTCTGGCCGGAACATACATTACCTGCACATTGTTGTTGCCGTAAAAGGGCGAGAATTTTACGACACGCATATAGGGTTGCATAATCCACCAGCTTAAGTTTTTTCGTTACGTGTCATAAAAAATGTTCTTTCTCTAGTCCTTTGGGTTTAAAAGCAGCCTGCATTTGAGTCTGCGCATCAGTTCTAAACCAAACCAGCAAACGAGCACAACACGCGCAGCATTTGAAGAAAAAAAGTGAAAAGTAAAAAATATTCTTTTAAAAAATAAGTGTAAAAAATTGATAAAAACATAACTTATGCAAAATGGTGTTCAACTTGGTTAGTGCTCATTAAATTTAACTTAAACGCCCCACACATTGGAATACACACGGATTATAGCCCCTTACTAAGCCGCTCTTTCTTCTGCTATTTTTAGATGAATCAAACGTGCAAAGTATGCGGAGAACCAGCAGCAGGATTCCATTTTGGCGCCTTCACTTGCGAGGGCTGCAAGGTAAGTTTCGCCACATCCAACCTCTAACCCGTTGGCTACTGCCGCAAAATCTATTGCAACCAAAACTAACTTT
Source organism: Chymomyza amoena (assembly GCA_037043745.1). Taxonomy (NCBI): domain Eukaryota; kingdom Metazoa; phylum Arthropoda; class Insecta; order Diptera; family Drosophilidae; genus Chymomyza; species Chymomyza amoena. The sequence continues at coordinate 397,195 of JBAMAX010003441.1, forward strand.
GACTTTCTTGCCCACTTTGCTTGCGCCTATTTGCAGTCCTTTTTTGGCCGCTCCTACAACAATGTCAGCTCCATAAGTGAGTGTAAAAATAATAACAAGTGCATCATTGATAAGAAAAATCGCACCACCTGCAAGGCTTGTCGCCTGCGCAAGTGCTATACTGTGGGCATGTCCAAGGGTGGCTCCCGCTATGGTCGTCGCTCAAATTGGTTTAAAATACACTGCCTGGTGCAAGAGCAGCAACAGCAGGCGGCCGAAGCTGCAGCCAAGGCCAATGGCGGCGTGCCACCCTGCGCTGGCTCACCCACGGCAGGCTCCGGTTTTGGCGATATGGCAGCCGCAGCTGCCGCACATCTACAGCAACAGCGTCATCCACACATGGGTCTGCTGGGCTATCCCAGCTATTTGGCTGAACCATTTGGCAGACATCCCGAAGCATTGCCTTTCTTTAGCATGATGAACACGCTGCCCAACATGGGTGCACCACAGTCCGCGTTTCAGCTGCCACCACATTTGCTCTTCTCCGGCTATCATCCTAGCGCGGCTGCCGCAGCGGCCGCTGATGCTGCCTATCGTCAGGAAATGTACAAACATCGTCAGTCTGTGGACTCAGCGGCTTCAGCTGAATCGCAACGTTTTACGCCGCCAGCCTGTCAGCCTTCCGCATCGGCACGCCAAACTCCCATAGAGGTATGTGATGAGGATGCACAATCGCTGCATTCACAGAGCCAAACACCGCCACATACACAGCACACCATACACAATCCCATTGCCATACGCGCTACGCCCACACAGCAGCTGGCCACGCACAGTCCAGTGCACACTGCCTCGCCTACGTTGACTCCCGAGCCCAAGATTAACAGCACACCGCTGTCCTTTGCCGCCAAAATGCAGTCACTCTCCCCTGTATCCGTGTGCTCGATAAGTGCTGAAACTACTGCTGCGTCCAGCAAAGCCGAGGCACTGGCTCAAGATGGTCCCATGGATCTCAGCATGAAGGCATCGCGCAGCTCAGTGCACAGCTTCAATGACAGTGATGCCTCTAGCCAATACGAGCAGGAGACACAGTGTGATCCACGCCGCAAGTTTTACCAGCTTGAAGCGGAGTGCACATCCTCCTCCTCATCCCTCTCAGAGCACGAAGCTGTTAAGCGCCAAAAGCTGAATGCCATTGGTGAGGCCAGCAGCAGTCCATTTGGAGCTGCTCGCAGTGGATTTGCTGTGGCCCACAATGCGGCCAGCGCCATGCGCGGCATCTTTGTCTGCGTCTAAAGTTAATGCTGTTTGTGGCTTAGTGGGAGGAGCTTCTTGTTGTTGTTGTTTTTGTTTAGTGTTTTTTTTTAAATGTTTAAATGTAAATTTTATGTACACATTTACACACACACACACATATACATACAAACACAGATACAAGCACACAGAGAGCAAGACCGAGAGACGGACAGGTTTGTTGTTGGCTAGAAGCTTGAGTTGCGCCTAGAGGGAGACAGCTAGTTCACACTATTGAGCTCGAATCCAAAAATTATTTTTACAAAAAACAAAAACTACAAAAAAATTAAGCTAAAAAAATTATAGATATATATATATTTCAAGTTTGTTTAGTATTCGCTAATTGTGTTGTATATAAGAATGTTTGAGCATGTTTGAAGTTTAAAGTTTTCTCATTTTAATTGTAATGTAAAACCAAAACACTTTCCTTCCCCACCAAAACCCAACCGTATTGTACATAAATTGTTAAGCTTAGCAAAAGTATAAAAAAAACAACCCTAGTTTGAGTTTAAAATAAATTTTAGCTTTAGTTTGAATTATTATTTGATTATAAAATATACATTAAAATTAAATACATTTATTGAAATTAAAATATTGAAATTAATTTTTTGGGTGGTAAACGATATTTGCGAAATGGCTCTTTATCATTTTTTGAGAGATACTTTTATAAAAGAAATGTTTTTAATACGCAGAATTTCTTTATTTAAAAATTTTTTTTCGTGGGGCATGAAGAAGAATTTTAATCAAATAATATGAAATTAATGTGAATTATAAAGAAATTTGATTATTAATTAATTAATTAAATTAATTTTTCAAATATATATAATACAGATTATAATTATAATAATTATTAAAGCTGAAAAACTCGGCTTCTCAATCGTTGGTTCTAGTAAAATAAAATATAAAATCTACGAATCGGTATGAAATAAGCTGAAAAGCTGGCTATAAGGCGCTTCATCATGTGAGAAATCCACTCTTTTTAAAGTTCTTTTTTTAGCTTTTTATATTCCAAAGTATATCTTTTCCAAATTCTCAATTATATTAAAACTGTTGTATATTTTTCTTAAATGTCTTAGAAATTATACAGGAATATGACATTGATTGATTGTATAGTTAGAGCATAGAATTATCTAGACTCAGTAGTCAATTCGATCAATCGAAATCAAAGTCCGAAACGGCCATAATTGGTTATTGACGCAGAAACGCAAAAAGACGTCAAGAAGCATTGACGTCATCAATCTAAGGCCTAATACAGGACTAGAAGTGCTGCTTCTCAACCTATTGTTTCTCTTTAGACTTAAGCTCCTAGAATTTTTCCGCAAAAACTTGTAAGTACACCAGAAATGGTCATGGATTTTAAAAGTCCTCCCATATAGCATAAAATGCGGTTGGCGGTTAGGTGGCATGCAACGAAATTTAAAAAAAAATTCTAAGTAAGGCTGACGTTCCCTGGCCTGGTCTAAGAGAAAAATCGTTAAACTCTCGAAAAATCCGCCAAACAAAAGATTACAAGAAAAAATTTTTTAATTTTTGCATATCGTTCTTAAAACCGGAGGACTGCCGCAAGAATTTGAACCTCTTTCCAGAATAACTAAAAAATTTATCGAATTTTTTCGAATTCCGAGCCAAAGTGAGAGTACAGGAATATTGTGTATTCCTTAGGGCAGCTTTCGGATTATTCGAAATTTGACTTTGTTAGTTCTTTTTTGTAACCAATTTTTGGTACTGGTTTGACGTGTCTGTCTGTCTATGGCATCATAACTTCCGAACGCATGCAGTGATTTCAATTTAGTTTTTTGAATTAAAACTTAAGTAATTTCCATTTAAAAAGTAAAAAATAATAAAAGAAACTTAATGTTAAAGTACCTAAGAATCTATTAATAATTCGAAAAAAATACGTCGCGTTGGGGGACCGCTCCTAAACTAACAATTTAATTACAAATAGTCTAATTAAGCAACAAAGATGAACTTAAAAACAAAATTAAGAAAATACTTCAAAAACTTTCATAAATTTACTCCAAGAAAGAAGATTCCAAGAAATTAGATCTAAAAAACAATACTAGCTTTGGTCGCAAAAAATAAAAGTTTGAATTTTAGTTTTAGGAAAAAGTACCCCGATTATGGATATATCTATTATGTGTATATGTGCATATCCATACATTTATTTAGAGGAAACTATTCACAACTTTTTTCTAAAAATATCATATGATCAGGGTCTTATATTGGGCGTGGGCTGTCAATGCTTGGGCATAAATTCGTCAAAGTCGAGTACGGGGACCCATGAATGTTTTACTGCAATTCGATGGATAGATGGATAAATGGTTGATGGTTGGATGGATGGATCGATGATAATAAAACCGATATAGCCACAATAAGTGCCGTATGTCAAATGCATTGCAGTAAATTAAAAATGCCACAAATGTTACGCTCAAAAATGTTGGTCTTACGGCCTATTTGATATGCTATATTCATGTTGCGATGGCATGACTTGGGTGCTGCTCGGAGCGGGAGAGACCGACCTCAGGCCTATGTCTTATATGGGGCTAAGTAGTGACTTGGGTACTGCAGGGATGGATACACCCAAATGCCAAGCCAAGAGTGTCGGTCGACCACGTGCTGCTTCAAATAATAAACTTTATATTAACACATACAAAAGTCATACGGAATGTTGTTGGACAGAATTTTAATCACTTAATTAGAGATACTGACTGAGTTGTTGTAAAATGAAGACAAGCTCGAGTTTGATATATTGAGCATTTTGAAGAACCATAGACCCACCAAAAAAAAAATCTAGGCAGGATAAGTGGATGCAAATATTGATTATTGTAAAATGTGGCAATGTCAAAAAGTTGACGCTTTAAGGTATGATAATAAACAATAACCATAATAAAAACGGGTAGGCAATGCATATTGTAAATACATAATAATAATAATACATATCAATATGCATGATGAGGCGGCGGCATGGTGGGGTAGGCCGTAAATGGGTTTAGGGGGGGCTGTATAAACAATGGCGTGTGTTTAACGGCCGCGCGATCACATTCCAATGTGTATCTTGTCGTCATTGTTTCTAAATTTATTTTTATAGTTTATTAAACAGTCATACTGGAAAAACGCTTCAAGAGACACAAAAAGACATAAAGAAGAAGATGACAACGAAAAAGACTGCGTCGGGCTCGAGCTGGAGCTGGAGCTCGAGTTCGTTGCCTAAGTCTTTTGTTTTCTTTCTTTTTCGATCGGAGCACGCTGTCAAACTGAAAAAGTGGTTCATTTCAATCGGCACAATCTGAAAGCCAATCAAAAAGCCATTTATGCATCTAATAAATTATTGATATACCCAAAAAAAAAAAAAGATACACAGCCAAACAACACCAAAAACAATAGACAACTTTGACTTTTTCGATCGCTTAACATTAAAATAGACCAAAAGTATAACATTTCAAATTTTTATTGACTGTCAAAAAGCAGGCGCCAATGGCTCAACAATGCTGCCAGGGGCGGGCAAGGGCTAGCCATTTAAGGCAAGACACAATATACGAGTATATAAGAAGAAAAACGACCACAGACAAGCGGGCGATCATATTACGCTGGGCAGGCGCAGGCGCCTTCAGACATAGATGGCGCCAAAACTATACTACTTATAGGCATATACTTATGTAGGCCTGGTATGGTATCATGGCTCAACTCAACTCAATGAAAGTCATATAATATCGAGAGTTGAGGTTAAGCCGAGGTTAAGGTCTTGGCTAGCTAGCTAGCTAGCCAACTAGCTAAATATGCTTTATTATTTTCTAGTTGGATTCATTAGAGAGAGGCATCAGCTCATTTACGATCGTTCACAGCATTGGATCGTGCTGAGCACATCTTTAAAAATAGTGCAGCTGGCAGCAAGTACTTAACTGACTAATACCACCTGTCTTTTTTTTATTACACTCACAATATCTACAATACATACATATATATTAAAGTATCTAATGGCTATGTTCCTACTTTTAAGCTTTTAAATTAATGCATGCAAAACAAACACACACACACACAGATACTCACTCACACAGATACTCACTCACTAACATGCATACCTTATAGAGGAGCAGTCATTTGAACATGATTATTAAATTAAATAATTGCAAGCACTCATTCAATAATGCAGAGTTTATTTTTAATGTATTTTAGATATTGCATTTAATGCGAAATTTGCATTTTAAATTAACTAAAAAAATAATTTTATTGCCATGTATTGACACATTCTACAATAATATTAAACATGTTTAAATAAAGAAATTATGCACAAATTTACATAACGATTTTAGCCAAGTTTCTTGCTTGTTAATTGTGTCCGGTAGCAATTTTTAGATAATTGCTATTTATTAGTAGAAGTCTAAAATTAGCCAACGGACAACATATCGGATACACTACAAGAATGCGAAATTATTTATATCTTTATTTTAAATTTATAAATCAAGAAAATGTAACTTCCTAGCAAAAATACCTTAGAAAGCTTTTAGAATTATTGGAAAGCCCTTAAAAAACCCAAATCTAGCCTTATTAAACATTAATAATATTAACAATTCCCCTAGTACTATATATTACTATATTTAAAATTATATTTTTTTATTATACAATTAAATTATAAATTATACAAATAAATTAAAAATAGAGATAGGTTTTGGTAATTTTTGAAGAATATAAATGTAGGTAAGACGCACCTTTCATTTTTATACCCTGTACCGTATGGTCCAAGGGTATATTAAGTTTGTGCAAGCCGAAAATGTATGTAACATATAGAAGGAGACGTCGGAGACACCCCAAAGATACCTAAAATATGATCAGGGTGAATAGAGAAGTCGATATACCCATGTCCGTCTGTCCGTCTGTCCGTCCGTCCGTCTGTCCGTCCGTGTGAACGCCTAGATCTCAGAGGTGGTAAGAGCTAGAGTTACCAAACTTTCACATTAGATCCCATATTATTCCATAGGAGGAAAGTTTATTTTATTTTTTTGATATCGGGGATAAATTATATAGCTCCCATAGGGGTGTTTGAGACGACCTCGACAAAAAAAAAAACGTTTTAGATATATAATTCGTTTGTTAATGAAGATATCGTAACGAAATTTGGTATTCGAAAGTTTTTTATAGTTCCCAATCACTGTACCAAATTTGATCGAAATCGGTTGACTATATCATATAGCTCCCATAGGAACGATCGGTCAAAAAAAAATTTTTGCTTAAAAATTCTTCTGTTTTTGGTTTTTTGTGAAGAAATCGGACTTTATTACAAGCTAGTGGTACAGAGTATCCTAAAGTCGTCCGCGCCCGACTTTACGTCCGCAATTTTTTAAAATTGACAAAGTAATGCGACAATCTACAAATATTTCACTTTTTTATAGTTCTCAATAAATTTTTTAATTTTTTCAATTAAAAAAAAAAATGTAAAACAATAATAATAAAAAAAAAAAAACAAATGCGCCCTCTGGTAGTACATAAAATTAAAAATAGATGTCAAAAATGGATTTCTGGACCTCAAAAAACCCCAATTATTAGATGAAAAGTAACTTTTTTTGGCCTTGTAAATGGAAGACCTAAGTCGATTTTTGAATATTTTCATAAAAAACTATTTGGAAAAAGTCAACAACTCATTTTAGACCATTGTTTCTTGGGAAAAGTTGATTAAAACAATCCAAAAAATCATATTAGCCCTAGAACGCCCTAAAGTGCTTCTTATACCTAAAGGACACTGAATAAATTTTCAAGTACAAATAAAAAAGTGTGTAAATACGATCCAGAAAACCTTTATTTATGTAATAGAACAACTATCTAACATTGGAGCTTATAATTCGCTATTAGGATATTGGATAATTGCTTCACATAACTAAAATTGAAAAATTATATTGATGCCATGCCCACACTTAATTTCCTTATAATCAACTACTGTCCTATAGTTATGAAACGCTTAAAATTGCAGAAAAAATCACAATATCCTTACGTTGAATTAAAAACATCAATATTAAATAGTTTTTCTTATAAAAAAGATTTTATGGATCGTGTTTACAAACTTTCATTACAAACTTGCTCATAAAAATTTAATTTCGAAGTCTTTTTGTCTTTTGAGAAGCACTCTATTCTATTTCTATAGAAGCGATCTAGTAATTATGAATCTGGAGACTATTCAAAATAAAACCTCGAGACGTTTTTCCGCTTCTTGATGAGATCTATGTTCAATATTGTCAATTTATTGGGGCTTGGTGGTGGAATCCCAATGAGGTGGAGAGAAGATAAAGATGTACGATTTAGATGTAATTCACTATTGGCAAACTCTTGTATGTCAAGGATAATAATATCAAAGGCCAAATGATTCCAGACGACCCAAATTCTTCAGATCCAGCCCCTAGTGAGTTTTTGAGATCTTCTGCCCTCAAGTAAATGCCGAGTCTGAGGCCTATTTTGAAGCAAAAGACAAATCGTACTACAAAAATGGTATCGAAAATGTAGAAGGTACAGTATACAGTGTTTCGTTCTCGATTTCAATTATATTGACTAAACACATTTTGCCAAAAAATATGATTGTTTTTAAAACGATACAAACTTTTTTTCCGGCATGAATATAATATTCGAAGCATCAAACTATTTTGTCAATAGCTACATCTCGGGCCCAACAATAAACTTTTCTGGCTACGTCAAATATAATATATTATATATACTACCATATGCTTTATCCCTTTAGCTATTGGTCTGGTCTGAACTTGCTGATTAGAAAGCTTCCAAACTTTTTATTTCGGTTACGCGCCACTCAAAAGTCCAGAAGAAACTAATTCTTTTTGAATCGAAAAATGCAAAATCCTTTTAGTAGTCCCTTTGCCTCTTGATTTTGAAATTTGTTTTTTTAACAGCTTGAAACACTTTTTACCATTAACATAGATATCATTTGTATTCCTAGTATGGGTTAAGTTGAACCTAACATTTCCTTTTTACAAATCTTTTTCGTTAATCAAGCGAGTTCTTCCTTTGCCCTATCTCTGAACTTAAGATAAACAGTTTTTGGTGAGAGTATGCTTGAACTACCGACCACAAATAATGGCATAGGATGAAATTCTTACTTCTTAACCTAAAAGCTCGTAGACAGAGTCGTTAGTCAGGTTGCATAGACTTTTGATCGAAATTACTTTCAGACTTCTTGGTAGCTTCTGGTCCAAACGAATAGGCCCCCTTAGTATTTTCAAAGTAACAGCTTAGGCAACTTTATTTTCCTATTTTTCTGAATTATGTGAAAATCGTCTTTATTCGCTTTACGTTAACCAACTTCCCCCCTTCAGTGCACACTTATATAATTATGTTATTCAACTCGCTGATCTGATTACAATATCATTCCGCTGTGCCATTTAATCAGTAAATACGCGTGTAATTCCAACGCATTAACCCACTTAAGCCTTTATCGTTGGTATCTTTATTGATTACCCATTAACCTTTTATTTTGGACTTGAAAAATCAAAAGTAAACATTTTTGTTGTAGCCTGTAAGAAGCATAAGAAACAAAAGAAGAATAAGTAAAGAAACCGCTGTTCCGTATGCTCCTTCAAGAGAGTGGGGCGCTTGGCTCACACGCGGATTTAGCTGGCGCTGGTAATTAGTGATCTGGTGCACTTGATATCCACCTTAATTTAAACATTTCGTACACACCCAGCATTTGTAGCACACAAACCCACACACACATCCAGACGAATCCCCACTCGAAAAAGCAACAACAGAACATAGCGCACGCATTGTAGCTGAGTTCCTCTTGGTCAGATCTGAGCCATTCCTGCAACGGCTTTAAGGTCTGGCCCTTCTACGTGCGGAGCATGCCGTTTGCTTGTATATCATGGCATACCATGTACTTGCCCCCTTGTTGCCCAAATGCGCCGCACAGTTTCTTGGCCATTCTGTGTTCTCGTTTTAACGTTTATTTAACTTAAACGAACTTTGCGTGTCGATTAAAATGCTGCGATTAAGGTTCCACCAACCCAACCGACAGAGCGACCCCAAGATATTGCTGGTCCAGGTTTTTTGTTTTGTAGATTTTATTTTTTTCTTGTTGTTGTTTATTTTCTCAGGCACATGCGTGTCCAGTGAACTTGCAGGTCAAGCGCATTGCTTACGCATGCCATGGCCCATGGACCATGTCTGGTCCAGTCAGTCAGCGAACTGCTTTTCATCAGATCTTGAGCAGCTGGCTTTGATGCACAGTTTCTAGTTCCTTTCTCAGACTTTCTCTGTAAGTGTTACGACAAATTTGCCCATTGTTTTGCTAGTTGATGATGTCCTTTTTTTCTTTTTTTGTCGACTGCTTGTGTGTGTTTGGACCCCGACCGCGTGCGCCTTCAATCGACCGCCCAGGATGCCTTGCCACAATATTAATTTGTGCTACGTACACACCTCGATCTTGTTGGCCACAAAAATAAAAAGAAACAAAAAGAAACCCAACTCGATGTTGCTCTCCCTGCTCCCTAACGAGAGGCGAATCCGATGGTTATCTCCGCGTTGGTTATTGTTTCATTGCTTGTTTTTTAGTGGCTGACTTGCTTATCTTGTTACCCTTATTTATTTTGAAATGAAATTAGATTTGAAGTCCAAAAGGTCGCACAGTCGGACCAGCGTCGTCTACATGGTAGTACAAGTGATTTTGATAGATCGTAAAAAACTCAAAAATTCCACTTTAATGGGTAAATATACAATTTACAGCCCGTAGTAACTCAACACGGCCAAAGACCGCAGCAGGACATTGGTTGGCCTCGTTAGTTAGTTGGAAGGCATAACCACATACCAGCTTTGCTAGCTCTAAATTTATGTGCTTACCCATTAAATTAGTCTAATAGTGTTGAGTAACATTCAGATGTTAGATCTAACCACACAGCTGCCAAAAGGGTTGACATCATTAGGTTTGGCCCGGCGTGGCCTGGACTGGTCTGCTCTGGTCTGGTCTGGTCTGGTGCTCCCAATTTCGTGTTCTCAGCAACGTGTGCGACCCAACAGAATATACAGTTGCACTCTTTACTGCTCCTGTCCCTGTACCTCTTCGGCCTTATGCCAGCAATCACCTGAGCTGACACTTTAAGCTTCTGAAGCAGCTTCCAACACTTATGCGCCTGGTCGGGCATTGTATGTTCAACTGATATGCTTACAAACACACGTTCACACACGCTCTCACATACACACACACACACACACACGAGGTGCTCCACTGCTGCTCCATAGTGTCACTGTCAATGTCATTTACTGGCAGGAGCATATTCCCTGGCCCTGCTCTGCCAGGCCATGCACTTGGCTGAATGGCTCCGCGGCTGAAGATCGTGTGATCCATTACCAAACGTGCGCGATCGTTTGCGCCTGTGTTTAGTGATATTTATTTTTATTTTTTCGTACATTTTTTTTTTCTGCTCTTATGGTGCACCTTCTGTTGCAGTTTTTTTATACTCTTTCAAGAGGTATGTTTCCTTTTTTCGACTAAGTTATCGAAGAAGTCCGTAAATATGAATTTGAACTTTTATTTACTTTTAAATTATTTTCGTTAAAAACTAAAAATTTTATTGTTAACAAATTTAATTTTAATTAATATTTTCGTTAAAAAGTAAATATTTTTAATGTATTATGGGGTCACTGGAAAGTTTCTAAAAATTGATGGGAATATTACCAAGATTTGACTGGCTTATTCAAGATCTTCTATAATGCTATCCTTGGAATTAAACATTCATGGTTACAGCTTTTTTTAGGAACAAAAAACTATTTCAACGAGAGTTTTAATATATTTAACAAATTCCACTAAATTCCCTTGAATGGAAAGGTGATTATAAGTAAACTTGGTTTTTTCTTTTTCACGGTGATCAATTATCGATAGTTTGGCGCATTCGCACTGAGCCAGAATTATCCTTGAGTGAATCATTCAAAGCACTACACATCCTTGCTAAAATTTGTTCTCAAACGTCACGGCCATCGAAAGGAACATATTATACTCAAATGGCTTAATATCTAGCAAATATGGCAGGTGGGCAGGACTTCTCATTTAAGCGTCCCCAGGTAGATTTTCGCCGGCTTGGCAAAGTCACGACAAGAGGTGTTATACGGTACAATCCAGTAATCGACTCAATTGAAACAATTGAAGTCAAAAAGTGTTAGTAGGCAGTCCCTATGCGATGAGCAAACTCCCTTCGTTTTTGCCACTGGTGAAGTTGTTCTCACTCAACTCAGAATACGAAGCTCAATAAATTCATCATATCGTGGTTCTTGGAGATAATCGCAAGGCTTGCTAGGGAGTTATTGGCCTCAGACTCCGTTTCAGCGATTCTCAGTGAAAGCTCTCCATAAAACTCTCAAAAATGATAGGGGCAAAACGATCGTACACTACCGTAAACATTTGTCTAGAATTAATGTTTCTTTTGCATTCTGAAATTTTAAATCAGTTAATCGATTTTCCGGGCACCTATAAGTAGTGAGGCTATCTAATGTTGGAGTCAGGCCCTACGAGAGGGCTGTGGGAAGGGGGACTTTGGAATTAACTTTTGACTAAGAAAATATTAAAAAATAGTTTAATATTTTAAATAGTATATCGAATTTAAAACATCGAGCAGGTTTTTCAATACTGCGAGTTGTCTTCCTAGTATTCACAATTGAATTAGGATACACTTATTAAGATATTTTAAACACATTTTAAACAGTCTCATTACCTTTAAGGCAGTGGTGGGCAGTCTCTCGATTCGGCTCATGCACGGTCCAAATGTGTGAAATCTCTCTCTCGTTTTTGCTTGATTGCGGTTCTTGCTCTCTCGTGCGCTTTTGCTTACTGCGCTGCTTACTTACACAAAGAAATGTTTGTTTGTTCCAGTCTTGCTCAACACTGCTTTAAGGGTGTAAAATCTTCGACCTGGTTGACTGAGATTTTCTTTTACCATTTGCCTTTTGCTGCGGCTTTTAATGCTGATGCAGCTTCTGCTGCACTCATTCCATTGACATTTGGTAAATATTGCAATGCGGCACAGCGTGAGCGCTCCTAACTTCTGACGTGACTCAAGATTGGGCTTTACTGGCTGTTAACTGTGGGTTGTTGGTGTTGGTTTGGTGTTGGCGTTGTTTGTTGCTGGTTATACTTGTATGGTAGCACTTGGCACTTGGTACTATGACTTGATTTGATTTTCATATGGCTAGCTCAAAGTGCATCGATTGCCAGCACTCAATCAGGCCGCGTTTCACTCGTTATTTGTCCATAACACACAGAGAGTCACACCACTCATTTGGATACCCATTCGCAGCACTCACATCATCATCATCATTATCTTCATTATCATCATCATTGATGCACATTCTAATTAACTGCTCTAGCTGAGACACACAAACGCGAGCACAAATCCAAGAGGTTTGTTCGCTTTGTTTGCAGGCTTTTAACTTTTTAACTCCTGCTCTCAAAGGGGTTTTCACTTGGTTGTTGTTTTGTTTTGTTTTTTTTTTTTGCTTTTATGAGTGAGTACCGGACATTCAAAGTGACCGACACACAATCAACTCCTTTCATAGTACCTTTGGCTGGCTGTCTGTTTGCACTACATGATCAGGCCAAGAGAGCGGCTTATTAGAACAACTACAGTGGTTGCTGTTGTTGTTGTAGTTCTGGTTCTGGTTCTATTGTTTGCTTAGTTTGAAAGGATGCTCGCAATGGCTTAAGTCGGAGCGGCTAGCATCTTAACCAGCTCAAAACACCCGCCGTGTTTTTTTTTTCCTTTTTCTTTTTTGGATCTATTTGACAAATGCAAACAATTTGAGATTTTCCCAAAGAGTTTTCCGCGTTTATCACCTAAAACAGTTTTGGCTTGTTATTAGAACACTTTAGGTTTTTATTTTATTTTTTCGACTTGTCTAACCGTTTGTCGGTTTGTCCAATAGTTGACCAAATAATCATCATGCTGCTCCGACTTCAAATGCTTAGCCCAAAAGGCCACTTAAGCACGAAACGAATCAGCTCGCCGGATGGCTGGCTGGCTGGATAGTCCAATCCAGTCTGAAGATATCCAACAACATCTGACTTTGTCTGGCTGTGCGCCGCTTTATGCGTTATGATGTAATATGGCTTTTTGACTTTTGTAGACATGATAAAATACAAAACGTTGCGTGGCAGTTATATTGGCTAATGGCCACGGCCTTTTAGACCATTTGAGAGGTGTCAGCCAGCCAATGGGGTGGGGACGTTTGGACGCACGGACTGACCCGCTTTGGTCGGACCAACTTCAATGAATGGAGTGAGCCTGCTAAGCATTGGCGGTGTCAGATCAAAGCGCCAAGCGCATGTTCTTGCTCGAGTTGTTGTTGCTCTTGGTCTTATTGTGGCCGTTATTGACCATGGCAACACTGCATTGGTGTTTGTGTTTCTGATGAGCTCACGCTTGGCAGTTTATGTGGCTGCAATAAACAGGCATTTAACCCAAGATCCATTTGCAAGTGCTTTTCCTCACTCATGCCAATAACGATGTTCAGCCCGATTATGAGCACAGTAATGAAGTTTTCATTTGACGCACATCAAATTGCAATAATTCAACTGCTAAATAATTTCCATAATTCAAGCAAAATACTAAAGCCTCGCCCTTTTTTTAGTATTTGTTGGAGCCGGTACCACCCCAACAATTGGCCATACCCAGCTGCCCCAAGTCTAGTATTTAGCAAGAACTTGACCACTTAGCGCATCATTTGTATGCGCGGATGTGCCTCTTGACATGTGCTTTATATATAATTTAGAGTTCTGCTACCGTTGCATGTCCAACACAAGTCAATACAAGACCAGAGCTCGAGTCCGAGGGTATCGATACCGAGCGTGCTAGGTGCGTGCTGAGGGTTTAGTGTTTTGGTTATGTGCCAATTTCTTTGAATTTTTCTTTTTTCTTTTATCATTTTGTTTTAAATTAAATAAACAATGCGCACGTTTTGAGCTTGGGCCAAGTTTGCTGCTTAAGTCTTTTATTTTTTGCAGGTCGAGTCATTTCCGCAGCCTACACATCGGTACAGTAAGCACTTACATGTACTTAGTGTGCAGAAAATAATAGCATTCAATGGACCTCATTTGGGCCACTTACCAGGCAATGAAGTAGCGGACGATTGGCTATCCTGATGAGACGTAATGTACTGGACCTAGGTAGAGTAACAATGTGAGCATATGTGTGGATATTAATAACCCAGAATGAACATACGGCAAATATACCAAAGAGACTTCATACAGAAGGAGACGTTAGGGAGATTCCTAAAGGTACCTAATGTATAGCATGGTGACTACAGGAGTCGATGTACCCATACCGGTCTGTTTGTCTATCTGTAGATCTCTGAGATGGCAAGAGATAGAGTAACAAAATTTCCAAGAGAGACAAGTTTATTTTTAATATCGGGGTTATATTATATAGCTTCTAAAAGTTTAAGGTATCCAAATCCTTTTTTTTGCTTTTTGATCGTTTTTTTTTGTAATTTATTATAAATGGTATATTTAATAAACATAATAATTATTATCTAAATCTAACTGTGCACACTGCTTCTTAAAGAGTTTTCAAGTGTTTTTTTTTAAATAAAGTGTTCTTGTTATGTTATCCAAAACGTTTGTTTATGACGATATAGTAAACAAATTTGGTATTCAAAAGTTTTTTAGATTTACCAAATTTGTATTAAAATCAATTGACTATATCATATACCCCTTAGGGGATCGATCGGTAAAAAGTTTTGTTGCGAAATTCCTCACATTTTTTCTTTGTTTATAAAGGAAAGATTGTTTTTAGAGCTCTCTAACAATGTATCAAATCCAAACAAAATTTGGTTGACTATATAACATAGCCTCAATAGGACCGATTGACGAACAAAATGTTTTTAGGGTATCGAAAATAATTCGGAATACGGTTAATTCATAAGGCTTTCATAGAACCGATCGCGTTTTATCAAAATGGGTTGATTAAATTATATATTCCCCCTAGGACCGATCGGTGAAAAAAGGTGTTTGGTGACATATTTTATATGCTTATAAATCAAATATCGGAATAGAAAGCTGCCTCTATTTTATCCAGTCTTGGTCATTATTTACAATCCAAAAAAAAATAGACAAGAATGATTATAATCATATCCAAATTAAACCGAGTCCACACTTGCGAGTGCATACTGTACAAGACTTAGTTACTGGCATGCTAGTTTTATGTACGTGGATTATCAAGGAGATCACAAAAGTTTTAACAGGTGCAAATTTTCGTATGTGTTTTTGCTGTTGTGCAACAATCAAAGATGTGGCAAGACAAAGTAGTAGCCATTACTCGATGCCAGTTCGATTTTGTCGTATCTCTTATATCGAACACTTAGCCGTAGATGCCGCCAATAGCAGATTGTCTTCCAGGCGATGTTTTTTCGCCTGACAACTCGAAACATTCAAGTCGTGAAATGCGTGCAACTTGTGGCACGCCGCATGCCGGGTTCCAGTGTGCGTAAACGACGACGACGATGAGAGACAACAATGAAACTGCTACCGTTGCAAGAAGATTCGAACCAAGCCAGTCATTTACAAGGCAATTAAATGCCGCGCATAACAATCACACAATATTAAAGACAGCTTTGGTGAGATGAGCGTTTAGTAGGGTCTTGGTTTTGGTTTCGGTTTTGGTGCGGAGCTGCTTCTAATGGAAAGTGCTGGACTAAATTTCTCAAGCTGCAATTAAAGTAAGAGTATGAGAGCGGTCTGGTTTAAGGAAATTTTTATCAAATGCTGGCTATCGGTTTCACATTGTATTGACAACAATTAAAAACGATTTAGCCAAGCAAAACGTTTTATTCGTTTGCTTTCCTTTTTTTTGGGTTTATTTTTTGGATAGAGAGTGTGAATGGGACTAGAGCTCAAGAAGACTTAGAGCTAAGTTGGCCTCTACCCGCCTGGCGCTTGCCCCATGCTAATTAGCCTGAATAGGCGCCAGTCTCAGACAGTAGCCGGGAGTTGTCGGTTGTTGTTGGTGCTCTTGTTGTTGGAACTGTTGTTGCCACGTCGCGTCGCGTCTTACAATTAAAACGTGATCAACAGCAGCTACAAATTTGTCGAACACGCAAAATGTCTGACTCGGTTTGGGTGCACTGCAATAGCCAAGTAGTAGCTCCAGGTATGTGAATGCGTGCCAGCCCAATTGCATTCGATTCAAATTGAATTCGATTAAAGCATTTCATACAATTTGATTCCCAGACATGGGCCCTAAAAATAAAAACTAGTTTTGCATACATAAACGTGCAGTGGCTGCACTACTTCCCTTTGGCCAGCGGGACACTGAGCTCACTGAGCTGCTTTAAAGTGTACCAAGCCATGAGTACACGGACGAGTGGCGTCATTCGATGTCTCGCTAATCCCGGCAGTTCCAAGACAAGAGCTACCTACAATGACAACGCACCGTTTATGAATTTTTAAACGCCGCGTTTAGTCCATAAACAAAAGTAAGCAGAAGTCGGTGGCAACGCTGGAGCACACTTGTCAGCCCCATATAGACAGGCGGGGCATATTCTTTATTAGCTTTTTATTGCTACCAATATTGGTTAGGGTCTGGTCTTTCACTCTAGCTGCGCAGCTCTGACCAAATGTCATCGTCAGCACATCCGGCCGTTTCAGTTCAGGCCTAACCCGCGACCATGCCAACTGAATTAGTATTCTAAGTCAACAGCAGACATTGACGTTGTCTACGACAAACAGTTGATGACTGCTGCTGCTGCTGTTCCTACTCCTCGATAGTTCTCATTCTCTATGATGGCCCCAGAGTCCGCTTTATACAAAAAAAAAAAAGTGTCAGCCGTTGCAGCCGTGTCAGTTGTTGCATGCCACCAAATGCTGCACTTTGCTTTGCTTTGCATTGATTTGATTGTCTCTAGTTCGTATTCAGGCACATGTCCCAGTATGTGCTATCATTAATATTTCTTTGGGTTTGCTTCCATTTGACTTCTTCTTCTTCTTTTGACTTTGCTCATTCATAAATTTATTGCTGTGGACAATCAGTTAAGACAATCGTATATCTAGGGTAATAATTTCTAATGTTTCCACAGCAGTTGTTCCCTGAGTAAATAACCTAAAAAAAAAAAGAATAAAAAAGTAACCCTTTGAGGATGCAACAGGCAGTTTTTTGTTGTGGCCTCAGGAAGTTGGCGCTTCTTTAGCTTCCGTTGCACTATGTTTATAACATGTGGCAGCAATTATTATGAAGCAAACGTAGAAGAAACGTAAATTCGTCTAGCTGGATATTCACACTTGGCGCGAACTTATCGACCAGTTTTAATATCTTGGTTCGTATTAAACCTCTCAACCTCTTCCTGGCTTTTAACATTCCTCAAGTCACTCCTTCTACACAGAACTCAAAGCTCCGAATATATATCCGAATATATAACACAATGACCCGACCAATATTAACGAGGAGGGCTCTGAGGACATCAGATAAAGTCCTTCTATAGAGGACAGAGGGAAAATGTTGACGAAGCATTCATCGTCTGATAAGGATACATCCTAATAATTACGGGATGTAGTTAATGACACAACAGAACGCGAAAGCCAAACTTAAGAACAACCTGCTCCAATTAACCAGAAGAATATTCGGGTGACCTCTGGATCAATGGAGTAAAAGGTAATTTGAAAAATAAAACATCTTAAGCTGGGGGTAGCTACAAAGGATAGAGATTAATGAAAATAAATTAATCGAAAGGCCAAGGCTTTATAGCTGTAGCGCCAAGGACGATAATAAGTAAGTGTTTGGTCGAATCCCAAACATAAGTAAACAAGGTGCAAAAATTGAACATTGGTAGGGCTATGCATAGTAAAAGATTTCGGGGGGATGTGTAAATTTTATTTTCACATACCTGTAATATTATTTTTCAAAATTAAGTTAAAACAATTTTTCTACCCTGTAAATAATTCCAAATGAAGGAAAAAACTAATTTTTTCGGATACATAACCTTCAATATCTCAAAATCCTGGCATGATGGGCCAATCCTGGCCCCTGACTCAGCAGCAAATTCCTTCGGAAATTACCGGTAGCTTTCAAGCAACTAAACCATGTTGACCTTTGCAATTCAAACGATTTGTGTCTTTAGATTGTAGCGCAGTACTGACTTTCTATCGACTAAAGTAATGCAAATCTATAAATAATTACCATTTTTTTCGACAGTCCAAAAAGATCAAATAAAGTGTGAGTTTTTTCCTAAAATGCCAATTTTTGTTATTAATTCTTTTCGGAATTGATAAATATCATATCTTTCAAAAATCATCTTCAGCATGAAATGAAATAAAAATATCTTTCTCTAAAATTAATTTACTATCTAATTTGATTTTTGTAAAACAAATAAAAAATATTTTTTATTGTTTAAAAAATCTTGAATGCTACGAAAAAAATAGAATATCGGGTAAATACTGGGTAAATAAGGTTCATCTAGTAAACCTTCGTGCATGATTCCATAGCATCTACAATTCATACCCTATTTTAAAGATCTTGGACTCGATGTGTTCGTAAAAGAATTCTCTTTTAGCTTAAAGCTGAAAATAGCTTAAAAAATTATGTTTTCTTGGACATTTGTAAAAGTAAAAATGTTTCTAAAATTACACTTTTCTTGACTTTGGTTGTTTGTAACTTCAATAATACTACTGAGCCCTGCAGACGTCGTCCTGTCCAAACTTTTTGAATGTTCTTAAAGTGTATAAGCATCGTAAAATTCTCTAGTTAGCTTATCTACACAATCATAAGATTTTTGGATTAGTTGACTTTCTTGACTCTCTAAAAAGCCGTATGGAGTATTCTTTAGAGAGCTCGCATCTCTAATAAATTCATGCCCCACAGAAACTAAATTTCAACCCCTTTGCGACTACGCTTCTGTCTGCACTTATTATTCAATACCCGGTGTTGAACAATTTTCTACTATGTTATATTCACGATATTCACAAAAATGCGTATATATCATGAACCAATACACACAGTCACATCACGATAGGCTTAAAACCTCCTTATTGACAACTTCTAACACACGCAAAAATCATTTTGGAAATTCTTCAACGCATTCATGATAACACCCGTAACACGTCAAACATTGACATTAGTTAATCTGACAAGGTGCACAAAAAAAAAACAAAAATTTGTCGAAAAATTAAAAATAAATGTTATGGGTGGCAACCCCCTTCTTACAAATTACTCAAAACTTTTTGTGCTGTAAACCTTATAAAAGTGTATAACTATAACAAACAAATTAAAAAAAAGGCAAATTCGTCCAGCCGTTTCAGAGTTATGCGACCATAAACGTACAGCATTTCATTTATATATATATAGATAGATGTAGTGCTCCTTACAATGAATACCGTTCAATCTAATGGTATTTTAAGTTCACGAGATATTAAGGACTAACTAAAAAAAGTGCTCAAAAACGTCTACATAAACCGCGCCGTTTTATTTGTAAAACTGTACTAGGATGGAATCAAAAAATTTTTCTTACTTCGATTTTTTTTCTTCTACCCCATACCGAAGAAAACTATAAATTAAAAATAAAAGATTGCCATTTTCGATTTTTTCGACCAAAATTACCTTACTTTTTACAAAGAATCATTTTTACGAGAAAAGTAGTGTTTTTTTTTATTAATTTTCATTTAAATACACAGTTTTTCTTATCGGAATATCTTGAAATAAATACAAACGAAAAAAATGTTCGACTTAGGAAATCAATATAAAATTTTTAGGATATTTAATATTTTACTGTAAACTGTTTTTATCTCGAATATGGATTCAGAACGTAGTACACGTGTTGACGAGATTTCAAAATTGGCTTTTCCGTTTTAATTTCATATAGTTAATAAATGTCGCACAATATTTACATATAAGTTGGAATCTCTCTTGATTGGTTCTCCCAGTTTCCAACGTAGAAATTGATATTTCTAAGAAAAAAGTAGTTTATATTTAAAGTAAATGGATTTATCGCGAATGCTTGGTTTCCTATGAAATTCGTATAAATTATAATGCTTTAAGAGTTGGTATACACTGGGTATACAAGCACATTTAATGGCCTCATTTAGACGCACTCGATTCATTAGGCGCTTGTGCTTAAAGCCCGTTGGGCATTTTCAAGAGCTACCATTTCGAAAAATTAGCTCAAAGATATGCAAAATAACGTTAAACACAAAGAAAAATATTATTCTTAGGTAACCGCAATATTTGCTCAAGTGCCAGTGTTGTTTTTGTTTTTTTTTGCTTTCATCTTAAAGCTGGGTCCAGCCACCGCGCTTACGCTGTTGGCTTAAAGCATTGGCTCAAAGAGCCAAGACTAAAACGTAAAATGTTGAGTAAATAAACAAATTGAAATCGATGCAGACATATACAAAATGTGTGCCCAGCTAAATGGTACGAGTCGCCAGAGTGTCGGACTCACTTTGGAACTGAACACACTGATCGTCCGACCACAAGAGTTAAATATAATCACAAAAAATCACGGTTGAAGCTTTTGAGCGTGCCAAGAGTTTAATATAAACATGATCTAATTTGAGTTAGCCCCGCAACAGAGTTAATGAGAATTTCATAGTCTCACTTTGCATGATTAGTCATGGAATTTCTTTGGTTTTGTTGTGGTCTGATACTGATCGATTTCTCACTTAACTAGATAATGTGGGGGACTTTTTGGTCTTACCTTAACATACTTGCTATAAACAGTATTAATCAGCGGTTAGTGGGGGCTATCAATGAAAATGAAATTCTCATAAAACGCTCCAACAATTTTCGAAAACGCTTGACACGATACGCTTGAGCGCCAAACAGTATTGTCCATTAATAAAACATTGACAAAATGTTAAATCACAAAAATTGACTGCCAAGCTTTAGGGCAATTTATTTAATAATAATTTTTCAATGTAGAGCTTTAGAAAATTACTGAAGCGTCGACAATAACTTCCCTAACTTGACCTTGAGATATGGGGAGCAAGTCATTAACGAGCAAACAGTTGGAACAATGAACAATTTCAGTTTCTGTGTCACTGAAAATCACACAAGCAGCCAAGTATAGCCAACTTTGGGGCATAATTGGACTTTGTTGAAGGTGGCAGCACTTGTTGGGCACTGCAGCGGTACGGCAAGTGGGGAGGGCTCTCTTTACTGGGTATCAATGACTAGGTATTGTCAGTGGCATCGCATCTGGAAGAGCGTCAGACGTGTGCCCCACTCTGTTTTGACAATAAATTGACGCACCTTAGGCAGTGAAATTGGCCGTTTGACTTAATTGTGCGACCTTCTGCCTAATAATTTGGCTAAATAAATTTAATATCTCTTGCAGTAGCATATGAGCTTGAAGTTGTTGTTGTACTTGTTGTCTATAGTGTTGCACAATACTCATAATAACAACAAGTCGGCTTCAGACTGGGGGTTGTCGTGTGGCACACTTCTGGGACCCAAAGTATTTTGCATTGTTTTACCGTTCGACTCATTGAACTTAAGTAAGAGCCGACGAACCGACGCTCTTGTGCATGAGTGACAAACTGCCAAGCACGCACACTTATATAGGGTGTTTTTTTTTTGGGATAATTGTTGGTTAATTCGACAAACACATATTGTGATATACAAATCAAAGGAGATATTTAAGATGGCAATTAGGTGAAGATTCAACGCCAATTCTATTCTGACACGTGATCACTCACATCCCACGCTCCAATGAAAAAATTAAAAGAAAGTGCACCCACTAAAAGCTAATAAAAAGCTGCGCCATTTTATTCGTTTTAATCTGTACCAGAGATGTCATCGAAAAATTTCGTCCTACTTTCATTTTCCATCTTTTCTTTTTCTACCCCATTCCGAAGAGGACAATAAATTTTGGACAAACATTTTTTTGAGTTTCCAATTAATGTGTCAAACTTGATCATGACTTTATCATATTGCTCCTATAGGACAGTTCGTATTTATTTATTTATTTTTTATTTTAACAAATTAAATGTAGTATTTAATACTAAACTTAATACTAATTTAACGAGCTCTAGCTACTGTTTGTATTACTTTAACCCAAAAGTGAAGCAGTTGGAAATTTACCAACTGATTTGATTAATAAATTGATTTAAAAAAAAAAACGCTAGAAAAACACCCTATATAATATCTACACACTACTACACATGTCAAGTTTAGCGCCGTTCTTTTGTCTCATTGTTTTGGCTGTTTATGTCTTGAATTTTGTGTTTTTGAAAACATTTTCTGGGTTAATTTTCATGTCTTTTTCAATACAATTTTCCGCAGCTTTGCTGTCAAGGTTAGAATAATTTTCATTTGTATTGTTTTGTATATTTTTTGTGCATTTTCATGTGCAGTCATAGAACACAAACAAAAGACTTAGGCAACGAACTAGGCGTTATACGGGCATCAATTGATTTCATAGAATTGCTGACCTTGCCCAGACGATTTTCACTCCACAGATACAGACTGTCAACCCGAACTGGCGCCAGCAAAGACCACACTTGTGGTTGCAACAATTTGTGGCATGCCTTAGTTCGGTAGGTGCGAGCTGCAAGTGATCTATTTAGTATGTTATGTCTTTATGTGCGATAGTAGCAACAAAAACAGTCTGTGGTGACCCTTAACAGTAGGTGGTAACCAGTTGGTATATAAAAAATATATGTCCTATATGTATACATAAGATGGGTAAAAAAAAACACAAACAGTGGAACAGTTGGACAGTTGCGGTATTGCATATAAATCATGATAAGCTGCTAACTGCAACTGTTATAAATCTTGGGCACGCAATAAATGCCCAAGAAGCTTAAAGAAATTCAGTCATCATATTTAGCAACCGGAAATCGCTCATAACTCAAAAAGGAAATGCTCATATCCTTTCAATTTGACATTTCTCCTATAATCAATGCAGTTTTCATGCAGCTCAATACAATACGTTTCGAAGCGATTAATCTAACTTAAAGTTTGCTCACGCCGCGTACGTGACACGAATGCAGCTTCGTATTGGAGTGCGGGAAAAAGTTATACCTGAGGTATGACTGAGGTCCTTTTCCGCTCCGAGTTTATCTTTATTAAGAATTTCACATGATTTCAGTAGCATACTACGCATAATTTTGATATCTTGATATTCTTAGGGGTATTAATCATATGCAACTTGATTTCTTTTCTTTGTTTTTCAGTTTTGTGTATTAAAAGTTTCGTATACGTTTGTGGCATGCTAATTTGTTGTTGCTGTTGTTGTAGCAAACCCACTTGGCCAATTTCTCCAGTTGTCATGATTTGAACTATGACCAACTATGATCGGCTCGGCTCAGGCAATGTAGTCGAATTTGTCAAAACGGATTATCACCCATTTTCAGACGACAAACAAGCTGCAGGTATTTAGGCGAACCCATTAAACAGCTACAACAAGCGGGCTGGTGGGGGGTACCATCCATAGTCCCCGGCACACCTGATATGCCCCGACCAAAATGCTCAGCTCATGAAAAATTGTCTTCGACACCAGACTGGCTACATAGTGTCCATCCACTCAATGGACCACGATAATTTGAGTATCCGAATGGCAACACATGGCTAAATGCCTAGACTGCAACGGATCGCGACTTCGCTGTGGGCTTAAGATGACATACAATCATATTAAAAATGGTTGCCGTTTTATTTGCAACGTTTTCAGGTGACCTCTCGCCAGTCTCTCCTCCTCACACTCGGACTGGCCACCAACTCGGAGCAGCTTGTTGCATTATTAATAATACTTGGTGCTTGCTTGCCTGGCCTGGCCTGGCCTGGCTATGACCACCGCCAGAGTCGAGTTGCCCGGGCTAGGCGCAGCTTTGTCGTCCCACCCGACCTCTCCAAAGCAGTTTCAAATGTGACTCGATGCAATTTTATTAACGCAACGACAAATGATCGCAATGCTGAGCCTAGCCAACCAACCAACCGTAACCCCTGCATCCTGATCTTCCGTGGCCAGTAAACGCATTGCCCGCCGCCGCCGCCGCCGGCCTTTTGCACGTGTGTGGGGGGCAATGCTTTGTAAAGTGGCCGAGCTTGGACCTGAGACCCTATTAAAATTGAAAATGTCGCGAGATCACTTATCAGACGTAATAAAAATGGTGCTTTTAAAAAACAATTTGGCTTTTGGGTGCAACGACAACGACAACTACAGACTATGTAGGTTGCTGTAATTTATATTAAGTACGATCAAACGCTTAGACCTGCATCATAAAAAGAAATTATATTTCGCGGACTCACAACAGTTTCAGAAAAAAAAAAATCGGTAACCCTTCAATCTGTATATCGTTCTCAGGCCAAGAGGTGCTAATCACTCAAAATGTAAATAAACTTGACAAAGTTATCATAATTTGAATTCCCACACCCCAAACACATGGTAATTCAATCCATCCATAATACATTTCTACAAAGTTTAGCTTTTAAAGCATTGTTTAGTGTTTAATAAACGCCTCAATCATACTTTTGTGATGCATGTGTTAAAGACAAACGAATCTTAAGTCATCTCACATTGTACAGTAGGTAAGTAAACTGAAACTGAACAAAGATCGATGGATCGATAGTTTGTGAAAGCGGCTTGTGTGGTCTCTGTTAACTTGAAAGTTCCAATAAACTGTGTCAATGAATAAAACATATCTATGCATGAGTTTAAAAAGTAAATATAACTTGAGTGGGTGACGTTAACAGGGAAAAGAGTGGAGTTCAGTGGAATACCCAGATCCGATAAAGCTTGGATATATTTCAATTATCCTGAATGAATAAGTTAATAGCTTTGAATGAACTTACGAGCAAGTGACTAATGCCATCATATCATCCTGTTTTAATCGGAATTGGAGCATTCATCAAAGCGCTATTATAGTCATGCTTGTTGAAAAAACTTGTGTATAAATTTTCAAAGGTGTTAAACAAGTATATTTGTGCAATGTATGCAAAAATCCTCCAAAAGTTAGATCTTTTGTTATGTTTTTATCAGGCTAACCATCGACTGCCCGACTAATATACGTATCCGTATTTTTATGATGATTTCTATTCACGCCAGAATCAGACAGATGACTTTTAAATACCAGCTAGAATCTATTATTCTTTTATAGCAGTTTATACACACTTGTCTCCGGAGTTCAGGCCTGAAACTTAACCGTAACAATCATCTATGAATTCTGCGCTCATTTTTATTGCAAAATCAGGCCTGAAATCAATGTCCGTTTTATCTCAAATCAGCTATTTCCTCCGTAAAATGACACGCAACAACCGAAATGAAGTCCAAAAATTTTTACATGGAACGGATTTCAAGATATTTAAATTTTTTCTAAAATATAATAAAAATGTAATTCAAAATATCTCTGGTTGTACCAAACTGTTTAAAATAATTTTTTTTACTAAACCATAGATAACTAAATGACATTACATTTGGAACATATTTTTGTAAAAGTAATATATAAAAAAAATTTAAAACCCTATAGAAGTACTATTAATGTCATCTTTCTTCTTTGGTTCTCCTGATTAAGTTCTGAAAACCAAGTGAATCTCAGTTATTAACTTTATAAAATTTTGTATTATTGTAAAATATATATAGTATAAGACTTACATGGGAATCCAAAAGCAGAGGCCCATATCTTCCAAATTCATTAAATTAAATTTAAAAAAATATTAATTGAGCAGTTTCTTTGAATACTCCTGGAATCCTCAACAATAATATTCTAAAGCCAATATTTGTAGCAAATAATTAGCTCTACGACTGACTTCCATATTTAATTTCTCAGTCGGTAGACAGAACTATGCCAATAATTCCATTTTAAGTCGTTGAATTAGAACAGAAATTGCAAAAAAAAAAAAAACATTAAACAAATGAATGAAGGCACAAACTTCAGATTTTTGTATTAAAACGCAAATTTAAAACAAATGACTTAGAACACGAACGTGCTCAAAGTCACTTAAATACTTAATTTGCGAAAAAGTTAAAATTTGTTAAAAATACACAACAATAAGAAAATATTAAAAGTAAGGAAATTATAATACTTTATATTGTCGCTATAAAATAATAGAATAATAAATAAATTATGTACATGGGTTTGAGCTAAGGCTACATAGCTGAACTTCTGAGAAAACACAGCATGACTTTTTTTATTTTGATATTTAAGAGTTTTTTCAAATTTTTAATTTTTCTAAAATTATCTTATTAAAAAATATTTTTACATCGACATACAGAAATTGAGATATTCCGATATATCAAGCTAATGTTTGCCTTTGTATTCCGACGCTCTGAGTCCGAATTCGATGTCGAAAATAGCCAAACCGTTATTGGTTCCTCAAACGAGTGGGACTAGCCTTCCACTTTCAGAAATCCAACGTTTTGGCGTCTTTATGGTTTTTTGAAATTAAGGTAGAAGCTAGGCCTGTTAAACAGATTTTAACGTCGCCAGGTCAGGAAACTTTTTTCTTAGTATCGATCTCTGAGTGTCATGCTTATTTCATCAAATATAAGGTTCGTGATTCCAGCCTTCATGCTCTTGCTATACAAATCTATTCAGACGTCCTCTCGTATGCTATACGTAGTGCGACTAACTGGCCCGGAAAAAACCGATAAGTAACGTCCCAGTGTCCCGATGACTATCACCGGATTTATTTTATGGCCTATTTCTCTAATGTTCTTCTTCTCAATGGGTAGGAGTAGCTGAGTATTCTTTTCAGAACTTAACTGTGATCTAATGAGCATTCTTGGAATAATTCAACTTCAGCGCATCAATAGTTGTAGGATCCGAATTTGAGGGAATCACCTTGATAATATGTACGACATTAGCGCTTGAATTAAACGCCCTATTGGCAGTTCCATCAAAACCATTACACTGATGACGTCGTTGTCGTCGTCGTCGTCGTCGCCGGGCTCAGATCTGTTTGCTGACCATGCTACCGTCTAGTTCCGCTTACAATTGCAACAGCCCAAGGCATTAGAAGCTCTATGGCTGTCTATACACCCATAGATAATAATAGATTTTCTCACGCTTGATATTTCAACCATTCAGCTCGACCACTGAATGACGTTAACAATGTGCAAACGGTTCAAGTTGGAGCTCCAAGGGAGCGTCGGACGGACGGACGGAGGCCGTTAACTTGGCGGGCGAGTCAGCCGGAAATCATTGCGGTGCAAAACGGCTCAGCTGAGTTTAGAAATTACGTTCTGCTGCGGGAAAAATATTAATAAGTTACAAATATGAGGCACCACTGTGAGTGGTGTGAGCACGGATAATATGTTTATTGGAACTATAAAATAAAAATAGAAATAAAAATGTAAAAAAGGTTATTAAGGGTATAAAGGTGTTGTGCATGATTTGGCAAAACATTTACTTACAGCGTTCACACCTGTGCACAAGAAGATACTTACATATTGTATATAGGTATAGTATGTATCTGACAAATAGCACAGCATGTCGTAATTATAGCGCAGCATCTTCGCTAATTTACGCAGATGAATTTTGTATGCATTTATGGCACTTAGTCATGCCCAAGTGCATTTGCTAAACTAGTTTAGCCCAAGCGATTTCCCATGGGGGAATTCCAGCACTCGAAACAATGGTGAACTTTGGCGTATTAATATTGTAATACTACAAAACAACAAACAAGCCGGATCTCTCCGTGCTCTAATCGAATGCATTGCATGCGCATCAAATCATTTATTGAGTTATTCAAATGAAAATGCCAAGTATGTCTAACAAGCAAATCAATATGCGTGAAAAACTATTGGCTAATTGCTGCCTAATAGCCATTAAGATAACTGCTGTATGCCTTATAAATAGCAGCTGACGACCAACTACCATGATCTCATTACAATTTAATGTAAAGCCAAGCTAACGCCTCAAGAGCCTCGTTTTTGAAATTAATTTCATTTAAAAAACACTTAGGCCCACCCCCAGAAGAGATCTGCAGCTTCAAAGTGACAAAGTGTTCCGTGCCTGAGACGCGGCATAAAGCGGCCAACTTGTTAGCATATGTTAATTAAAGCGGGCGAGCTCCACCAAGTGAATGGCATCATGGCAGGCAGCACTTGGCATCTTGGCCTTATGCCTGCTGCCTGTTGCCGCCAGACTGCCTGGTGACTTATGGGCCAGGTTAAAACTCGATTAACTCGGTCTCTTGCTCGCTTATATGTAACTTTATTTGACGCTGCGTATTAATATGCAGTAGATGGAAATGCAAATGCAAATGCCAATACCTATGCCATTTATCGATACAATTGTACATATATTGTATCTCATAGATACAATTCGATTTGCGCCCAATTTAAACGCCTAGGCACAAGATCAAGCGTGGCAACTATTTGACTACTTTGCTTAAATTAATTTTTTGTTTTGCCTCAGATAAATCATAACAATGGAGCCCAGTGTGACTCACTGCACTGATATACATACATATGTTGAGGTGTGTACATAGGCACATACATATGTATACTCTATATACATATGTGTTGTATCTTGTAGTTCGATTTTGCATTTTACTTGAAAGTAGAGTTACAAGATTTTCTGCCAACTGCTGTTGGCAGATACTTTTTTAACGTTAAATTCGAATTGTTAATTACATAGAATCCCTCAACTCTGTAATTAAACTTTGTTAATTCTAAGGTACTACTTTCAATATTATTATTTAATGGTTCTCAAATATAAAAAACGTATTGCTTATGCAAATAAAAGGTTTTTATTACTAAAACGAGTTTGTTTTAAGAGCAATACAATGAAAAAAGAAGCATCAGCTAAAAAAATGAATCGTTTTAATAAAGAAAAATTATTATTATATTTGTAGGCTGTTTTTAATATAATATTAATGGGATATATGCCAAAAGTGGAAGTTTTCTGCGTTCGAAATATCATAAAAAATATAATCTTTTAAATGTAATTTTTCTACAATAACTTTTTTTTGAATCTGCGGATTGTTGTTGCTATAAAAAGGCACTTTTGCATTGTCTTTG
This sequence comes from Chymomyza amoena, assembly GCA_037043745.1. Lineage (NCBI taxonomy): Eukaryota > Metazoa > Arthropoda > Insecta > Diptera > Drosophilidae > Chymomyza > Chymomyza amoena. Next base: position 426,382 of record JBAMAX010003441.1, read on the forward strand.
CTTGGGCACTTCTGCGCTTCACAAAAAGAACTTTGTAAATCATTTTAAATTTTGTATAATTTTGTTTTATAATTTCTTAATCATTTTATTTTTAAAGTTAGCCCCCAAAAAATAAAACCAAAATAATGGTTTAGTTTTCAAGCATGGAGTGACTCGAAAGAGCCGATTATATTATATTAAAATTATAAATAAACGCTTTTTAGGTTTTAATTAATTATTTATTAAAACTACTACCAAAGAAAATAATTTTATAATTCAATATTAAGTTGCCTTATTCTATTCAGTATATAATAAATATTTTTCTGACAGATCTAATATTGTAAAAACATCGATCGGTAGTTAAAATTTATACTATATTTAGTAGATATAGCTGTTTCAAATTTTCTTTATTATTTGTAACTTTAAAATTTTTACGTTTTAAAACTCATACTGTGCCAACAACTTATTTTACAACCAACGTAAATCGAAAATCCAAAGAAAATGAAGCTAAATAAACTGAACCATTAAAAAATACAAAACACCCGCTCCATAAAAAACTCTAACAGCGCTAAAACAGCCATTAAAAGTGTTTCTTCATTTAAAGTTGGAAAACATATTATTCACTTAGCTAAGCAAATAAATCAAAATTGTTAGATTTTAATAGTTTACCTTTAACACTTGATTGCATACTTCCAACACATGTAATTAGTGTATATAATATAGTCCTAGTATATGTGGATATGCCTATTGCTATAATGCTATGTGCTAATTTAGAGTCTATTTTGTAAAACAAATGCTGAAGGTCGGCGACCAATTTGCTGAAAAGAATCCCTTTGGATTTGATTTTTTTTTCACACTTACAGAAAAATAGAGGCTATTATAATCCCTGTTACCAAATAGGTAATTAATTACTTTATAATGTTAAAACAAGACTAAGTGACTGATATTAGTCAGATTTTAATATTTATTTTAATCAATTTAAAATTTTCCAGTCTTTTTAACAGCAATTTGTATTTTATAGAGTAAAGACACCTGGGTATTCACGCTTGCTATTAGCAGAAAGTTGAGCAAAACTGCAACAGGCTTAAGCGTGAATCCCTTTTGGTTACTTTATTACTTTATGAGTTGAGTTGTTGAGTTTGTGCTTTTCTTTCATCTCTTACCCCGTTTGGATGTTGATTTGGTAATAATATTTAATTTAATTAATTCAACATATTAAATGAGCAACACTTATTCTTTTAATTAAAATGTATTAAATTTCATTAAAAGAGTCTAACTGGATAAGGTGCTGGAAACTCCTCCCAGCGATTTTTAAAAACTAATGATACAGTTCGAGGCCTAGGGTAAAAAAAAATGTTTCGCAAGGCTTCAGTTTTAAAATTAACCCTTGGCGGCTTAATTTAAAAAATAGCTGCTGAATATTTTTAAAACATTTTGCTTTTTTTATCTAAGTTTAATCTTTATGTTAAATGTAAGCATGCATTTTTATTGAAATAGATATAAAGCAAAAATTTAAAAAATATTAAAAAAGCGTTTGTTGAGCATTGTTACTATCTTTATAAATAAGATTTTTCATCATAAAAACAAGAAGTAAGCAGTGAATACCCCAATAAATCATTAAATTTTTTTTCTGTTACCACGTTGAACTTTAAAAGTAGAGTATTCTCTTTGAGTTAAAATGTAATAGAATATTATAAAATATCTTATTGGAAAAAACTTAAATTACAACAATTTGTGTAAAAATTTAGAATTTTAATTAATTCTTGCATTAAAACTCACAAATTATTTGCAAGCAGATGAGCACGCATGCTAAGTTTTTAAAATACTAAATATTTGAGTAAATAAAATAATTGCATAAATTGGAAAGAAATTCTACTTTTTTTTCAATCAATTATAGCATTTTTAAATTTATTTTATTAAATACTATATCAGGTTTAGCTAAAAACGGCTTTCTCAATGTTCGCCGCGAATATCCCTTTAATTTTTCTCACGTACGAATGAATTTCCTTTTTATAAATATATTTTTACCAGAAAAACGCTTTTAAATAAGTTTAGCACCAACTTTAGTGCGCTCCAAGAGCTTTCAGTGAAGCAAATGTTCAAAGACGTAAAATGTTCAAGTAAATTATTATTTTAATTTTAATTCTTCCGGCGTTTAAAATGGATATGTTAGAAATGCCCATATTGGTATATAAAACATTGCATTTTTCCAGTTTCCGATTGTATGTATAATCTGTAATGAACCAAACGGGGTTACATTTTAAGCAATGATATAAAGCACTATATTGATATTGTAACTTTTGTATGCAGAAGTTTTATTAGGATTTGTGTTGTTCAGTAGATCAGTATATTAATAAAATACCTTTTTTTTTGAGAAATTAGTTATTAGTGTATTTTTCAAACTCGTTCAGAGATCCATCTGTATTATCAATGTTCCAGGCAGAAGGTGGATACTTGTATCCCCAAGTAGAGATAAAGCTAGAGACACCAAGGAGGTTGTTGATAATTATTGAGACTAAAACTAATTAAATTTTAAAAGAACTAAAAGATGTAAATTTTTGGGTACATTCGTACATAGCAGAGCATCCTAACTTCGTCTTATGTATCTTTGTGGTCTTTAGTATCTTTTCAATAATGCTTAATATTGTTGACTGCGTTGGCTGACAACTTATGCATTACAAGTTGAACTCTTTTGATTTATATCCATGCATAATTTATCCATAATGTGCAATATGCTCTGCACGTTGGTGCTGCATTCTCTCTGGAGCGGAGCTGCTGCTTGTCAACATCTTGAAAATATGGAACCAATTTTCGTCGTGTTAATCTTTGTATGGCAATCACAATCTCAATCATATTCACGCTCACACTCACTCAATCTTATGGTGGCTCCTGTGAATCTTTTGTAATTGAGTTAATTTGACGTTTGCGTGTGGCGTTAAATTTTTCTATTTGGAGCAGCAAGAGAGCAGTACAGGAAGCAAATAGTCGAAATTAGAAGCATTTTCATTGTTTTTCCACTGTTCTGTTTCATGAGAACTTCTTTGAACTCGGATCGTCGCGTAATTTGGTCTTTGACCCAGAGTTTTTCAATAGCAATAGCTTGCTGCCGCCTGGAGGCTGACCTTCAATGTGACTGCTACCGTGGGAGCAATATTATTAGAGCAGAGTAGAGTACAGTAGAGTAGAGCTGCTTCCGCTGCTGTTTTCAGTTACAGTTTAAATTTTGGTTCCACCAGTTTCGGTGCTGGCGTGACCACCAACCAACTAGGCCAGGCTAGTGTGGTGGTAGTGTGGATGTAACCCAGAGGCTATATGAGTGGTGCGACTGTTGACACTGCCACTAAATATCAGAAATGATGGCGATAACAATTTTTGCACCATGGCGTTGACGTTCTGCACTTATTTATGCTTTGACTGCTTTGTGTGGTTGCTGCAGCTGATCGGAATCTGCTGCGGGGCGAATGGCAAAGAATTATGGCTGTCATCAGGCCAACAGCGTGCTCCGCCAGTACGTTGACATAAACACTCAGCGAGTACGAGACGGGTAGAAAAAGAAAGAAAGAAGCAACCACCACAGGGGGTACAACCTGTACAGTCTATACTGTTTGGTCAGGATTTTAGATGGCTTTATGGCATTCTGTTTGTGTATGTGTGTGTGTGTGTTGTGTGTTGAAGCAGAGTTGAAGCCATTTGCATGCCTTGCACGCATGTCCAGGCCTATAAAGCGCTGCAAAGTTGGTTTATCAGCACATACAACTAAATACGAGTATAAAATATGCTTTTAATCACATTTCCGCCGTTCATAGCAAATGGAGACACACACACACATACACACACTATTATTTATATGTAGTCGTAAAATAATTCCACATGAAACTAAAGTAAATCATTTTGAAATTTATGGGCCACCATGCCATACAGAAATGACGAATATAACAAACATCTATACACGGGGCCTCATTAATATGCATGCCACATTTGTTTTATAAAATCCATAATTGGTTCTACTGTACTTACGCACAGTGAACAAACTCAAAGTTGGCCCGCATACACACACACACACATGCATATAGTAGTAGCCCAAGTATTTTGTATTATGATACACAAACAATCAGACACTTATGGGCAACACTTTAGAGCCAGATTTGGGCCGCCAACCAACATACATAAGTGGCCAGTGGCCAACCAGCCACCAAGTTAGCCAGCCGACCAGCCAGCTAAAGCCAATGACCCAACCATAGCTAGCGATAGCGATATCATACCGATCATGCCAATCGATCAGTCAAACCAAAACCGATCAAGTCGTTTGCGGGCTTATTCGCGCCCCTATTTGCTTAGGTCGCCAAAAATGGGCTGCCATACGCATAAATATCAAAATAAGACATATGATTTCTTACTACATATATATGTCGGTATCTGTCTACCTACCAATTTTCCTTCTCTTAGTCTCTCGTTCCGTCTGTACCTCGACGAAGTATTATCCATACTTTTGCTTATTTGTGCTTTATTTTATTTATCGTACGTGCCACGTATTGACAATGAGCTGACGCCGCCAACTCTTGAATCAACTTGCAACTTGAACGACACTTGGAGCTCATTGCAAAATTTATTATTTATTTTTACTTTTTTTTTGTCAATTGTCGTTTTATTTTATTTATTTTTATTTTGGTTATTGGTACAATTATAAAGTTTAATAGACACCGTTATTGTTGTAAATCAAAACACATTGTGACACTTATGACAACTAAAGTAGCTCGCATAACCGTTTTTATTACCAAAACGAATACGAAATCGAATACGAATACGAAAACGAATATACTCGTTTCAATGCCCGACGGACCTCAATGCGTTTCGCAGGCGCGCTCTTTATGGTAATGAAATCGATAACTGAATGAACTCGAAATGAGGTAATGAAGACACAACATGCATTCAGCAAATGGGCCATTGGGAAACGTGATCAAATAGAGCAATAGCTCTAAATTTTTGTTCACAATAGTTGCTATTCACTTTTTGAAGATTTTGAATTTTGCTTTCGTCTAGAATCGAAAGATTTAACAGATTTGAGTTACGGAATTTTTTTATTAATTATGCAATGCTTAAAAAACTAGAAACTACAAAAATTATTTTTTTCGAAATTTGCTTAATTAATAATTAGTACTATAATAATCTACGTCTACCGGGTATAAAATGTAAAATTGAATTTTTTTAGGAAACGGGATCTTAATATTAGGTCTAACTTTGCTCCCGCCGTTTTCCAAAAGATGGCGCTAGTAGCCAGTAATAGGTTAGGTTAGGTTAGGGCGGCAGTTGGGACCAACATCCCAACTCACTTAGGCCAAGGATAGGCCCTTTGTGGTACCGCTAGTGAGCCAGTTCACCACATTTCCCCACTTGTTGGGTCCCCTACGAAGGTTGAGGAAGCCATCCGGCTGCCTGAATGAACCTTAAAAGGCATTTTGGACTCCGTTCAGAGAGCTGAGATAGGTCGTCTAGAAAATGTGACTGTAGGAACCTAAATCTTTTTCTGCCTAGTCCTGGGCAGTGACAGAAGAAGTGTTCCACCGTCTCTAGCTCCTCTTCATCGCCACAGCTTCTACAGAAGTCGTGATGGGGAGCATTCAAACGGGATGCGTGGTTTCCTACCAACCAGTGTCCCGTGATGGCACGAATGACAGATGAGCACTGAGCTCTATTTAGACAGCAAAGTTTTTTGGTTCTTTTACTGCAGTATGTCGGCCAGGTTTGCCGCGAGATTCTACACGTGTTCGATGTCCGATTCCACGTTTTATTTGCACAGAGAGCGAAAAGTTTCGTATTCTCAGTTTACAGCTGGCCATGGGTATACCCAGGCCCTCCTTATCTTGAAGGAGGATGCTGGTAGTTCCTTTCCTAGCCAGTTCATCCGCAATGCAGTTTCCCTCAAAGTCCCTGTGCCCTGGGACCCATATCAGGTGAATTGAAAGCTGCTCAGCCATCTCCCCTAGAGATAAGCGGCAGTCATTCACTGACTTCATACACGAAGTCATCGAGACTAGAGACTTAATAGCCGCTTGGCTGTCCGAATATATACAGATATTTTTATCTTGAATTTGCAGGTTTTTTATTGTTGTTAAAGCCTCCCGGATTGCTGTGACCTCTGCCTGAAAGACACTGCAGTGGTCCGGGAGCCTAAAAGCAATTTTAATGTCGAAATCCTCGACGTAGACCCCTCCCCCTACACGGTCGTCTAGCTTGGAACCGTCCGTGTATACCTTTATCGAGCCTGCTGGGCCTGGTACCCCAGTATTCCACTCCTCTCTGGTTGGAATATAGGCTCTGAATTTGGTTGTGAAATGTTCCTGCGGTATGCAGTAGTCTGTGCTTTCGGGAATGAGTGGGTTCCCTTTAAGAATCTTTGCATGACCAAAATCTTGATCATTCCATTTCTTTGCCTCTCTCATGCGTAAAGCTGATAAAGTGGCTTGTTGTCTCCCTACCTTGTTCAGTGGTAGGAGATTTAAAATAGCATCTAAGGCTTCATTTGGTGTTGATCGTAGAGCACCACTAATTGTAAGTTCGGCTGTTCGCTGAACCTTACTTAACTTTTTGAGGTTAGTCCCCTTATCTAGAGTAGGCCACCAGATCGAGACTCCATACATGAGTATGGGTCTAACAATGGCAGTATACGAGCCCAGCCCACTATTAATTCGTACGGCAAGCTTTTTTACCTGTATGCAATGTTTAACAGACGATATTTTCAAAACTAAAGTAGATAACACATGCAAACCTATTTTTTTCTGAAAGATCATTTTATTCTCTTTATTTTATAAAAACAAATTTTTGTTGTACTTCAACAACAACAACAACAACAATAATTATTTCTTTAAATGCTTTGCTTAACTGATAACAAAAATTTGACCATTATTAATTCGTACGGTGCGTTAGCGTAGCTTAGAATTGAATAAAGATCGAAACAAAAGCAAACAGTGTAACATAATCACTATCTAGTCATAGATCTGCGGTGCAGAGTGTAAGAAATGTGCTATTGCCTCAAATTATTCAAAATTTAGCAACGATGGCACGTGGTAAGCCGATTTGCAAGGAAATTAGAAGTTTAGTTATAGAATATTATAAATCTGGGAACACTTTTGGTGAAATAGTCAAACAATTAAATCTGGCTAAGTCGTCCGTTCAAGGAATAATGCAAAATTTTAAGAAAAATGGCAATATTGAAAATATTATAGCAATTAGAGGCCGAACTTCAGCAATACCAGCTCGTGACAAAAGAGCCCTGGCCACAATCGGGAAGGCTGATCGTCGCCAAAACTTAAGAAATTTAGCATCAGAATGGTCTGTAAAAATCGGAAAAAGTGTTAGCCGTGAATGGACACGCCGGCAGTTGCAAGATATTGGAAATAAGTTCTATAAAGTATGTATAAAGATTATCTATGTTACATACCCAATATCTTAAATTACTCTTAGGCCAAGGAAAAACCATTGCTTCGCCAAAAGAAGAAGCGTTTACAATGGTCACGGAAACGGATGTCTTGGACTCAAAGGCAATGGAACTCCATCATATTTAGCGATGAAGCTAAATTTGATGTGAGTGTTGGTGATGCGCGAAGGAGAGTTATCCGCAATAAAACTGAAGCGTACCATAGAGACTGCCTTAAAAGGACAGTTAAATTCCCAGCAAGCATAATGGTGTGGGATTGTATGTCTGCCAAAGGGGTAGGACAACTCCACTTTATTGATGGGATGGTCAACGCTGAAAAATATTTAAATACTTGAAGAAAGTTTGCTGCCATCAATTCCAAAACTGGCTGACTGTGGGGAATACACGTTTCAACAGGATGGAGCATCATCTCATACTGCCAAACGCACCAAGTCATGGCTGCAGAATAAGGAAATTTGGGTCTTTGATTGGCCATCAAATAGTCCGGATCTAAGCCCAATCGAAAATATATGGGGAATAATGAAAAGAAACCTAAAAAAGAGCCTCAAAGAACACTTTCTGACTTAAAATCAAAATTGCAAGAGATGTGGGACCCTATTTCTACAGAACAATGCCAGAATTTATTAAAAACTATGCCAAAACGTTGTAAAAGTGTTGTAAAAGCAAAAGGCGATGTTACCCAATATTAATATTAAAAAAAAAAATTACATGCTTAATCAAATAGTAAATATTTAACGCACCGTACCAATTAATAACACAGGTCTACAAATGCAGGGGTCATGTGAGTTGTTGGAAAGTTAAGGGTTATTTCCGAAGTAATTTGGTGCGTAGAATCCGAATCCGGCGTCAGAACTGGCCCATTACGTCAGGATTTTGAGATATTTGGGGTTATGTACCCAAAAAACGGCGTTTTTTCCTTCTTTTGAGGTTATGTACAGGGCGCAAAAAATGTTTGCGGTCTTTCTCTCCAGTTACATTATTTAGTAGTAGTATTCTTACCCTTTAATTTAAGGCGCGTTCACTCGCGCTTAACACTTTTTCCGATTTTTACAGACCATTCTGATGCTAAATTTCTTAAGTTTTGGCGACGATCAGCCTTCCCGATTGTGGCCAGGGCTCTTTTGTCACGAGCTGTTATTGCTGAAGTTCGGCATCTATTTGCTATATTATTTTCAATATTGCCATTTTTCTTAAAATTTTGTATTATTCCTTGAACGGACGACTTAGCCAGATTTAATTGTTTGCCTATTTCACCAAAAGTGTTCCCAGATTTATAATATTCTAGAACTAAACTTCTAATTTCTTTGCAAATCGGTTTACCACGAGCCATTGTTGCTAAATTTTGAATAATTTGAAGCAATATTAAATTAAATTTATCAAATAATAAAAATAAACAAGCTAAAATTGTAAATAACAATTTTTTATTATTATATTATAATTATATTACTATTATAAAAATAATACAAATTGTAAAACTAAAAAAAATTAACTAAATTTATCAAATAATAAGAATAAACAAGCTAAAATTGTAAATAACAATATTTTACTATAATTTATATAAGGTTTATTATTATTTTTGAAATAAAAATAAACTGAAAAACTTAAAAAAACATGTTTTTTATTTTAAAAAGGATATTTTGTTTCAGTTGCTAAAAAGGCTCTAAAAATATGTCAAATACTCTGGATGAAGGAATCTATGGAAAGAAAGTTCTTTAAGAAACATTTTGTAGTTCAAAGCTGATTGAAATGCCTAAAACCGTTACTTAAATTCAAATATTCCATTTTTTTAAACAAGCATTTGGCAAAAAAAAAGAAAAAATTTGGTTCGATTTTCGCTAACTTTTGACTCTGAACGGATTTCAGCTACCAGGCGAACAGAAACCATAAGCAAGTGGCTGCAGAATAAATTTTTTTCTAAAAGTGTCACTAAAAGTATGCTACACTTTTTTTTTCAAAAATAATTTTTTGGTCAAAATTTTGTAGCATACTTTATGTTGCTAATTTAAAGTTGCCTGCTGAATTTTCTGCATTTCTGTTCGCCTGGTAGTTCAGCTGCTTGCAAAACCATTTTTATATGGAAAATTGCAAAATTAAATTATTTTTTTATTTTTCAGCTGTTTTCAGATTCAGCTGTGGTCGACAAAATATATAGTATATATCCATATACAATTTTTTTGCTTTTGTATTGAATTTTTTCGTACTGCAATCTATTTGAGCCTGCAAATTTCCACAACCCAGCTGAAAGCTTCCAAATTTAAAAAAAAGAATGTTTTTTCGTTTTAATTATTTATTTATTCAAATGAAATTTAATAGTTATTACAATTCTCTTAATTTTGCTTCTTAGTTTCTAAATATAACTAACGTTTACATATTTAAATAATTTTTTTTTATTTTAATATATATAAATTGTTAAACTAACTAAATTTATCAAATAATAAAAATAAACAAGCGAAAACTAAAAGTTACTATTGTATATACTATTATAATCTTATAATTATTATTATTTGCTGTTGAAATATTATAAAAATAAGGCAAATTGTTAAATTTTGTTTTTAAATAA